>JAOXOE010000343.1:28977658-28993866 GCA_028565055.1 Phoeniculus purpureus | reverse complement strand
AAGGGGCTGCCCAGGGGGGTTGTGGAGTCTCCTTCTCTGGAGACATTTAAAACCCGCCTGGATGTGTTTCTGTGTGATTTGGTCTAGGTGATCCTGCTGTGGCAGGGGGATTGGACTAGATGCTCTTTCGAGGTCCCTTCCAATCCCCAATGTTCTGTGATTCTGTAGGTACATAACCTTTGCCTCTTGCCTTTCTGCCACTACTCCCTTTCTCAGCACAGCCTTCTTTAGCCCAAAAGTGGCTACAAAAGATTGTACCACCCTTGTATTTTCCTGCTAAATGTAGGTGCATGCATTGACTTGCCCTCCAAGAGCGGTGAGATCGGTGCACAGACCTCTGAGAGGAGTTCATCTCAATTCCAATCTGTACAAAATTACAGGACACTAGTTATGAAAAGTGTTCCTACAACGTTACAAAAGTCTGCATCCTTAGTGCCTCTGTAATATATTCTAAAAACTCTTACCTGGGTAATGCTTTTTATCCTCACATGAGCAGATTACAGTGGCAGCAGCAGTATAAATAACAGGTGAATTTGACTCATAAAAGCACTCAGGGCAGATAAGCCAGAAAAGGCTCTCTTAGAACATATACACCAGTATTTTTCTCGCATGACCTGCAGTATAAATGGGGTTTACAGTGGAACTTTCACATTTCTCTACACTTCCATCTCCATCTGAATGCAGGATGATACCACGTCAGTGTTTTCAGAATGTTTTTTTGTTAAGGCAAAACTGCCTTGCCAGGAAAACAAAGTGGTCTACAGACATTGCCACAACATAGATGTATAATGTGTCTTTTACTAAGCCTTTCTTTAATAACCTGTGAAGCCAAGGACTCTGTAATGAAACAGCAGGTGTAGGATCTAGCAGAAGATATTCCCTTTAATCCTACAGAAGCCAGCAGCTTTCACAAAAACAAGTGTTTCATGGTGAAACAGTGTGTACCTGCACAAAAGAACGATGTCAAAGAAAGAGCTGCTGGAATCTCTTAAGTCAATACTGCAGTGTTTGGAAGCGCCAAGCGACAGGTTGTATTTCTGGGTTTGTGTAACGGCAGAGCAGCGTTTGTGCCTGAAGGAATCACGTTCAGCTGCCGAAGCATCCTGAAGATACTACGGTTCCCGAAATTACTGGCTGTTGCCCTTTTTTAGAAACTGAGCTCATTCACATTTCCTCCATCCAAGAAAACTTTTGCTATGGAAATAGTGCTTCTTACTGGGTCAGATTGCCCTAAAGTTTGCAACTCTGGGAGCAACCCTGGCTCTTTGGGATGTTGACACTGATGTTGATGATGAAGGCAATAACAAAACAAGCAGATTTGCTACCACTGAAAACTTCCATAAATTAGGCAAAAGAGGCAAGGACACCATCTAAAGCTTTCTGTTTATCTTTGGTTTTACTCACATTAGAAAAGAAGTCGGGGATGTTACCACTGCAACCAATAACGTCAGCATACTGCCTGGGAAATGGTTCTTTGACTCTCCAGATGCAGATTTTGAATAGATGTTAAGAGTCAACTTCTTCTCTCAAGTCTGGGTACTGTATTTTTTCCTCTCTTGGGTGACCACAAGGTACAGGCAAGAGTTTTAGTGTGAAAATCACAACATTGGCACCTACCTAGGGAAACCAGTTTGGAATAGGGATGGGAAGGAATGGTGGAAGATAGATTTTTTTTTTTTTTTATAATCACTTTATAATTAGAGATACACAACATTGCACCTGGATCATGGCATCTCTATGTCTGAGAGCTATGGCTGAAGTTGGTGCTGACATGGCCATGTGTGACTTTCCTGCTCCTAATCTCTGGCATCGAAGACTCGTGGCATGCAGGGAAGCACAAACATGGTTTAGCAGTGGACTTGGCAGTGTTGCTAATGGTTTGATTTGATGATTTTAAAGGATCTTTTCCAACCTAAATAATTATGTGCTGCACATCTTGGTATCAGTCTGCAGGTTTTGCTCTCATTCCTAGTCACCTTCTGCTTAATGTACATAGAAAGCAAATTCAGATTGTGTGTATTATCTTTGTTTTGGTTTCATACCTTTGAAGGAATTATTTGGAGTCTCAGCTGATCTTTAGGAGGTTTTGTGGTGAGACAGCGTTATCTTGCTCCCTCTAGCATTTGTTGTTGGTGTCCGAGTGAGCAGCCTGCATCAAGGTAAAATGCAGCCCTGCAACTCAATCACTTCATGACATTTCACAAAGGAAAAATCAGTGCAGACACAAGTCCTCTAATAAATTCCCAGCCTCCGGTGCATCATTCTGCCAAACACGTGAGGCAGAGACTGGGAGTGATGTTCTTCCTGACAGGTCCGAATAGTCGTAGGGCAGGAGGACAGTGACCATGGGTCCTCAGCCAAAAAACATGTCCCGGGCACACAAATCCCGAGTGGAATAGACATTGCAGGACATTTTAGCTATTGCAAAAAACTCCTACTGCACTTAGGTTTTTCGTCTTTACAAAACAGAGGCTTTCGCCTTGTAAAGTTGGCGTCACCCATAGCGGTGCTCTGGGCTGCTGCAGCTGTTGAGCAGTGCGGTTCCTAACACACAGCCCACAGACAGCCGAGAACCCTTCATGCGTTGCCTTCTAGCTCCCTCTTGCGTACCAACTCTTTGGTACTGGTCTCATATAGACTCAAGCCATGAAGAACCAAGAGGCAGAGAAAGCACAAACTGTGTTGCTTATAATAAGGCAAATGCAGTGCTGACAGATCTTCAGAGCTCAGTCCTTCAAGGAAAAGTGTTGCTCCTCTGTAAATTCTCACAGAGACATAAGGTCAGTTGTGTTTCTTGTGTATTAAAGCCCCAGAAAGCAAATCAGGTTGTAAGCCTAAGCACAACATTTTTGCCATGGCTACTTCTAAAGGGTTTGTTTTATATGTCTCCTGGTCTCGCGAGGACGATCTGCCAGCCATGATGACCTATAACTCTGGGCACCTGGTCAGCACAGCCAGTGCAGCAGCACTGATTGGACTCCACAGACTGACAGGTTCATATCATTAAACTTCGTTACAAACTAGATCTACACGCCCATAACTTTTCTTGGCAATCCCATAAACGCTTGGTTTAAGCAGCTTATACTGCATATCAAACACTCAGGAAGAACATGCAGATGAAACAAGTGGTGGTGTATTGAAGAGGATGATGCCTGAATGGCACACAGATCTCACCACAGATTTTACTCTATAGTCCAATCCCCCTGCCAGAGCAGGATTTAAAAAAATGTTTTACCTGATGGTGTCTCTTTACAGTTTCTCGGTTTCAAAACATAACACTGTGACTTCTCTTCTAGCATTGCTTTCTTTCCTTTGCCTTATGCCTGCAAAATCAGCAGGAAAGTTTAGTTAAAAAGCAACCCATCAGGCTAACTCAGTGATTGTCTCATCAGTCTCCGTCCTAGAAAAATGGTACTACTACTCTTATCTGGCCTTAAGATCTTCAGTGTCTTGGATAAAACCTACAGTCTCTGGAGACATTTAAAACCCACTTGGATATGTTCCTGTGCGATTTTGTCTAGGTGATCCTGCTCTGGCAGGGGGACTGGACTAGATGATCTTCCAAGGTCCTTTCCAGTCCCTAATGTTCTGTGATTCGGTGATACAGTCAGAATTCAACAGATGGAAGCCAAAATATTCTGAAGACCTGAAGTGCCATCTCATGGAAAATTTTCAGGAAAAATTAATTTGGAATTGAGCTTGTTCTTTGACAGAAAACGTGCTGCTTGTATGACATCCGACATTTCTCAGCATGCAGATCTTCACAACTGTCTTTTAATCACTGATTTTTAGACGCAAGTGCTCTCCTATGAAAACATAGGAAAACAGTTTGAAAGAAGCCAGAGTGTGCAATAGTCCTGAAAAGGTCTCTGAAAGCTCCTCAGAGTCTGACAACAAACAAGCTTGAAGTAGGAGAGCAGGCTAGACCTGATGCGTTCCTCTGTGATCTGTGTTAGATAGTTTTGTCCTGCTCCGGCAGGGGGGTTGGACTCGATGATCTCTTGGGTCCCTTCCAACCCCTAACATCCTATGACCCTATGATGATCCTATGATGTCTGCTTTGTTATCTGAAGTCCTTTGTTATCTACAGCTCCTCCCTGCCAGCTGAGGGAACAGCAGAGCTTGAACTGGTAAACCTGAGAGTCTCCACGTAAACTAACAGCTGTCAGCTAAGAGAGGAGCCATCACTGTACCCATGCCTGTGAAAGCAGGACATGAATGCCCACACTGAAAATTGTTCCTCTTCAACCTTTAACCCATGTTACCATGCATCCTTAGATATGTTTACCAACTGTGAGCTGCTGATGTTTCTTAAAATCATAGAATCATAGAATCATTAGGGATTGGAAGGGACATTAACCAGCACTGTATGCAAAACAGAGAGCTGGGACACATTCAGCTGTTAAGTGCATGAGCCCTCTCGATGTCTAAGTATTTTCATATTTCAGTGAAACATTTTTGCTTATGTTTTGTTTGCTTTCTTATTAGAGAATTGCCCTTTGTGTTTTTCATGTGCAACTTAGAAATTATCTTGGAGACCCTTCAGTCCCTGGGGGTTGTCTTTGAGGTTTTTCTATCATCCATATTTCCTGTAGACAGAAAAAACACTGCTGAAGAAGCAGAGCTTCAGATGCGATGTGCAAGCATTTACTTATTTATACTAAAACACATTCACTCATCTGAATGATCCCACAGCAGGAAGGATGTGACCACACAGAATCATAGAACATTAGGGATTGGAAGGGACCTCAAAAGAATCATCTGGTCCAATGCCCCTGCCAGAACAGGATCACCTAGACCAAGTCACACAGGAACATGTCCAGGCGAATCTTAAACCCATCTCACTTCATTCTGCTAATCTGGAGGTGAAGTGGTAGACCCAAGCTAATCACTTCATTGCCTGACCGGTTCCTAATAGCATGAGTTAATTTGCAGACATCTATTTCTATCAGCAGATGAGGAAGTTAGGATGGATTTCTTATCCTGCGACATCCATTTAGTTGGCTAAAATAGGATACAGGAATTCCACCATATTTTCTTAGTGATATGAGTTCAAATATTTGGGCTTTTAATATTCACCAGAGACAGGAAGGATGTAACATAATTCATGTTATTAAAAATGACATATAAGCTGTAGCTATGTGTAACGACAAAACATCACAAGGCTGCTGATGTGATGGATTGTTCCTTCTTTCTTCATGTCATATATTATTTATAATTAATAAATTTGTATTATTGTGCAAGCTGGAAACAATAGGTTCTGAGTTGAATGTGGCAGGCAATTAAAACACCTTTTCTGTTACTATTCAATTAGCAACAAACCCCCTACACAACAATCTAAAAGTTAGGGGCAACTAGTGAAAGTGAAGAGTTGAGTTCTAGAGAGGAGCTGGACTGTACAGGGAAGCCCAGGGAGATCCGTGCTGTAGTCTGTGCTCATTTGTTAGGACATAGAACAGAGAACGGACAGTGAAGCACCAAAATTACCCGATTAAGTTAAGGATATTAAGAAGACTGTAATAATCCTAAGTATTTTGGAGTAATTCATACGCCCGGGGCATTTCTTGTACTCCTCCTGTGAGGGAAGGAATGTTATTTTCACAGTGTGATAATTGAACACAGCCTGATAAGGAGAAAAGAGATGGACCTAAAGGCTTATGGCTTAACTCGTGGATAACACTGTGTTACCTTTTATCTTATCTCACTGAAACCCAAGCCGGTCATGAAAAGGGGATACCTAAACAAACTAGACGGGGCCAGAGGGTGAGTAAATGGTGGGGGAAACTCAGGAAAATTAGTAATTAGGCACTTTGGATGGACTGCAAACCCTGGAGTACTCAGTCAGTGAGGAAACAGGGGAGGGAACTTTGGCCGGGTTGAGGGAAATATAAGTCACTGCTAAATGTACGACTGGTGTGCCTGCTTGGGAGGACACCCGCTCTTGCAAGAACATAAACAAGCTGCTTCGCTGAGAAGTCTGTCTGGGCCCCGTTTATTGGCAAACGAGCATTTCTCACACTTCTTTAAGATTTTTGACAACAGCTTTAGTACTACCCTAACTAACTGCAAGCCTGGCAATAAGAAAAGACTGGACACAAGAGTGAAACTGGGAGTGCAAATAGAAGTAGAGCAAGATGTCTAAAACAAGATGAGTGCTGGATCCAGAAGATTAGACATGGGACAGAGATTGATAACATGAAACAACAGAAGTTAATGAAGTTGCCTGGTGTTTATAAAGAGAAAGAAGAATGAACACACTAAAATCCAGAAGAGCTGGGGATGGAAAGTCACAGGTCTCTGGGCATTAGCAGTGCAAAGAGTAATGAAAATATGGTTATGAGCACAGAGCAGAAACGTGTCCTCCAGGGCATGATCAAAAGGCGAATAAATCACTGTTCTGTCTGAGCACCCCATCGAATGATACTGCGGTTCTTCATGCTTTTACTTCAGCTTCCATTGGAGGCACAAGTGTTGCACAGCATGTTTAATAAATTTGCTGAGAACTCTCAAACATTATTCCAGGCATATAGTCCCCATGCAGCCACTGAAAAGACCGAAAACAAAAAAAAAGGACATTTAAGGCAGATAACTGGTCTGAAGTGCTGCTGAGATTCTGAGCCCTCTTGGTGTGTGTCAGTGTGCAAATTAAGTTTGCCTCCCAAGAAAAGGGTCCATATTGCTGCAGGACACGGAACGCTAATCAGCCGGCCAAGATTAGACATGCATTCACAGAAGTAGAACCTTGCTACTCATACATTGCATGAGTTAGGAAGCATTTGAACGAGTCAGTTGCTGTGGGAAAAAACCTATAAATTTCACCAGGCGCTGGAAAAGTGTTATTTATTCATTGTTAAAATCTCACAACATCTGCAGCTGTTCTGACGGATTTTATTGAGAGGGAACTCTGTAAGACTGGAGAATCGATAGTGAAATAATTTGCTTTAAAACACAGAAACTTGAATCTGAAACTTTATGCTTTTCTTTTTAAAATGCCCGTTTCTTATTTCATCGGGTGCACATTTTCATTCTCTGCTTTAGACATAGAGTACGCCGACAGAAAGATCGTGTGGAAAAATGCAAGCACACTCTTACTTAAGCACTTAAGAATGCGTCTTTCCGCTTCACGGTCTCTTTCTTCTCTCTGACAAATACCAATTAACAAATATCAATTACGACAAACCTAGTAAAAAGGTGCAATGAGACAAACTGTCAAGCTCATAGTCATTTCCTGACTCACAAAGTAAATTTGAATCTTGTTATGCTGTCGGTGAAGAGGATTCCTACAGAAACACGTGCTTCGTATAAATTTTTCCAGTCCCATACATGCACACACTTAGTCCAAGAATTTCCATGAGTTTCAAGCAGAATTCTCGGGCAAAATGCCATCTGAGGGAGGAATCAACAATTCCCAGTTTCCGGAGTCTCCGTTACTGATGGTTCTCTCAGCTATGGGGCTCAACAGAAGTGAGAGTCTTTCTTCTTCTACAGCCTGAGAATTTCAGATAGATCAGTGTGGAAATGTAAATTCAAACCCATCAAATTTATTACTAAAGAAGATTGTAATATTATAGTAATAGTTAATATTATCATTTTATAGTAATATTTAATATTCTAGTTTTAGAGTAATATTTAATATAATAGTTTTATAGTAATATTTAAATAACATACTGGAACAACAATATATGAATTTAGATATTGTGAATTTAATGGAGAGGGGAGAAGGGTTAGATGCAATTAAGATGTTTTCAGATATCATTAGTGAGGGAAACATACAAATATTTTGTGGGCTAACTAAAATATCTCCTAAGTTGGGCACCTTTGAAAGAGATCCTAACATTCTTCACTGGCTGTGCAATCTTTCGTTGACTGAAATTATTCAGCTTGTTGAAGAGTCGCTAAATGAACAAGAAATGGCTGAGAACAAATGGCTCTGAAGATCTTAAATGCCAGCAATGTAGTGATTTCTAAGATTGCACCTACCCTCTGTTCCTGGTCATACAGATTCACCTACTTCTGCTTCCTCTGGCACAAGACTGCAAACATAAAACAAAAACAAAATTCGGAGATAAACTGTGACTTAGCCACTCAGATTTTAGATTGGATTATTGGGGATGAGGAAAGAGAAGGGGACTTCTACAACTTTATGGACTAAAAGAAACTCTGGATTTCCCACCTCAGTTTTGCACAAAGGAAAACTTGAATTACTTTGGGTTTTTCAGCTACCAGAATAACATCATTGCCCAGAAAAGGAAGGATTGATATTGGACAGCTTTAAAACTTTGGTACTAGTAATTTAAACTTCTTCTCTGGTCATTAGCAGAAGTTAATGAGTTTAGGGAATATTTTCTCTGACGACACTGAAGGTTTTGCAGGATGGTATTTTCAACGCCTGTTAAAAAAAAGTATGTTGTGACAATTACTTTTTACTCTTTCACAAACACAATTCTGTCCACAACTATTTTAAAACTCACAATGACTCTCACACTAAAGTTAGCCAGACTTTTAGCTCTTCTCATAAAACACTAAAAGAAAGCTAGGTCATATTACTATACATTTACATGATGCATATAAATCAGTAATAGAAGTACTCCACACAAGTTTATTTTTAACTAATCTTTGTGCAAACACCGCGATCTGTGTACTCTGTTTGTCAGTAAGTAGTTGAGAATTTTTCCTGTATGTAATTTCTCGCCTTCTGTTTGAGGATGTAGGGAGTTATGACACAAATGCCTTCAAATAGCAAGTCATGACAGTATCTGAAAGCAAACAAACCGATAATTCAATAATCACAGAACATTAGGGATTGCGAGCAACCTTGAAACATCATCTAGTCCAATCCCCTGACCAAAGTAGGATCACCTAGACCAAGCTGCACAGGAACACACCCAGGCAGGTTTTAAACGTTTCTAGAGAAGGAGACTCCACAACCCCCCTGAGCAGCCTGTTGTAGGGCTCTCAAACAAGAAAGATGGAATATGCTATTATAGAGAAAACATGATTTCTTTCCTATCTAGAAAACTAATTTTTCAACTGATTCAAGTATAAAACAAATTAAAAGCACAACTTTAAAAGTAAAGAATTCTCTTGGAGGTTCCCCTCTTCAATAATATTTCTCTTTATTTTTTTAATGAGTCTTCTAAAAAGTCTTTGTTTTTCTAGTTATTTGTAATTTCTCAAATTAGAGCACGATGGACAGAAATCACAAAAAGAATTCCTCTCGTTATGGCATTCAGCTGCAAATTCCTCATCAGCATGCGCAGATGTGCACACAATCATGCAAATAACATGCTCCGGGATCTCACATCTAGCTTGTGTCATTTGTAGCTTGCATCTGACCAGCACTGTTTGCAATGGTCACAACAACCAATGAGTAGGAAACACAAAGTGTTCCTGTCCAGAGACAGAATTCATACTTATTAAGGATGGAAAATGAGGCACAGACATTTACTTGCTCTTATAGATCCTTCCTGAAACTTTGAAAAGATTCTGCTGTTTTCCTGGACATTGGTTCACAGAATCACAGAATAATAGAATCATTAGGGATTGGAAGGGACCTCAAAAGATCATCTAGTCGAATCCCCCTGCCACACCAGGATCACCTAGACCAAGTCACACAGAAACATATCCAGGTGCATTTAAACATCTTCAGAGAAGGAGACTCCACAACCCCCTGGGCAGACCCTTCCAGTGCTCTGTCATCCTCCTTCTCAAATTGATGTGGAACCTCCTATGCTCCAGCATACACCCATTGCCCCTTGTCCTATCATTAGATGACACCAAGAAGAGCCTGGCTGCATCTTCCTGACGCTCACCCTTCACATATTTATAAACATTCCAGTGCATATTTTTCTTTTCAGCATGCACAACTCTATTTATATCTAAAATAACGACTTAAATCTTATGACTTAAATTTTTTTAGCTTGCTGCTGAATTCTAAAGAAGTAAAAGATGAAATCTTGTAAAAAGAAGATAAAAATATGGTCACTCTCTTCATTTAGCTTTACTAGCATTTGTTTTGGACTTTCCTATCAGTATGACAATCACTTCTTTCTTTCATGTGTTCGTGTGTTTGCTGAGTCTGCCTAAGAGCTCTTGTCATGGATAAGGAAGCTTTTAAGCTTGACAAAAAATTTGGCATCTGGTAGAGGGAGTGGAGGCTGGAATTCATTGGGTAAGGAATTTGTGGCTGAGCACAGAATAGGACTAGGGAGTTTTTTAGAGAGTTTGGGCCTCAGTCATAAAAACTTCTCCAAGAGAAAAATGTTGACTATTTACAGCTCATACGTCACGCCCTATGGCAGTATTGCAAATGTTCAAGGGACAGAACCAAATGTCTTTGAATGAAAGGGTCCCTTTACTGTCTCATCTCCATCTATGCATTGTTCAAAGAAGCAGGTATCAAGGTTGCATCAGGACCAGCTTACAGCATGGGAACTAGGCAACATTCTGCTCAGCTTTGCAAGTTATTTGTACCTCACATATCAACATGGTTTTGAAGGGCCATTCAAAAATACTTTAAGCAGTGTGACTTCTTGCTTATTGCATGCTCTTTGTTGTCTCATGTTCTTCCCAAGGGAAGATACTTGGGCAGTCAAGTACCACCTTTTGGTAGGGTTGGTTTTATTATAAATACGTATGGCACTTCGGCGCTTTTGCTAGAGAGGGTCATGTAAATGTGTCTTCTACTTTGAATTGAAGGTCAAATCTGTGACTCGTCTCATATCCCAGGATATTTATTTCACAATCTGAGTGGTCTCCAAGAACAGTCTGTCTCCTGGGCACACAACTTTTATGACAGCAGTTACCCCTACTGAGGTGGAGGTAGTGAGCAAGGGGAATGGTCTTCAGGGACAGATGAGTGTAGTTGTCAACACTAAGCTGTAGACGATTTTTGGCTGTTGAGGGAAATCCCACTGTGATGAGAACGACCAAATCTTGCTTTTAACTTCTTTGCAAGAAGAGATTGTAGACAGCTGAGGACAGGTCAGATGATACCGTCAAAATAAACGGCCTGGCGGAGGGCTTTTTATTCTAGGTGAATTGTTGTAAGTGCTGAAAAGCCTGGTGACCAAACACATCTGACTCTTGTAGTCCAGCCAGAAAGCAAGTGGAGCATGAATAACTGAGTAACATGTTGCTGTCTGCCAGCACAGGATGGGGGTCTTCTAGCCAATCAAAGATCATAGAAAGCATTACTCATGGGTAATGTTATGTCCAAACTTAGCAAAATCAAGGAACGCACAATCAAGGAATGCAAAAGGACTTCTAAATTATAGATTCAGTTGATCAATTACAGATGTGGATCTACTAACTCCAGAGTAGACTGCATTTTGCACTCCTCAGACAGGCTTTCTTCACATCATGATTCTTGCATGGGTTCTGTTTCACACAGCTGGTTTTCATCCTTGGGCTAACTTTGTCCAAGCACAGAGCCAACGAGACAGTAACAGCAGCATGGTTGTATATGAGTGAGTAACAGACAGAGAACTGTATCATCTACTGTTCTCTATTACTTTATGCCACCTGATCAGCTTAGCTTGACCATGAAAAAGATCCAAGGGAGATTGATCTTGAACTCCAGATGTGAACATACTGGTAGCACCTAGCAGATATTCATCACTACTAGCCTGCAGAAAGGACTCAAAACATTTTCTGGGGACCTTCCCTTTCAGCAGAAAGAACTTATTTTCATGGGTGACCATCTCAAGTTCTGTAGGAGAATATAGGAGGCTGTGAGTGTGCTAGCTCTCTGTAAGTAATTTCTATTCATGTTAGTGATGTTCAGTCACTCAAACTAAATGTCTGTGTAGATCAATGGCCAGGCCTGAGGTCAAGTAATCCTATTTCTTACATAAAGTGCTTGCTTGTTGTAATCCACAGACAGCTGACAGGTGGTCTACACCTGAGATCTCTAACACCTGACATTTCATTTTCTCCAGTTAATTTGCCATAATGAAGACTGATGATTCGGTGATTGGAAGAGTTAAACACAATGAGTCTGTCAGGATTTGTTTTCCGATTCTGTCAGCCACGAGAGCCCTTGGCTTTCTTATTCTTATTCCAGAACAAACTACTGTCTGGTAAAAACAGATATTCAGAGTTTGGGGGGTTTGGACTAGATGATCATGAGGAAAGGCTGAGGGAGCTGGGTCTGAAGCTTGGAGAAAAGGAGACCAAGGGGTAACCTCGTTAATGTCTATAAATACGTGAAGGGTGGGTGTCAGGAGGATGGAGCTGGGCTCTTCTCAATGTCACCTAATGATAGCACAGGGGGCAATGGTTGCATGCTGGAATATAGCAGGTTCCACATTAATATGAGAAGGAATGGTCAATATGTCACAGTAATGGTGACAGAGCACTGGAAGTGTCTGCCCAGGGGAGTTGTGGAGTTTCCTTCTCTGGAGACATTTAAAACCCACTTGTGTATGTTCCTGTGCAACTTGGTCTAGGTGATCAGGCTCTGGCAGGGGGATTGGACTAGATGATCTTCTGAAGTCCCTTCCAATCCCTAAAGCTCTGTGATTCTGTGATTCTGTAAACACAGTCTATGCAGGTTCAAAAGAGACATTTATCAAGAGTTTTAAAAGTACACTGACAAGTGCTTGCAAGCAAAGCCCTTGTGTCATTACAACTGGCCAAAAAAACCAGGAGACATAGGAGTAAATGCCAACTATCCCAGACCACATGGAGCATCTCTAAGACCTATGTTCTAAGATCCAAAACGACCACGGAAAGGTGTGACTCACAGACACACATGGTGTGCTGCTGCTGAGGGCTGAAAATGAACCACAGAAGAGCCTCAGGAGATTAAGTGACTAAGTAGGGAAACATCAGAGGAAATTACATTTATTTAAGCGGATGTAAAATGATACAGGAAAACACAATTCCAACTTTGCATATAAATCTCCAGTGGGCTAACACTACTAGAGAGTAGAAGATATAATAAGCAGCTACATTAGAATATTAGAACAAATATTTGTGTTGAATCATGGTTTAAAAAAAAAAGTAAAAAAGGAAATGCTATGAAAAGGAAATCAGCTCTGCTCAGTGTGAATACCAGGAGCATGACTGAAAGCATGTACCAGAAATGAAAAGGTAGAGAGTAATTTAGTAATTCTGAACAGAGTTTTCCTTGAAAGGGCAGAATAGACTATAGTCACTAAACCCGGTGAGGAGAGAGCTCTAGAAATCAAGGGTGGCATGAAGAAGGTGAACAAAGACTCTGATATAAAGTATCTGGGAGACATCAAATGACACCAACAAAAAGCAGCATAGGTAAAAACACATGTACCATTACAGCTGCTTTTTCATAAGAAAGAGAGCTGCAAGATTCTAAATAATCTTAGGCCTTATATGAGCAGTTTTTATGGTACTTGAATCTGTCAGCAACAATTCGACGTTTGCCACTGACTGAGTCTTCAGTGACTCCAGTGAATCACCTGAGAAATCACATTCTTTTGAAGGAGAACTGAATTATCTTGTGTCTCAACTCCTTGCAGATATATACAACTTCAGACATTTCTGCGCTGCAAGAAGCTTGTGAAGAAAAAGCAGGATGTCAAGTCGCTGATGTCTACCACATCAAATTTTCCTTCCTGCAGAAGGTGGCCTCAGGGAATCATTCCTGGTCTTCACCATCATCAAAACCGTGGCCATAGACTGTTTGGGAGAGTGATGACTGGTAGGGACATAAACCATGAATAATGCCACAGTAAAGATGACCCTGGCTCTGATGTTGTTTTCTGTACTAGTACAGATCCAGGCACTGACAGATGAATACGAAAACTAAGGATATGACACATCTTTGCACAGTCCCAAACCAGCCAGGAAAGGCTTTGGTGACTGATCACTTCCTTCTTGTGATTCATGGGCCACTTGCTATAGAACCATTCATAAAACTCACAGTGCAGTTTATGGACCACATAGCCACACGTAACACGGGACAAGGACTGTAGGGTTGTCACAGATATTTATGTTTTAAATTTGTGCTGTATAGATACCCACCAACAGCCAAAGAAAGATAGCAGTGATTCTTTGTAACCGTTGTAAAGTCTAGAGCCGTGTGAATGAAGTCACTGTGTTTGGAATAATGCCTAAATCACATGAAAAATACTCATGGTCTGTAGTAAGTGCTGCTGAACTTTGCCAGTTTTCATTTCAGGCAGGCAGAAATCTCTTTTCTCTTTCACAGGACTTATCACAGAATCATAGACACGCTGGCTGAAAGGTATCTCTGGAGGTTTTTAACCCAACCTTCCATTTAACACAACATGGTAAACTAGGGCTTTTACTGAGTGTAAAGATTGGAAGGTTCATCTCCCCAGCCTTACTCTCTAGTGCTGGACTATCAGTCTAATAAAGAAATGTTTCCTAATGTCCACCCTGAACATCTCAGTCACGCTCTGTGGTTATTGCACCTCATTATCAGATTGCTAGATAATCTAATACAACTTCCCATAACCTGCTGGCCATGCTCCTCCAGTGGAGCCCACTATGCAGTTTGCCTTACTGTCTGCCAGAACACAGTCTTGGCTCAAATGTGACTACTTATCTCTGTAATACCCAGGTCTTTTCCTGCAGGGTTGTTACTCAGCCTGTAGGATATCCCTTTGCTGACAGGGGATCAATCGTGTCTCTGTGTCCACACACAGACGTGCATTGCTGTTTCCACCACATATTCACACACTGAATGGGATCAGCCCTTTGGTGTCACAGCTAACAACAACATTCAGATGAAAGGAAAGAGAACTAACCAACGGGCCAGAAATTATTATTTGGTTTAAATAGGCCAGGTATAGTGACTTACTGTAGAGCATATCTGTCCTTTCCTTCAGCTGAAACCTGCTTAGTAAATGGCTCCAGATAATGATAATCCTGTCTTCTTCACATGGCCTGGGCAAAAACAATAAACTGAGAGCTTTCTGATAATCAGAAATTTAAAAAAAGATCAGCAACATATTGAAGCCAGCAAAAAAAATTGAATACATCCCTATAATTCAGAAGCCAAGTTATTGACCATAAATCTGCAGTGAAATGCCTGGAAAACCATGCAGCAAACTTTTAGCCTTGACAGTGCTTTTCCGTCCTTGTGAAGTTTCAGCATCAGCAAGCACAGAATACTGCTCAGATACTCAGATGGTCCCCTATCAGTTAACTGTCTGGACAGCACGTGTTTCACTCAGACATCTCCTCATCACTCCCTACATCATGCCCATGTTGTTCTTTTTTTGTTTGTGGAATAAGCTCTTGGGCTCCCTATTCTCCACTTCTATTTAGTGATTAAATAATCAGAAGCAGAAATAATGACAACTGAGGCCAAAAATGTCCAAGATTTTGCTGGACAACCAGGCAGACTCTTGCTCTTTTCTACTAGATGGAAAGGTGTCTCAGTGAACTGAGCTTTTCAGAGTTAGAATGAGCCATTCACATGGGCTGAAAGGAGGGGATGCTCTGTGCTGCCTCCAATACCATTACCTGGGACATTCACACCAGCAGACCTTGGCCATTGCTGTCAAGAATGCTGAAATATCTTCTTTTCCTCTTAGTTCAGCCCTATTTCTTGTCTAAATTTAATAGCCCAGTTTGTTTTGATGCATCCAGGAATTATTAATTCAGAGATGTTCCTACAGATCCTGAGTTTCCAGAACATTTTTTTTAATGTTTTAGGGTTTTCTTCTCATTAGGTTTTATGTTTGTGGTTGGCTTTGTTGTCCTTTTCATAGAATCATAGAATCATTCAAGTTGGAAAAGACCCTTGGGATCATCGAGTCCTACCAACTGTGAGTTATGTCAGTTGCTTTTTCTTTTTTATTTAAAGCAAGATAGTTCTCGTATTTTCTTCTGGACTTCAGCCAACCGACTCCCAGTTTTGATACCATTTGCTCCGCTAATTCACCAGTACCCAGTAGGTGGCCTCAGTGTATAACGTATTTCTTCCCTTTTCCTAAATTAATGACTGAATTGCTTTTTTCATTGCAGTAGTTTTATTCCAATTATAAACTCGTGATTTTGATCATTTCTTTTCAACATTTAATCATCAGCTATTTGTGAAGTACTAATCCTTTCAAACATTACCTCTTGTCTGTTGGTGAAAAAAACTCCATTCAGTTCTAAAATCACAGAATCACAGAACATTAGGGATTGGAAGGGACCTCAAAAGATCATCAAGTCCAATCCCCCTGCCACAGCAGGATCACCTAGACCAAGTC
>JAOXOE010000343.1:28959657-28977558 GCA_028565055.1 Phoeniculus purpureus | reverse complement strand
AAACATCTCCAGAGAAGGAGACTCCACAACCCCCCTGGGCAGCCCCTTCCAGTGCTCTGTCAACCTCACTGGGAAGATGTTCCTTCTCATACTGATTTGGAACCTCCTCTGTTCCAGCTTACACCCATTGCCCTTCTCCTATCATTAGATGACACTGAGAAGAGCCTGGGTCCATCCTCCTGACACCCACCTTTCACATATTTATAGACATTAATGAGGTCACCTCTCCGTCTCCTCCAAGCTATAGAGACCCAGGTCCCTCAGCCTTTCCTCACAAGGGAGGTGTTCTACTCCCTTCATCATCTTCGTGGCTCTGTGCTGAACTCTCTCCAGCACTTCTGTGTCCTTCTTGGCTCATATTGAGATTCTGTTACATCCTTGAACCTTCCCCTGCACAAACGTTAATAACCAGACTCATTCAAAAAATAAGAATTAATAGAATTACACTTTTCATTTGGCTTGGTCCTGCCAGGTGATGAACCTTCTAGTGTTGCTACAGCAAGGGGCTACCCAGATAACTTCAAATAATCCTTCTTGACACTGTTTTCTCTGCCCTACATGGCTGAGAGTTTAACCATCATTGTGAAGCCATTGGTTTGCAGGAGTTTGTCTCAGAGGACAAAGATAGGAAATACCAGTTGGGAAAGGGTGATCTGGCCACCAGCTGAATAGGGCCGTGATACTGGGAGAGGAGCTAAAGATGTGTTTTTCTTGAGGATGGAGCCAGTCCCCCAAAATATATATTAAGCCACACAGGAAAGAGGCCGAAGTAAAGAGCATCCAAGAAAGCAATAGCTGTTATAGATGAAGCTTAGTTTTTCCCTTTGCATGTACTAAATTCTATCCTCTTGATGCTGGGTAGCCAAACTATCTGACTGTAAATGCTTCAAAGTTTGGCCACAAAAGGAGCTATTGCTGGTTGGAATACGCAGTACAAATCCATACCACAGCACGTGGAGAAATGCGTGCTGGTTCTTGCTAAGGTTCACAGGAAAGATTTGGAAATTATCTTCTCACATCTAGTTGCTTGCCAGCAGGGTTGGTGCTACTGTTGCTGAAAACAGGCGGCTGCCTTATACACCTCTTTTCTTTGGCTGCTAAGAGGAAGAAGGTGCTGAAGGAGGCTGGAGTGTGTTTTCTTTTACAAGGGACTCTAGAGGCAAAGGGGAATCATCTTGAGCTAAAAGAAGGTAGATTTAGATTAGATCTTAGGTAGAAATTCCTCATTATGAGGGTAAAGAGGCACAGGCTGCCCAGGGAGGTTGTGGATGCCTCCTCCTTGGAAGTGTTCAAGGCTGGGTTGGATGGGGCAACCTGGTCTGGTGGGAGGTATCCCCCCATGACAGGGAAGCTGGAACTAGATGATCTCTGAAGTCCCTTCCAACCCAAACCAGTCTATGATTAAATAGTCATAAAGGCACATTAATTAGTAGTGATAAACTAGCAATGATTTATCTCTCAAACAGCCTCTGTTTTTAAAGGACATGGGTGGACATGAGCAATCCCGTGGGGACACAGAGCCTGGCAAAGTTTTCCCTGTGGGTTTCAGCTTTTCTCCTTTGTCCACCATCAGTAATCCAGAAAACAGTCATTCAAAACAGCAAGATTTCAGAAGGTTTTTGTAGATCTCATCTCTTTTGGGAACAATCTCTCTGGTTGTAAATACTCCCATTACTTTCCTTGTCACCAGTGAACGGTCCCTAACCAGTGTCTCTCTTCAGCTACTTTCAGCATGTGAGCTATTTACCGAACGCTTTTCTGCTAAACAGAGTTTTACAGCAATGCCCATGAGAACCCTTGTCATGAATGAGCAGTTGCACAAGGAAACTTTTATTAATCAAGATCTCAAAAGGGATTGTTGGGGGTCACAGTAAAATCTGTGCAACCACCTCTAATTGCAGCAAATCGAGATGTGCGAGCAGGATAATCCTCCCAGCTGCAAAGGACAGTTTTCTTGCAAAGTCTGCCTTGACAGTTCCCTGTTGCTTTTAGTACTTCAGCAGGTGATTCACCAGCAGCTGAGTCATCCCAGTCCAAGGCAAGCACATCCAAAACCCAGGGAGGGGTGGATGGCTGGGGAAAGGAAGCACAACAAACCTTCCTCCCCTAATTCATGCCATCTGGGAGCGACAGCTCATAGGCCTGCAGCTTCATTTGCAAAATACTGTTTACAAATTTTATTACAAAGTCCTTTGGGGGAAAAAAAGGCAATTTTATTTAACAGTTCATCATCGTTACACAAACTGTTGTTCTGGATCCAGCTTCAGAAAACAGGAAGCAGTACTCAAAGTTTGGTTTGTCAGGCTTTTCTTTGCAGACTTTTGTTGTGAAGAAGTCAAACAATTAGATGGAAAAATTGGAAAGGAACCCACTGTCATGCAGTTGAAGTCTCTGAGGGCGCTCTGGTGAGCCACAGAGGATGAGAGCTGTTGCACAGTCTTGACTCACCACTTTATTGGTGGTAACCCAGGCTGACACGGGAGGTCTCTTGGCCTGAATGTTCACAGCTGAACAGGCAGGCAGCACTCACAAGTGGTTATTTGTGAGCAGATGCTGTGTGGTGCCTGTAGCTCACATGTCCCAGTGCTTGCACAATCACTGTGCCTGAGTGTGAAATTACATAAGACCCATCATTAACCCAATAGATGCTTTTCCCTTTAACCTGCTGCATTAGCAAATGTCAGCTCAGTGAAGGAGCCAGCAACATGAGAACTGGCAGAAGCTTGAAGATGAGACTGTTCCTAGGCAAGGGGATTGGGTACAGTGAGCAGGGTCTTCCTGTTTGACAGTGGTGGGCTGTTAAATTGTAGAGCTGAGCTATCTAACTCTCAGTGTTTGGTTTGCTGATCTCAAATACCACTTAAAAAATAAATCAGTAATAATTAGTTGCTTTCTGTCTGCTGCAACCAACAATTAAAGACCAAACTTGGCAAGATAAAGGTACACAGTGGATTATTCATTAACCCACAGTGCAGGAGAAGCAAATTCACAGACTTTGATTTAGAACACTTGGCTACAGTGAAAATATGTCTCAAAATCACTTTGATGTAGTTTCCACACAGAAGCAGCCTCCACTGCACTTCCACTCTGACCAGAGTTTCCACCATCAAAGGTCAGGGTGAACAAAGTGAATGCATTTGTCTTATCAAAAGACAGGCAACCTTTGGCTTCACCTCAGGACAAGAAAACTGAACTAGAACTAGGCTGCAGCTCCGTTCCTGTGAGGGAGTCTGAGTGGATGCAACATATTCCTGTATTTATCCTCTACCTTTTTACCTGCACTTACCCAGACAGGAGAAGCAGCTAGGAATTTAACAAGTGGTGCAGGTTCTTGAGGACCTTAAAAAGATTATGAGATTACTTGAGAACTTTGATACTACAGGTGCATGTGAACTTCTAGAAGTTACTTGAAAGAGTGCAGTATCTAGCCAGGCTCTTCTCAGTGTCATCTAATGATAGGACAAGGGGCAATGGCTGTAAGCTGGAACATTTGAGGTTCCACATCAATATGAGAAGGAACTTCCTCCCAGTGAGGGTGACAGAGCACTGGAAGGGGCTGCTAAATGGGGTTGTGGCATCTCCTTCTCTGGGGACCTTTAAAACCTGCCTGGATATATTTCTGTGTGACTTGGTCTAGGTGGTCCTGCTGTGGCAGGGGGATTGGACTGGATGATCTTTCAAGGTCCCTTCCGATCCCTAGTGTTCTGTGATTCTTTTAAAAGCTAGATTTTACTTTTGCAATGTACCCTTTCTTCTAGAGGTGGGGTTGTCAGGGGGTTTTTCAGATAAAAACACAGTTTTGTTATTAAATACCAGACCAAGTCTGCAAATACCCTCAAATATTCTTTTTTCCCCTGTTTTATTTGAGTTTTCCTCACAAATGATACTTAGCTTAGTAATATCCATTAATAACATCCAAATAATTTAAACAGGTCTCAGAGAACGGGAGAAAAACACACTCATAGTTCTGAGAGCCGGAATGTGATTGCTTCACCAGAGGGAAAGCAAACACGGTCACACACATACTAGACAAAATAATTATTTTGGTTGCCTACTGCTGTCTTTACTGAATCAAAACCTACTTTAATAATTCTGCTGGGTGACCAGAGGTTGTAGACTCTGTGTCTATAGGCAAAGCTAGTCTTCTGCAATGCAGGCTGCTGCAGGAGCAGAGGACACAAACATCCATGTAAGTTACTGGCACAGATCTTTAAGGACATATTGTGTGAATGGGGGACTGGACGACATGATCTTTCGAGGTTAATCAAATTGAAGAAAAAACATGCTTCTAATTTTAAGAGAACCAAAACTTTTTAACAAAGAAGCACGTGACTAGAAAGAAAAACAATATTATTTCACCTTCAGAACCCAGGAAATGATGGCACAGCCTAAGGAATATAGACTCATAGAATCATTCCTGTTGGAAAAGACCCTTAAGATCATTAAGTCCAACCATTAACCCTGCTGTCCCAAGCCCACTGCTAAAACCATGTCCCTAAGCTCCAGATCTACACGACTTCTAAACACATCCAGAGATGGCAAGTCAATCCCCTCCTGGGCAAGCCTGTTCCAACATCTGGTGACCCTTTCCACAAACAATTTTTTCCCAATATCTAAAATTAAGTTGTCGAGCAGATACCCTCACAACCAAGTGCTAGTATTTCATAGTAAAATTATTTTCTATCTTACTTTGCTAACAGAACTCTTATTCCACTGGCTGAAGTACTGACATCCAATGCTGGTTTGCCTGATTATTTCATGTAACGTAAAGAAAGACTTGTAAACTCTACTAACCAACCAGAGTAGTCACCATATGTTGGGTAGAGAAGGTAGAAGTGATCGGTTAAAGTGGGATCAGTGAAAGCAAAGCGCTTATCAATGCCTTCCTGTAAGAAAATCCACACTTAGGACCTTCTTCCTAGAGCTCCTCAGGAAATCTGATTTTCACGCAGTTCTTCAGGGGCTTGAGGTGGAGACAGGAAGGCTAGAACCTAAGTAATTTTAAGGTAATTTGGATAAATACAGTGGAAGTCAACATTGTGAGCTGCTGGACAAAATCAAAACCACATGATCCATAACGCGTCACACAAAATCCAATGTGAAGAGACAGCATATCCCAAATCCCACACACCTTTCAGTACAGAAAGTGATACAGGAATGCAGTTTCTGGTTTGAAAAGAAATTCCTGTCTCATGGTGCAATCATCTTGTTTTGGAGAAGTCACTCTTAATTACAAAAACGCCCAACTTTCGTGGTTCTTGGCCTTTGGTAGCTAGAGAGAGATGACTTGCTTTCCAAAGCATTCACTACCCACAAAAGGGTTTATGCCTGAGTATTTAACACAGTGAATGGCTCATCTTGCTAGAAACCTCAGAAATTACTATGAGATTGGAAACAGAGTCCTGAGACTCTTTCTGGTGCTGTGACAATTTCCTATGCCAGTTCCCCTGGGTTTTTTATGGCGATGAAGTGAAAAGCAAGAGGGGATCCTGCTCTGGCAGCAAGATTGGACTAAATGATCTTTCAAGGTCCCTTCCAATCCCTGATGTTCTGTGATTCTATGTGAAGCCAGGCACATGAAGCAGATCACTTTCCTTTGGCTTTTGTATCAAATCATGGTGTTTTCACCTTCCAGATTGCATAGCACAGTACTGATCCCTTCTTTAAACACCCAGAGGAGGAGCAGCTGTGCAGTAACTGCCTAGCAGCATCTTCCTTCAGCAGAAAAATTCCTACTGCTAGTTCCTCTTCTTCCCCTCTGAAACACAGTGTGAAACAGAGCTTAACAAGCACCAAATTAGACTGTGCTAATGAAAATACATTTCTTAGCCACGTCCTTGAGTTGGATCCATCTACCTCAATGAAAAGCAGTTTATTAAATCACGGCAATTTACTTACCTAGAATTTGCTGAATGTATTCTTGCAATGCCACATGTCAAGCGTCCTTTCAAAGGCTTGTGCAAGAACTGAACCTCCTGGGTCAGAAGCGGCTCATCAAAAGCATCAGTCCCTCACTGAAGAGAAAATGTGATTTCTTTTGGGTGGGCGCAGAATGCAGCAATGCCAAAGGTAGAATTAAATCATTTTCACATAAACCAAATCTCCATGAGTGAGCAGCAATTGTAGAAGATCCAAATAAAAATAGAAATTATTTCTTGCAAACATCCAGCTTGACAGCAGCTTTTCAGTGAGGCCAATCTGCTACAGCTGCCAACTGCAGGAGACTAAGGATGATACTGATGCTCTTCGCCAGCTTCTGACTGGTGATTTTTCTACACTGCTGAAAACTAAAGCGTTCTGTGAACTCTTCTTGTCCCACAGCAACCCTAAAAAAGCTGAGGTGTTTATTAACATAATTGATTCTCAGGGTTCTGAGCATTAAAATTTAAAGAGCAGAAACCTGAAAACTGCTTTTTTAACAGGTTTAACCTACCAGGGAGTCTTTTGGGGGCTTTTCTACTCCTGCTGCATGTGTGCTTGCAGCTCTAAATTGCCTCATGAGCACATCTAGGACTAAAAAAGACAGGCACACTGTCCAGAGAACTATCTAAACTGTCCTGCTAGAGGTGCCAGGAAAAACGTGGTTTCTTCTAGGTCTTGTCTGCTTTTAGCTGCCACACTCCTTATATATTTGAATTTCTAAGCCCCTTTTCCAAGCCCAGAGATTTGCTTGACCTGGACTCATTCCCCAGGCTGGAGCCTTACACCAGCATTGGCAGTGGGGATCACCAACAGGCACCAGCTGGAGATTGGGAACAAGGAACTTGGAATGGCAGCTGCTGAAGGGAATCACTGAAAACTTGACCATCAAGTATCACCCTGCAGGAAAGTAACTTCTTACCCACGCTAGTAGGCTTCACCATCACTCCCCAGGGCTCATGGAATGAAACTTCTATTCCATCAATCGCAGCAGTGCCAAGATAAGGAGAGACACCCAGTCCATCAGAAGCAGACTATGAATCATAAGATCATTTAGGTTGGAAAAGACCTTTAAGATCATTGAGTCCAACCAACAACCCAGCTGTCCCAAGCCCACCGCTAAACCATGTCTCTAGGCTCCAGATCTACACTACTTTTAAACATATCCAGGGATGACAGTTCAAGCCCCTTGCTGGGCAGCCTGTTCCAAGGACTGATGATTCTTTAAGTGAAGAAGTGCAAGGAGCTTCTAATATTGAAGTGTTTGGCATCCACAGGCTCTAGATGTCTGAAACAAAGACAGCCAAGTGAATAGGTTCTTAGGAATCTCCACTTTCAGTTTGAGACTCAAAGCAGTACTGAAGACTGGGGTGCTACAGGATATGGTAAACGTGTTGTACACACACTACTTCAGGAGGCAATGAAGATAAGGGATGGATCCTATAGTTACTTGCACCTTGAAGCTGCCACCGTGGCTAGCAAACTCCTGCACAGCAACTGCATTCAACTCCATTATTTAACAAAAATTCATTTTTGTAGAGAGAATACCCCAAATCTCCTGCTTCCTCACTGTTCTATGCAGCTACATTCACTGATGACTTTAATAGTTGCACACAACTCCAGAGCCAACGACTGCTCAGGGGTCAACATTTCAAGACAAGAGAAGTGTGAAGATTCACACATAGCACAGTAAAAAAAAAAACCAACACCATTAACTTGGCACAGAAATAGCCTGCTGCTATTTTTTGACAAAACAATCCTTTGTCATCAAAAAAATGTTTAAATTCTTCATGTGCTAACGAGCATCTTAAAGCTTGAGTTGATGTCCCTCATTTCTACTGTTAGTCTGTCCTAGAGCTATGAATTGCTTTTAGTGTACTCGATGAGAGTCTTCTGTCTTGAGCATAATCTTTCTCTCAAGGAACAAGCAACAGGACAAGTGAAACCTGTTGAGTCCCCAACCCTGGTGGGATTTAAAGGACATGGAGAACATAGTACTGAGTGACACAGCTTAGTGGTGACCTGGCAGTGCTGGATTAACAACTAGACTTGACAAAATTAATAGGGCCTTTCCAACCTCAGTAACTCTATGAAGTGTGAATGCAGTTCTTCACCCATTGGTGTAACACCACACAGCATTGTCTACACACACAGCACTGGTGTTTGAGACAACAAAATCCAGACCCCTGGCCCACACAGTTTCCAAACTCAAGTTCACAGCTATTTCTAAGATCATCGAGCATTCAGAGACTTTTACTGAAAAGCAGTTCATTCTTTTTTCCATCTCTTCTGTAGAGATTCTTTTCCATCTCAACTGTACATTCAAAGGGGCTTTGTTTTTTTTTTTTTTTAAATGGTTTTGTGGATTTGTTACTTTCTCTTCTAAATCTAATGATAGAAGAGCACACATGAAATAGTGTTCTGGAATGACTGAGGGCGATTCTTATTTTACAGGGCAATGGACTACATTGATGTTCTCTGACACAAAGGACAGTTTTTGTGCCAGGAAAGTCACTGGAAGTGTTAAAAACCAAACCAAAACATAAGCCTGGCACAGGATGCTGAAGCACAGGAATTTAAAGGCACATCCCACAAAAGCGAAGGCTGAATGTGAAAATCTTGATGGAAAATTAAATACAGAGGGCACTGGAGAAGGTGCAAATTTAAAGTGCTGAACAGTGATGGATGAAGGACTGCAAAGATGTGCATTTGTGGTCTACTAAGGATCTTAGATACAAGACAACCTCTTCGCTAGAGGAGAACAAAACATGCAGTACAAAGACAAAGCTAAAGCACAAAGTCCCTGAAAGAGAGAGCCTGTGAATATGAATAATCCTTTGGGGTATTAAAAGGATCTAGTAATGCAAATATCACAAGTTACTGAGCAAAAGGGGGGAAAGCCTGAATAAACAATTCTCAAAATTAATTTTAGAACATTCTTAGAAGAGCACAGATGTATGCCTAACCTCAAAAACCAAACAATCCATCAAAAGAAACCTCTATTCTACCGACAGAAAGGTCTGATGAGCCCGATTTTGTTTCAGATGATAAATGAAGGAATGACTCCCACAGGCAGCAGGAAGCACTTCATATTAAATGGCTCTCATGTCTTTCTTAAGATATTTTCTAGGAAAGGAACTGCCAATAAGTTAAGCCACCTGCCACTTTACTTCAGCATCATAAAGACATGAAAATTTGTTGTCACTCAGTCTAAGCAACCTCAGGATGACTTCCACTGTTTTTCCAGTGCCACAGCTGTGAACAGCACTTACACACCAGTAAGAAACTGATGGGTGCTGCACAAAGAGCTGACAGCCTGAATTACGTCCAATACATTAGCACACAACAAATGAGATTGGAAAGGTTTTTTGAGCGAGGGCTACCAGAACTTCAATAAAGCAAGAAAGTGATACAGAACTCAGGAAATTAAAGTGTTGTACCTGGGGAGAAAGAAAAATAAGGAAGTGTAATAGAACAGTGCCCATTGCACAGAAGAGTATCAGTGTGAGACAGGCTGAGCTTGTTGAAAGGGATGCTGAAGGGAGAGACAGGCAAGTTGTGAATGAACTCCAAATCGAGCTGTTAAGCTGATGCAGTTAAGCGTGGAAAGGGATTGTTATCACAGAATCACAAAACATTAGGGAATGGAAGGCACCTCGAAAGATCATCTAGACCAATCACAGAATCACAGAACATTAGGGATTGGAAGGGACATTGAAAGATCATCTAGTCAAATCCCCCTGCCACAGCAGGAAATCCCCCCCATCACAGCAGAATCACCTAGATCCAGTTGCACAGGAACATACGTTGATGGCCTTAAAACTGAAAATCCTCAAAGCAGGATTTTGAGGTAGGAGGCATCAAGAAAAAAAAATATAGAAGGTTGGAGAGTTATTAATTATTCAAGATCTGATGAATCAGTTACAACACACATGATACCATGTGTATAAAGCACATACTAAGGTCTTAACATAATGACCCATTGCATTGTAGAGAAGTGCTGCAGCTATACTTACTGTCTTTGTCGAACAGGCTTCTGCCACTGAAGTAGTGTTTTACTTTTTACTGCTTTTATACTTAAGGGCAGAGCAACTTGGATACTTCAAGTTCATACCATCCTGACCATATTTCCAAAGCCGCTCAGGCTACACAGAGACCAATTTTCCATCAGTGATTTACTCTTGTCCTCCTCGTCTGTTCTCATGTTTCTCCTGTGTGAATTCTGCTCTGTCGGAAGAGGCTTTAAAAAATAAAAACAACTCGAAAGAGCCAGTGGTGGGTGGAGTGATTCTGTTTTCATTGTCTGTTGTGCAACAGCACCATCCAGCTGTCAGAAAAAAAATCATACAATGAAACATTCCTGCAACTACTCAGATTTGGTCCTTGTACCACAAGCAAAATGAAGTTATACCTATTCAACAAAACCAAACCCACCAGCTTCTTCCCTGCTCCTGATTTAAATGTATTGGTGCACTGTGTTGTTTCATGGGTTAATATGAGATTCAGCAAAAAAAAGTTCACCCCAGCTCATTTCTGTCCAGTAAAGCTGGAGCGCTACAGCTTACCTGTGTTTTAGTGAAGCATGGAATATAAGCTCTCAAGTACGAGGGTAGCAGACACTCAAAACCTGTCTGGATATGTTCCTGTGCAACTCAGTCTAGGAGATCCTGCTGTGGCAAGGGGATTGGACTAGATGATTTTTCAAGGTCCCTCCCAATCTCTAATGTTCTGTGGTTCTGTGAAGACCCATTATCTTTAGCTCACAGCCAAAGACAGTTAATCACACTACAAAAATGAATGAAACCTCAACCATTTCATACATCAGAGCTGATATTTTAGCTACAGTAACTCACCACTCTTTAGCTTCAATAGTGAATGCAACAACAGCAACCTCTAGTGAAGGGGGAAATGATGAAAACGAACACCCACAAAGAGCTTATTATCATGTGTCCACTGATGATGAGAAAGTCCAATATTAGAACGTTATTCTTGTATTCATGTGCCTTAGCTCAACCTGCGCCTTGATACCTGAAAGCTGGCAATGCATCTCCTTCTCTCAAGTCCAGTGCTAGTTCTTTACTCTATACTGCTTTGTAAAGTGGTTGTATCTACTGAAGTCTAAAAGATAACTTGTTCATCCTCTAAGAAAAAATAGTCGCAGCTTTCCAAGCAAATACTGAGTCTCCTTCTCTGAAGATGTTTAAAACCCTCCTGGATATGTTTCTGTGCAGCTTGGTCTAGGTGATCCTGCTGTGGCAGGTGGATTGGACTAGATGATCTTCCAAGGTCCCTTTCAATCACTAATGTTCTGTGATTAGGAGGATAAAAATTAAACAATTAACCTGGGAGAAGTGACATTTCTATACTCAAAGAAAACCTGAAAGGAAATCCTAAAAATGAGATTACATTAAGGAACTCTAGCATCTATAAGGAAGAATCGGCATCACATTAAGGTGAGATGCTGGTTTTCTTGCATTATACTAAAACATGCAGCACATTAAAATGTAAGCTCAGAACTTAAGAGCCCAGGAAAGCAGCGAGCACTAGAATACTAGAATAGTAGCTAAAGTCACAGGAGGAAAGAACATGCCAAAGATATAGCAGAGGTGCCAAATGACAAACCTGTGCCAAGTGGGAGAGAAGGTGCCCTTAGACAAGCAAGGGAACAAAACAAGAAAAGTCCAGAGAGAGGACTAAAGATAAAGGCACAACCTACTCTCAAATCATCAGATGAACACAAAGATCAGGACTAATGAGGAAGCACTATGGCTAAGTTGGACTAAAGAGAGGATTTCTCTCACTGAAACAGGGAGAGCAGAGAACACAAGGCCTTCAAGAGGAGCTGGGTTAGAAAGTCACTGTGGGACTACATCATTAGATCACTGACAGAAGAAAAACTACTAGGGAAAAAATAATGGGAAGAACAGACCAAAATGCTCAAATCAGTAAAAAAGAATTTGTGCCAAACGGAAAGAAAAACCACACAAGTAACAAAAGCAAGAAAAGATGAAAGACTGATATGTAGGAGGGTTTTGGAAGGTAACAAGGAGGTGGCAGGCAAGAAAGAACCTCTGAATCTGTAACATCTTATGGTTTGGTAACTGGCCAAATTTTCAAGTTTCTTCTCTGTTCCACAGCACAACAATGGAAAGTGTCTGCAATTTTTAAGTGCACAGAAAGTCATTCTAAATAAAGAATCTGATGATCTTGACTGAATGAAGTCTAATTTCCCTTGCCAGGAACTGACTAGAGAACTTGTGACATGACTTGGAAGTTGCAGAGAAAACTGCATACTCAAAAGGCATACAGTTATGCACTCATTCCAGTAACAGACTATGATCAATCCACTTCAAAGCTCAGATGCCCAAGGAGATCAGACAAAGGAGAGGAAAAGCAGATCTCCATTTGTTACTAGTCAGGTCAAGTAACAAGGGGGAAGGTGAAAACAGCATAAAAATCCCAGTGAGCATAGAAATAGGGCTACAGTGGAAAGAAACAAGTCAGAAACAAGTCAAGCCAGACAAAAAGAAACAGGAAGCCATAAACTCCTTCCAAAGCAGTCTAAATAGAGAGAGACAACTTTCACACCATCCTCCACAAGGTCAGCTTGAGTTCTGCCAGCTCCATCACCCTAAGTCCTAAAGGATTTCACATGGAACTTAAGCTCCTGACAGTGGTTTTGCTGTTCTACTGCTGGGCGCACAGTTTTAAGCCAGGACACCATAAGATAGAGGTAAGAGAACAGTGTTTCCACTAGACAGCAACTTGGTTGCACTTATTAGTTGTTCAATGTAGTTAAGTAAGTAAACTCTTATTTAAGATTAGAGTACTTTCTCTGAGCTTCAAAGTCTTGTATGAGTAAGCATTTCCAAACCCAGGCCTTCAGCTGTCCAGAGTCTTAGATAGATGTACTATAGTTAAACCTGCCATGTCACTCAGAGTATATGTTTACATGTCTACAAGTCCTCTCTGCCCATGCCAGCAAAGTTATCTATTTACTATCCACAGAAGGTCCTATTCAGTTCAGACCAGAGGAGCTCAGTCCCATCTTCATCAACCTCTCTCACCTCGTAACAAGCAAAGCTTGTAGATTTTATTTACTGCTGTCACTGATGAGTACTGTGACAAGCATATCGTATGTATGGTTTTAGTTCATGACAGTCTTATTTATACCAAGGACACGGAATACAACTCCTAAGGAAACAGTGATAAGATCATATTGGTAAATCCATACAATTGAGCAGAAGAGCTCCATACAAGAAACACACCGAAACACCAGTCACAAGCTGCTCCATCCTTAGAACTACAGTGCAACACCCATCAGCCCCCTCTTTGAAAAGAGGCTGTAAGAGTCCCACTGATTTTATTGTTAAGATTTCACAGCAAGTTAGTTTCTTTTTTCAAAGTGTCTGTGCATCATTTCTGCTGACACCCATGTCTTCCAGTGAGAGGCCAAGTTCTCGTAACAGGAAGCATGAGCAAACCTATGAGCAAACCCAGGAGGTTCTATCCTAGAAAGCTCATGCATTCCAAAACTTGAGAGCTTCTTTTAACCCAAGACACGGCAACTGTACAATCCAGTTCATAGAAAGGCAACTTGCTACAGGTAAGCCTTCATATGTACAGTGAAAACAGTCATCAGTGCACATTTCTAGTCAGTAGGGCTTCCCCATAGATTCCAACATTTTTCTTCTCTCTTCTGCTGAAGGCATCTCTGGTTTCACACCATTTCTTTTCCTTTGCATCATAATGCCGTGCTGAAAATAGACAAGAGTGACCGTAAGAACAGATTTCTCAGAAGTCTCTGCCTCTGAGCTGTGAACAACGGAGATTCTTTAGCAGAAGTACTCTTCATGCATCAAATTTTGCCAGATCCTCTAAGTCTGGTCAGCTGCTAACTAAAGCTATTAGTATTTAACTGAAGATACAGGCTACCCTGCTGCATCAGAAGATACAGCATTCATATTACACCACATGCAAATGTCTCTCGTGTATTTAAAGAGGAATTAAAATACTCTTCACTAATATGGCATAAGAAACTAGAGAGTAGTTTAACAGCACATAGTTCCTCATGATACTTCTCTACCACGAGGGAGAAAGAAAGGACATCACCAAAATGAAAGAATGCTAGGACAAGAGGCAGTGGGTGTAAGCTGGAACACAGGAGGTTCCACATCAATATGAGAAGGAACTTCTTCCTAGTGAGGGTGACAGAGCACTGGGACTGGCTGCCCAGGGAGATTGTGGAGTTTCCTTCTCTGAAGACATTTAAAACCCGCCTGGACACGCTCCTGTGCAACTTGGTCTAGGGGATCGGACTGGATGATCTTTAAAGGTCCCTTCCAATCCATAATGTTCTGTGATTCTGTGAATGCTTATGCTTGGTTAAAATAAACAATACATACAACCCAAAGTAATGGAAAAACCCAGATTAACTTCCCAGACATTTTTCCCAGTATGCTCACTTAAAACAGAACTCATTACCAGAAATACCTGACTCAAATTCAAAGGGAAACATACCACTGACTCACAATCTAGGAGGGTAAACTTAGGAAAGCAAAATGAAATACTTTTATGTGTATCTGCTTACATCTTCCAGCAACACAGTCACTGTAAAAACAGCAGCAAGCACTGGCCAAGTCTCAAGAGGTCACAAAGCAGTGTGTCAGAAATAGCAAACCTAAAGCAAAGCATAAAGTAAAACTCAGAAAACCAATGCACTTACCCAGAATTTTCTGCAATTTTTGTAGTTCAAAAAATAAGCCGCACACATATTCTTGTTATAGTTATTTTCATCCATACATTTTGTAGATGCATCTGTTTCCTTTAACAGGAAGAACATACTTCAGAGACATTACTAACTGATAGTTCACATTTACTGTAATGGGTAATTGTCAGCTTTTCCCATAGTCAGGCTCAATTTTTTTAATGCAAAATGACAACTGAAGAGCACTATCCGTAAGAATCTTTTAAGAATTGCACTATTTAGCACTGGAACACAGACAGAAATCCCATTGTATCAACTTACCGCTAGACACGGGTTTACATCATGGTCTCTAAGCTGTTGTACACGCCTAGACATTCTAGGAAGGCACCGTACCTAGGGTGGAAATGGAAAAACACAAGATTATCTATCTACTTTTAATAGCAGCTCAGGATTAAGTCAGAGCTTCAGCACATAATAAAGGCCTTCCAATAATATGCAGAGTTTGGCTGTCTTTAAAAGGACAACATGAATCACAGCTTCTTTTGCAAAATGTTATTTCAAAAGCACTAACAGGAAGACACGGAAGCTGTTCACAGCCAACACACTGTAGACATTTCAATTAATACCACAGGGGAGTGACACACAAGTAAACTTGATTATGACTGAGATGACCTTCATGCCCTTTACAGCCTCCCATACCTAGAACCACAGAATCATTCAGGCTGCAAAAGACTCCTGGGATCATGAAGTGCAACCACCAACCTAATTCTACAAAGTTCTAAACCACATTCCCCCAATATCACACCTAAATGACCTGTAAACACATCCAGGGACAGTGACTTAACCACCTCCCTGGGCAGCCTACTACAGAATCACTGACATTGGAAAAGACCCTTGTGTGCCTCTGGCACACCTACGGCCATGCAGGTGTTTGTTCCAAAGACTAAATCTAAAAAAAAAAATAATGCTGACCAGGTGACTCTTTGATCCTGTGCAAGCAGAAGCACAAGGCTAAGGAGGAAAAAAAAAGCTCTTTGCTGCAAATGAAAGCACAGCAGAGGAAGCAAACTGAAAGAACATCCTTGCCTGATCTGGTTGTTTGGTTTTTTCCTTCCCACCACCTAAAATTATCACCACAAATTCTATACTTAAACCTGTTTCTATTCACATTAGAGATGTTTGAGTTTTTGTGGGTGCAAGAGCACTTCTCATCATGCACATTTATCTCAAATGGAAACACAAGCAGCAGCAGCACAGACTTTTAAGGAAAGCACAGTGGGAAGAAGCAGAAGCGGCATATCACAGCATCCCATCTAAGCCAGTACTGAAGACACAATAGCTTGAGCAGTTTCCCTGCGTCACAACTCCATGATTCACAGATACCAGAGGTGTAAGTACTACCTAAACAGACCTGCTTCAAGGTGTAGGTTATTTGATTGACTTCAGCCTCACTCTCTGTAACAGAAGAACCCTCGTGAGTGGTAGCATGCGTCATCACCAGCATTCATTATACAAAGCACAACCGATTTAAACAAAACGAAAAACTTTTTCACGGTGAGAGCAACAGAGTCCTGGCACAGGTTGCTCAGACTAGTGTGGAGTCTCCTGCTCTGTGTGATCCTCTCTATGAGGACCTGTTCTAACAGGTGAGTTGGACTGGATAATGTTCAGAGTCCCCTTCAGTCTGTGATTGTATGATTACACCACCAAGCTCCAGTTCAAGGAAGAACGCACAAGACGTTCGACACCTACTCAATGAGCAGGCACTACAGGTTCTCCTGAAACTGCTTCATTCGGAGCAGGTGAAACGCCTACACGTCGTTGGCACCAACGAGAAGGTCCGATGGCTCCCGCACGTGTTTCCTCCGCGAAGCACTTGAGGATCTGAAGCATTATCAGCTCGGAGGGCTGGCGGGTGACACGGAAACGCTGCTGCGAGGCTGCAGCGGCAGTTGAGCAGGAAGCGAGATCAACGCCCCCCAGCCTCTTTGCACATGCACAGGCTTCCCCCTTCCTGCTCCGGCATTGCAGGTCTGAGCGCGACCACAGCCCGCGGCTGGGCTGGTCCAACGGCTCTCGGTTACGCTCCGGCACAGTCGCAGCTGTCACCCGCACGGCACACGGCGGGCGTGCTCCTCGCCCAGGGGGCTCTTCCCGCTCCTACACCACCACGACACTTCGCCATGGGCTCGGCTCCGCTGAAAATCACGGACTGGTTTGGGCTGGGAGGGACCTCAAAGCCTATCTAGTTCCAACCCCCCTGCCCTGCGCAGGGGGCACCTCCCCCTAAGGCAGGTTGCTCAATGTTTAATTAAGTGCACAGACACTTACAGAATCGGTAATTACGCCGCGATACAGCCCCGCGGATTAAACCTTAAACCCCGCACTGAAATCCTACAGGTTTCAGCGAGACAAACAGGGGGAGAGGGGGCGGGGAGAGCAGGGAAAGGAGGAAACGCCGGGTCCAGCCGCTCAGCACCGCCAAAACAGGAGCTGCAGGGGTCGAAGGCGGAGGGAGGCAGCGAGGAGCACTGGGGGAGCCCCGGGATACCCCGCCGAGCCCCGCTGGCGTCAACGGACTCCTCTCAGCACTCCCCGCGTCCGCACAGGGAAGGGGAAGCGGCGCACAGGCGCAGACACTGCGGGCGGGCAACGCGGGCCCCAAACCCCAGTCCCCAAGGCGGGTCCCGACCCCAGTCACCCCCCGGTCCCCCTTCACCTCGATGCCCGCGGCGGGAGGGCTCAGCCCCGTCTCCAATTCGAAAGACGTCAGCGGCTCGGGCACCGCGCTTAAGTATGGGCGCAGCCTACCCCACTCCCGGCCTCGCCGCTGCCCCCCTCCCCCGCCCAGCGCTGAGTGACAGCGCCGCTCAACTAATCGCGCCGCGGGACTCTCCGCCCCGGCGCGGAGTGACGGGCTGCTCAGCCAGCCGGGAGGGCGGCGCCGGCGGTAAGTCCCGGCGGCGGGGCGGGGCGGCGCCGATGAGTGACTGGGGGTGGTGTCCAACCCGCGGTGCGTGTGGGCGGTGGCGGCGTGCCGCGGCAGTGCTGGGCTGCACCGCAGCGCGTACAACACTACAATGGCTGCTGGAAAGACGGGAAAGCAAACAATTTCCAGGCCCGCCGCGTCCAGCCCGAAATATGGGGAAAAAATTACAGAAAAATCGGAGAACACTGTAAAAGGTGGAAACGTGGCGCGGAGGGCGGCGCCGGCGGTAAGTCCCGGCGGCGGGGCGGGGCGGCGCCGATGAGTGACTGGGGGTGGTGTCCAACCC
>JAOXOE010000343.1:28944565-28958451 GCA_028565055.1 Phoeniculus purpureus | reverse complement strand
GGAGAGAGAGGAGGGAGGGAGGGAGGGAGAGAGAGAGCAGGGACAGCTTGTTGTCAGTATCATAAACAACCAAAATGGAGGGAGAACCCAGGGCATATGAACAAAAATTTAGAAAAAAAAAAAAATTAAAAAAAAAATCGGGGCAAAAAAATTGCCAAAAAAATTCCTAAAAATCGGCGCCGCTTCCCCCCGCTTCCCCTTTTTTTGTGTTTACCTTTTTTGCCTCCCTCGAGGTAACAGGATGAGAAAAAAAATGAAAAGCCGTGTCTTTATGGACCGTTTTAAGGTTTTAATGGGTGCAAAGGAGTTAATATTTATTATTTTTTTAATAATTGTGTGTGTGTGTTGATGGATTCTTTGGGAAGGCAGAAAAAAAAATTGAAGTCACTTCTAACTTGCCCACCGACAGTGGGGAAAAACATGAAAAAATCCCTTTCAGGAGGGGAGAGAGGTGAAGGAAGATGTTGGTGCGGAAAAGTGCAGAACTTGGGGGTAATGTGGAGTGATCCTAGACAAGATAAATGTTGTATGTGCTGCTTTATAACTTCCTTTTCTAATGCTTTTTTAAGGGTGTATTGGGGTGAAGGTGTTAAGAGATGGGGTCTCTTTTATTATTATTTTTTCATCGTTTATTTTGTTTTGTTTTTTGGAATGTAAATGCCTTTTGTGGTGTCATTTTTCCTGATCTAATTAGGATGTGTGAGGCAAAGGGTAAACCTTTCCGGTTTCTAAAGTGCATTTTCGTTGCCTTTGGTTTCCAAGTTTTCCTGGTGGCTCCTTCCTCTGTTTAAACTGGGTTCTTGGACGCACCTTGGGCTTAAGGAAATCCATGGGGACAGAGGAGGGGGCTCCGAGTGGCTCTAGGTTTCCTTGGCATGGCCAGTTCACCTGTTTGCCTCCCACAAAGAATGTGTTCTGCCACTTCTCTCCATTTTATTCCTATAAAATCAGGGATGCCTCATCTCACCTCACACTGAAGTTTAATGCAAAAGTGCTGCTGCTGTTGGTTCCACGTGGGAGCAGGGCATTTAAAGAGACAGCTTCTCTTTTCTTGGGGTTATCATCACCCCTGCAGCACCTTTTGCCTCTAGCGGAGGGGGTGGTTCGTTGTTGGTTGGGGATTTTTTTCAGTGGAAAGGTATGAAATCAGCCCTGGTCTGGTATACTAAAGCAGGGTAGTAGAGAGAGGAAAACTGCAGACTGCTTTGAATCAGAGCTATTGTCTTGTGCGTTGCAAATCTTCAAGGGGAGTTTCCTTGGTGCGTTCGTAAAAGGTTGTGTTTTTCGGGATGGGTGTCGCAGGAGTGGAAGTGTCTCTGGTTGTTTAACATTAAAATCTAGTGCTGTTCTGCTTGCTGAGATTTCCATGTGTGCACAGGGCAACCTCACAGACGTTTTGGAAAAGTTGTCAAGCGTGTTATTTATTACTTGATTTGTTTGGGATGTTGTTGAAAAATAATAGTAGAGCTTGTGCTGTGTTTAAATCTTCTGAACCGCCCCAAAAGGTTTGGGAAGTGGCAAAAATGACTGCAGGTTTTAATTGGCCAAACTGAGGGGCTTTTTTTTTTTTTTTTTAACAAGTACACCTTAGCTGTGCAATTATAACAGCACTTGGGAGAATCGCCTCTGGCTTTGTTTGAAAAAATTAAAAATCATCCCAGCCATGATCTAGCTTCATGTACCTGTGTGCGTGCGTGCTCTTCACGCTGGTTCTGCCTGCTACCATTTTTGCTTAATTTTTAACTTAAGTGTTTAACTGAAAGGATGTTAAATGCTCTGCTCTTCCCTGTTATCTCCCATATACTTTGCCAAAATAGCCTCTAAAGAAAAATTAGCACTGCTGCTTTACATGGTGATTCGATATCTTTATGAGGAGTTGTGGTGCTTCCTTGGCGTGCGCCTCATTTTTGTGGTCTTTGCATTTTAATTCTGGATTAAAAATTGAAGGCAGGTATGTGATTCTCAGGAGGGAAGGTGGAGTACTGAACTTGTGAGGAGACTAGTTCAGAAACCTTTTCTTTGAGCTTGTGGAAGCTGAGTATCAGTTGTGATAACCCTCTGTGTTGAGCAGCACCCATGTCCGCTAAGGGTCTCTACCTTTTCCACAAGTGTGACCAGAGAAGCTGTTGCACAGTAGTTGTTGACTAGGTTGGTCTTGTGGTTAAGAGATTCTGGAAGAAATCTCAAAAGTTTTCCAGTGACTCAACAGTTGTGATAATTTAAATCCCATTTACTACTCTTAGACTGGAAGGAAAGGCTCATTGAGGCAGAAAGATCAATCAAGTTTGTATAAAGGTATTAAATTTAACATTTTTTCCCAAACTGCTTTGGATGGTGTAGAGATCTGTTTTACACAGTTAGCAAGATTTCATACTCAGTTCCTTTCCAAATATTTCTTACTTTTTATTGACTGAACTAACATTTTCCTGAAATACATAGAAAGTTGATAAATTAATAGCAGCCCATCCTTTGTTTTTTAATGTTCTAGGGCAGAGAGCTAGTAGTAGATGAGCAGAAGGACTTCAAAGTGTCCAACCACAGTACAAAATTCAGGACACAGGGAGAATGATGAGGAGGAAAGGGTGTTCTCACAGAATTTGATGCTCTCCTAAGCTGGGTTTATTTTTGAGGGGTAATCCAGATGCTGATCATAACAGCAAAGGATAAGTGTTGTTGAGGATTATTTTTTTAGAAATTTAACTTACTGCCTTTTTGTAGAAAACCAAATTATTCTTACAGTGATGATGTGATACTTAATAAAACCAGAAATAACTTTGAAAGCTTCCCTACTTCTAAGAGTTAAGATTGTCTTCTCTGTTGTATGCTGCTCGGGTTCTATACATGACTCAGTATGATTTTTTTCAAGATTCTCTAAAACAGCCAAGGAAATCAATGCTACAGGCTCTTGTTGGTAAAGTTTCCCTACTTTTTGATGGGCAAAATGTGGTGTTGCAAATGTATTAGAATCCTTCTCAGACACTTAGCAATCCCATACAATAATGCTTAAAAGTTGATAACTGCAGTGTTCCACAACAGCTAAGCAGTCCAGCAACAGTCCAAAATTATATACATTTGACTTTTCTTGAATGCTGAGTTCAGGTGTGTCTCTTGAGGTGTATTTCTCATTTAGTAGTTATCTAAAATTTAATTTTTTTCCTGATTTAAATTAAAGCACTTTTTAAAAAGTTTGTGCAATTCCAAAAGCCACTGCAGCCCCATCCCTGCAGCTAGTCAGTCAAAATGGTGCCCTGACACCTCCTCCTTTTGGGGTAGGGAATGTGTTTTAAAATTAATGGGTTAAAGAGGGCACTGCTCACACTGTGAAGAAACCACTGTTTGTGGCTGTTCATGGTTGTTTTGTTGAAAGAGGTGTTTTACTTCAGAGCCTGAAACAGAAGTTTTTAAGTTGTATTGGTACCTCATTTTCATCTACAGCCTCTTTACAAAAGGGGTGTATTTACAAAAACCATTTTTTGTCAGCAGATCCCTTTGGGGGAAGGTTCTTTGAACAAGGTTATAACAAGGGGACATGTTCTGGAAAATGTGAAATATTTTAGACCATTCTCAAATCAGTGAGGAGTTAAGGGGAGCTTGCAGCCACCACCGCCAAAGGGACAGAGCACTTGCTTTCAAGGAGATGCTTTCCCAGTATCTGCTGCTAGCAAGGGTTTAGCTTGCTTCTGCAAGAAGTGTGCAGTATCTCTCCACTAAACTGTTAAGCATCTTTAACCAATTACCAAGTGTTTAGGTAGCCTTAAAAAAACTATTTAAAAATAATTCAAATATTAAAACAGAGCTACATTTTGTGTTGATCAAACATTTAAAGTTTTAAAGTGTAGGAGATCTTTTTGTGTGTGTGTTTATCTGAGCATTTTGTTACTAGAGGGTTGTGTCTTTCCCCTGCCAGTCAAAAAATCACATATAAAATTTAATTATATTTACTTTAATTTTTGAATCGTGCAAATCTGTAGCACGGATGCAAAAACATCGATTAACTCTCAGTGCAGTAAATTCTGCAGCTGCCTAGATTTTTTTTTCAATTTTCCAAGGAATGTAGTCACCTTTTAGCTGAAAAGGGATAGGTTGCACTTCCTCAGGTGTTTTAAATGAACAGTTGTCCACCAGACATCCAATGTGAAAAACTGTAATTGTACACAAGTTTGGAAAACCTCATATTGAACAGAATTGGTCACTGTTTCTGCAAGTTCAGTTTTGCTTTGGTTTAGATTAGCTTGTTAAAGTATTTTTTTTGTCTGCTTAACCTGTTATTGTCTCATCTTAAGAGGAGAAATTAACAGAAACTAATAGAATCAGAGGGGGTTATACATTTTTCACAAGATATAACATGCCTTTAGGAATGGCTGTGTGATCACAGTTATAAAGGACGGGGCCTTCTCATAGAATATAATAAAATTGTTCATTTTGAAAAGGACCCTGCATGTGCTGTGAACAGTTACTGTAAGGAACCCATTAAAATTAACCCCTGTACAAAGCAGAGTTTTGAGATGAAAAGTGGAAAAGCTTCTGTAGTTGTTCTTGTGGTGAAGGAATATATCAGTATCTGTTACAGCCTTCTTTGTGATAGCTCCTGTCCCTTTGCTTAATTCCCTTTGTGTCCAGAGCGTAGAGGTACCTTGTCAAACACATTTCAGCAGTGTTTCAGTGTCTGTTCTATGGTTTTGATAGCCTTACAAGGGGATGCAGGGAGAATAGAATGTGGCCCAATGTCCATAATTTTATTTATTCAAAGGAAAGGAAAGAGAACAAAACCAAAAAGTGGGATAGATAAACACAATGAATGTAGACAAGTGTGTGTGTCATACACAGAACAGTTACTCCAAGCCCTGAGGTAAAAAACAGCTCAGATCAGCTTTGAGAAGTCAAGTGGGAATCAGGAAAGTAAGACCTTAGAATTGCCATCAGATGCAATTAAGAAATAACTATGTAAAGGGACTGGCAAAAAAGTGTCTGTTACAGCAAACCGAATCGCTATAATCTTCTTTTGCACTTAATGTGCTAAATTCCTCTCTCAAAGGAGAATATCCCTAGAAATCAGATTAGAAAGTGTTTAAAGGGAATTATTTGTCAGAGTTGGGGTTTTTTTACTAAAGTTAGGGTGATGACTAATAATCTCTTCCATATTGCTGTTAAAACATACTTTATTTGATATAAACTTGATATATATTTTCTTTGATATATTCCCAATGTGCAGATTGCACATAGACTTGCCCATTGTACAGGTGATTTACCTGCAAGCCTCATGCTGTGTGTCGCTGACTTCCACCCTAAAAGCTTTTCCTTATGGCTGTGGGTCACATAACATTTTAGAGACTGACAGATCTGAAGTATTTATCATAAAAATAGGATGTAGATGGTTGATGGTGTCTTACATTTACTGAGAATTACCAAGTAATCAAAAAGTAAGAATTGTCCAAAACCTCATCTTCCCTCTTCATTTATTATGTATCTGTAGCAGATTCACTGGTGCCCTGGCTCTCTAAAAAAAGCCCTGCAAGCCATCTGACTGTGGACTAAATTATTTGAACAGCAAAAAGACCCCATGTATGCAAATCAGATTTTACTGTCCCAAGTGCTTGTTGCTTCTAATAAAACTGTTTATTGCATGGGATATGGATTTATCGCTCCTACGTGATACAGATATTTACCCACACATGTATTTTAAGGAAACATCTGGCTGTGTAGGGAGAATGTCACATTTTTTGAATCAGTTGTAATACAGGATTTTCTTTTATTTTAAGAAAAAGACATATTCTGGCAGCTCACTATTAAATTTCAATTAAGCCTGTATAGTTAGTAATAAAACATTTACAAGTTTGTAAATGTTAGAGTTTCTTCAAACTCTTGACTGTCACATGTGGAATTTTCATTTATACTAATTGTGCCTTTAGTCCTGTTGCCTCTATGTGAGGCTTAGTAATACATATTTATTATGTGGAAGTGCAGATACAGGGGAAATATGTAAAAGTAGGAATCCCGTGCAGCTGTTCTTTGGTTTTTGTAAGATGATACACTAAAAAAGTGTAAATTTATGGCTGTAGCTACCTGTTACCAGCTACTGCTGTTCCATTCAGAATTCCTTGAGAAAAGTGTGTAATAAACAAAAACAATAAAATCAGAGCAGAGTTTAGATATAGGATCACAATAAAAAGCATTTAATTTGATTCTGTAGGTGACTTTTCTTTCCTCCGTGACTTGACAGTTTTCTTTACAATCCCAAGTATTCAGAAGTATTATTTACGTGTAATCGCCCCTAATTATACCCCAGCACAAACACACAGCTTATGGCTAGATTTTTTAACTGCTTTCAGAAAACCCAACAGTATTGTTATGTCTGTCAGAGGATGGTGTTGCTATGTGCTATTTTAAATGGTGTTTAAGTACAGTTGTAAGCGTACCAATACAATGAAATTGGCTCTATTCCTGAACAACAAACTCGTATTATTTGTTGCTTAAAAAAGTAACAGAGAAACACAATATGTTAATTATTCTGATTTTTCAGACTGGCTTTAATATGTATTGAAATCACTTTAAAAACTGTATGTGAAATATTTATATCCAACTAATTCAATTTCTCATTACTTGTAAAACGTAGTATTTTCCCAGTTGTAATTTTTAAGGATCTGTCTTAGCTGTCCTTCTCTTTTGCATGCGCTGTTTTCTGAACCCAGCAGTAATTTCACAAAAAACCCAACTTTTTGGTCTCTCAAAATGATTTTTGTGTCCTGTTAAGTGTAGACACTGATCTTTTTTGTACTGTAAAAGTTGTGCTGGAAAGCACAGTGGAATTAACTTGTGCTGATGATGCTACAAGTATAAACACTGGGAGCTGGGTAACACAGGTAATCTTAACCATGATGGTATTTGGATGATGATTGTCTGAAACCAGTTCATTGGACTAGATGATCTTTTGAGATCCCTTCCAATCTCTAGTGTTCTGTGATTCTGTGAAGGTTGAATGAGCCTGTGAGGCAAAGATGCCAGCCTTTGCAGCCTTTTGCATCGCTCTGTCTCACAGGAGATGCTCAAACACAGTCCTATCATCAGGTGCTGTAAAAGGCAAACAGAAATCTAGACTGCACTTTCACAAATGATAAAATATGAAATAAGTTTATTGGAAACCCCCCTGGTTTTAAAGGTTTCCCTTGTGGTATAATATTATTTTACCTATGGAAACTTGACCACTTCAGAATATTTGAGAAAAAGTAAATGAAGTCACATTTCAGTTTCTAGTGTGGGTTTTGTGTGTGCTTCCTGTAAAACAAACTTCTTACTCTTCATTAAACTTAAATACTTGTCCTGAAAGGAAAGTGCATGTAAGCATGTGTTAACTGCATCGATCATTTGGTTAGTAGAAAGGTGCTTTGGTTTGGGGAGGCTGAATGCAGATTATTTTATAGTTTTTCTGTAGTTTGCCATAAAAAAAGTACTGAACAAAAAGAAACTAGATCTTTCTTCAAGCTCTGAATGCAGAGGGAGGTGTGGTCAGGAAGGGGCTCTGATGGCTGAAATCACTGCCCCTCAGTCTCTCAAATTATTGAAATCCTATGAATTTGTGTTTTTTAGTAATGTTGCAACCTCACAACTGATAAGATGGTGTTGTTTTGAGATTAACTTCACGATTGCTCATTAGGAAGACTGAATTCCATAAATATCTTGTCTGAATGAGTAGTTGAGGATTGTGCTGTTTGGTCCAGTTTTTGTCAGGAATCAAGCCATAGAAATGCTCTTCACGATGAGCAAACTCTCAAAAATGTCTTCATGGATGCCCTGAACCTCCCCTGTTCCTCTCACAGTTTCAATTACTAAAAACTGCAGTTGAAGGTCAAACAATCCTTTCTGCTAAGCACCCGACTTTTATCATAAAGGAGGTGGTTTGATATTTGGTGGTGGTTTTATGTAGGTGGCTTAACTAAAAACCTTAAAGGCAGGCAGAAATTTCCCCTCAGGTTGCAAGTGCTCTGTAACTTGTTCCATCAAGCAGTACTTAAATCACAGTTGTTTCATTGAGTATTAGGATTCATAGTTTGAAGGAGACAGACACTAACTCATTAATTCTTCTTTCATAAATATGTGCGAAAGTTTGCAACCACTTTTGCTGCCAACAGTGCTGTGAAGAGTATCTATCGTCTGTGTAGCTGATCTATTTTATTTATCTATGTATTCCATCTAATCTCCAAACCTTTTTGTAACTGAGGCCTTTGTAGGAAGGTTAAGGGGTCTAATGGATGGAGATCATTATGTGTTTGTGTCTCTCTTACCAATGAACTTAGCAACTTTGTCAATTCGTTCTGTGATTCTGTGTTATGGCTTACATTTGAGGGAGTACATGTTCAAAATACCTATGCCCACTCCTTGTGCATGGCATAACTCAGGCCCAAAGAGTGAGTGTTCTGTCTTCTTGCTTTGGATATGTTTAGACCAGTTATGTGAAGATAAAAATTCATTCTTTTTTTTTTTCCCCCCCCTTCATCAGTTGTTGAGGAATTTCGTTTCTGGATATTCTGTATCTGGAGACATTTTTTTCTTCCTGTCTTGATCTTGACCAGATTATTTGAAAGTTTCCTCAGGCTCTTCAACAAATTAAATTGAAGAAAAATTGAATAAAAACTGGTCTCCCAGGTTGTTCTGGCAAATCTTACTAAAAGCTTCAGTGCAGACAATTCCTTTTACTGTGACCTTCAAGATGTTGAGCCTCTACATGCTTTCCAAATACCATAATTTCCATCTGTCAAATTCTGGGTAGGTCACTAGTAAATGTGTTGTAGTCCTGATGTTGTAAGCCCACTTCAGGATGGTGGATCTACATGACAGTTAAAATGCTTCTCAGGGAGCCAGTGGAATTTCCCTGTCTCCTTGTAATTATTGTCAACATGCATTTGAGATTATTTCAGGTGGCACTTGTGAAAAGGGGGCATCTTTCAAGTTTTCAAGCATCAAGCTGTTCTGAGGCTTTTTTAGTAGGTTAAAACGCAGTATGCTATTTAGCATTATTCAGGAGCTGGTGGTCATGGAGGGTGCATCATGGACCAGCAGTGTCATGGGCTGCTCAATAGGGGATTCTGCCTGGTGATGGATCTGGGGTGTCCTGAATGTGGAAAGAGCAGAGGTGCAGTGAAGGATCCACCTCTTTCTACAACATGAACAGGGAATAGCTTTACTCTGGATTTCACAAATTCATTATTTAGAATAAGATCATTCCCTTGCTCAGTGACATTCTCACTTTTTCCTGCAGTATCAGAAATGGACATTTCAGGACTGATTTTCATTTTTTTTTTTCCCCCCAGAATCAGAAATGCCACATTTCATGGTGGTTTTTACAAGTCTGTTAACTTGAAAAGATAGCTAGTGTCACCACATACAGAGTCTTCTGAAAAGGACAAAAGTCCTTTTACTAAGGTCTTGGAAAAACATTTATCTGTCTTGAAAGCAGAGAAAAAGAACTACAAATAAATATTACATATGTATATAAATATCTGCTTATATTTTTTTAAACCAATTAAATAATACTTGGATATCATGAGAGATTAATGTAGCAGAAGTGTAGATCTCTCAATAAGGGAAGATGGAGCACTGGCATGGTCTGCCCAGGGTGGATTGTGGAATCTCCTCTGGAGACGTTTAAAACCCGCCTGGATGTGTTCCTGTGCAACTTGATCTAGGTGATCCCTGCTGTGGCAGGGAGATTGGACTAGATGATCCTTCGAGGTCCCTTCCAATCCCTAATGTTCTGTGATTCTGTCATTTATGAAAAGTATACATAATGTGTGCTTAGAGGAGTGAGTCTTCAGTAACAAAACCATCTGACTTGGATCAAAATAAACAGTTAAATTGTTGTGTCCAGGTACACCCATATGGGTTTTTGGGTTTGAAAGATTAGGTACCTGGACAGGCATAGGTATCCAGAGCCCTGCTGTGATTATTTCTGGGAACTGTACAAACACACAGCTCTTCTGCTGCCTTCGGCTAGTGAATGACAAACTGCTGTCTGAGTTTAGTGACTGTTGGTTTTGTGGGTTCAAATACAGAATTAAAAGTGATATGCAGGAAAGTGATACTGCCCTGACTTAGAAGGACACAGAATTCTCATCCAGTGTTGGAAGTGTTTATTACAAAACCTTAATGTAAACGTTACATGGCTTTGGAGTTCACTTTCTAGTAACGTGGGTTGTACCTAGAAAAACAAGTGGTTTGTTCTGTGAGAATCACTGTTTCCCTCTGGTGTATTTTCCTTTAATTGCATTCTGCTCCAAGGTTTATTTTTTTTTCCTTGTTGTTCACACGGAATTGTGCACATGCTTTCTCCTCCAAACAAATACAACGAGCATCCTGCTCCTGCTGTGATTATTGTGCATAAACACCTCTGACTCAGCAGATCAAAAGTGATGTTTATTGGAAAACAGAATTAACATTTCATACTTCTGTTTTAAGGCCACTTAAAAATAGCTGCGTCAAAAGAGATTATGCTAATCCACTAAGCCATCATACATCATTCTGTAGGCAATATTTTTATTCCAGGCAGCCACCTCCTACTGGAATCCATCTGTAAGGCTTCAGGTTATCACAGCAATATACCCATAAACTTGAATTCTTAAGGAGAGAGGTTTCTTGAGGAGGATGAGGATTTATGCCAGCTGGATTGGAGACTCTTGAGATTCATCTGGATTACTGCTTTCAATTGCTCATCTAGCTCCGTGTTCCCCTGCTGCTTCGTTTGTGAAGTTGCATTTTCCTCAATAAATTTTTGTCACCATATTCTGTCACTGTGTAGAGTCACACTAATGTAGGAAACAGCAACACCGACCTGGCAGAAAATTCCATGAAGTGTACAAAATCCTATAGAAAAATATTATTCTGACTCTACTTCTGTCTTCAGAAATCTTAGATGTCACTGGTAAGGACAGTAGATAAGTGTATGTTAGTCTGAAATTTGTAGGTTGACAGCTAATGTGTATATCAGTGGCAAAAATTTGGGTATTAAATCCGAGTGCAAGAAGTTTGCTTGTACTTCGTTGAAAAACAATGCCAAGTTTGCTAAGACAGCTTAGAAATAACCATCTTCCTTTATTTTTACAAATGCTCATTCAGAATGGTACAACACGAGTGGGAAGTTCAGATGGTTGTGACTACTTGATACTCTGTTCTGGCTAGTTCTGGAGCTCTAGTCAATGTAATCTGACAGTATTTAACTTGAAAATGTGCTGCTGCTTGACTGGCACATTGGGACATTGCCTACTGTGATTTCCTACTAACGAGAAGTCTGTACAGACCATTTTAAGGCAAGCTTGGTCATACTTGAATAGATGTAGGTAAGGTTTGACACACTGCTTTCTTCTTTTGGCATGCTGAAATGCCTTTTGCAGATATTTGGGGCAGTCTTTTGAAATGAGATGTGATTTTTTGAAATGAGATGTGATTTTTGAAATGAGATGTGATTTTTGAAATGAGATGTGATTTTCAGGTAAATCTAAGAGGCTTCTTGGTTCTGGTGACATTAGCCTTGTACCTTTAAGTATGGCTCTCTGGTTTTGCTATAACCAGAGAATGATACGTTGTGTTGTTGATAACATCCGCATGCAGTCATGTGCAAAGAACAGTGCCATAAGGAGAACATGGGAAAGAAGATACTCTGATACCAAGTGTGGCCAGTGGGAGTAGGGAAGTGATTTGTACCCCTGTACTTGGCACTGAGGCCGTACCTCGATTACTGGGTGCAGTTTTGGACACCCCAAAACAAGAAAGACGTTGAGGTGCTGGAACAGATCCAAATAAGGGCAACAACGCTGGTGAAGCATCTGGAAAAGAAACCTTGGGAAGAGTGGCTGAGGGAGCTGGGGCTGTTTAGTCTGAAGAAAAGGAGGCTGAGATGAGACATTTTTGCTGTCTATGACTACCTGAAAGAGGTTGTAGAGAGCTGGGCATTGGTTTCTTCTCACAATTAGCAAGCAATAGCAACAAGAAGAGATGGCCTCAAGTTGCACTCAAGGTGAAGTTTAGGTTAGACATGAAGAACACCCTCTTCATCAAAAGAGTCATCAGACCATGTAACAGACTGCCCAGGGAGAGGGTTGAATCACCATCCCTGGAAATATTTGAAAGTAATGTAGATCTGGAGCTTAGCGACAGGGTTTAGCAGTGGGCTCAGGACAGTTGGGTTAATGGTCGGACTTGGTGATCTTGAAGTTGTTTTCCAACCTAAACAATTCTGTGATCCTTCAAAAATGAAACATCCAAGGACCTGCACAGAAGATGCGGTGACAGTCCCAGGAAGATTATCCTCACAGTATTCTGCTGTGCACTCTGTGTGTGTGTGTGTGATCGTATTTGCTATGTAGTACCTACAGATTCCAGTAGAAAGTGTTTTCAGTGAAGGGTTTTTATCTCACAGTGCTGCTTGCATGTAGCTATGCCATTCTTGATGGAAATTGGTTTTTAAACAGGCTGCTGAATTAAGGTGGTGTTCCAGATGGCCACAGCTGAAAATCCTGATAAGGAAGGAAGGAATTGTTGTAAAGCGTTTTGTTCTGCAGCCGTATGCTGAATCGCCCTGGCAAACAGAGCTCCTCATTCTTCCAGGGCTGGATTTTCACTGAATGGTTAGTTGAAGTTGCCTGCCTTCAAACTGATTCCTGAAGTTGGTCAGTGCAGAAACAGTGGATGTCTCTAAATTCAGCAAGTGGCGTGTGTTGCTCTAAAGGCAGCAAGTGACTCATGTGACCAACTTAGCAGCTGGGCAGTGAGATTAGAGAGCTACTACGTACGCACTCCCTCACGGAGGGGTCCAAGCTATTGCTAAATGAACTTGCATTTCTGCCAACAACTGAATAACGGGCATAAGAGAATATAGTAAGTAAGTGTGTCATCAGGTTAGTGCTGCAGTTGTTTCAAGCAGTTGTTAAAGCAAAGGAGGAGGGGGAACGAGGGAGAAACAAAACTTCTCCAACAGTCACACCTAAAAGATTTTTGTCCTTTTTTACAAGATTTCATATTAATTATCCCTTCCAATTTGCAGAATTGCAAAAGTCATCTTGAAATGTCAGTTTTAACAGTCTAGGAAAGAGAAAGTTAGCATATGAAGAATCTTACCACAAATATCTAATTTATTTGTAAAAGTACTAAAAAGACGCTTGTATCGTGAAGTGTTTTGATTTGAACTGGAATTGGCACAGCGTGTGTGTCTTGGTCACTTGCTCATTTGAAGATTTATTTGTGATGTTATTCCTCATGTATTTCCTAATTGTAAAAATTTGTGAAGTTTGTTCCAAATTGTCTTTAAGTTTTCCTGGCATGCCAGTGTGGATTAGTGGAATATGTACTCTTTTCATATATATTTTTTTTAACATTTCCCAAATCTCATCCATTTTTTTTTTTATTACTCAACTTTTCTGAAGGAAGTTGCTAAACATCTGTGAATGCTTTGACCTTTCTATGTACAATATCAGTTACACATCGATATATCTACTGTTATTCATGGATTTAAAGTCAAAAGTCAAACACCTCTGTAGGACTAACCCTTGTAAAAATTCCTTTCAGTCTCGAGGACCAGAGGATGTGGCTTGACAGTTGCGATCAAGTAAATTGATACAGAAATCAAGAAGACATGACTACAAAGCTCCTTAGTGCTATTTTTAGTGACCATTTTGAGACTGTGATCATGTTTTAAAGATGAGACTGTATTTACCAAAGACGAGTTTTTTTATGTTTAAAAAGCCAAGACAGACAAAAAGTTAAGCTTGTGATAAATTCCTTATATTAAAGGAATCACAGAACACTAGGGATTGGAAGAGACCCGAAAGATCATCTAGTCCAATCCCCCTGCCACAGCAGGATCACCTAGACCAAGTCACACAGGAACATATCCAAGTGAG
>JAOXOE010000343.1:28896984-28935137 GCA_028565055.1 Phoeniculus purpureus | reverse complement strand
CCCCCTTCAGACACTGGAAGGCCACAAGAAGGTCACCTCGGAGCCTCCTCTTCTCCAGACTGAACAGCCCCAACTCCCTCAGTCTGTGGTTATAGGAGAGGTGCTCCAGCCCACTGAAGAGGTGCTCCAGCCAATGACTCAACTGGAAAAAGCCTTGACAACCCAGTCTGGTCTCAAAACTTGCCCTGCTTTAGGCAGAAGGTAGGACCTGAGACCTCCTAAGGTCCCTTACAACACAGATTATCCTACAGGCCTGTTAGGTGTGTATGCCAGCACTCAGAGCACAAGGTGTGTATTACGCTCCGGAAAAACACCCAGTACATTGGGATTCCTTAAGACTTTTGTCGCAGAGCTCACTTTGAATGTACAGCTCTGTATTATGCAATTAAAATACAACTTCTGATAAAAGATGCAGTTTCCAATCAAGTATGAATCACTGCATCTGTCTTCCCCAAACCTGCAATATGAAGCAAGACCAGGCTCACAACCTTTGCATTATCTCTGTCTTCATACTTGCGCTGATCCTGCATTAAAAGGTTGTAGCAGCTGCTTTCCAGATACAATAAAAATTTGCTTTCTGCTACAAACATGTTTTCAAGCATTTTCTTGCCTCTGGCCTTTGTAATAATAGAACTCCCCCTAAAATGTCTCATTCTTTTCTCACTTCTAGATGAGTTTTTGGTAAAATATATCACACAGGATCCCAAATTGCACTGTTTTGAAAACGAGCTGAAAATTCTTTCTGGTTTTATTTTGGCTGAATTTTTCTCTTTTTTGCTTCGATTTTGGTTGTGTTGACCTCATTAAAGAGAAGTGCCCTTTTCTATTTTAGGAAGACTGCTGGGGGAATTAAAACACATATACAACCTTATTTCTTTGTACTTTTATGCTTTTTTTCCATGGGTTTTATAAAATGGAGATATATCCAGGGCTTTAAGTGACCCTTCCACTAGTAAAGTGGCCCTCTGAAGAACATTTGTATTAGCAATACCACCAGCTTTCATACATACTGTACACAATGGAATATGTTAAAAGAACATTAGTACATTTGCAAAGTCAAGTACTCAAAACTAATGAAATATAGAATTAAGCCACAGCTACAGAATTTTTCAGCCTTATGCATTCTTTCACTACTCTGGTAGAGCAATTGGTGGCTGATTTGTATAGTACTTGCCCATCTCTTTGGGGCACAGAACAAATTATGTTCTTTTAAGGAGAAGTGATACATCTTTTATGCTTTTCCTCATTCTCTAATACATTGTTGAGTTTATTTACAAACCCTGTTTGGAAGGCTAAATGATTCCTTTTTGGGGTACCTCATAAAGAAAGCATTCCTCATCATCAAGGGAATCTTCTCAGTTCCTGTGTACTCCCTATGACTGTATGCTGTTTTATAGGAAAGAATTGGAGTATACAGAAGACAACTAGAGACATCTGTTAATTTGGTATGCCTAGGACTTCTTTTTTTTTCAGAGAACTTTCATATGTGAAGGACAATCCCCTCTGATATTGGCTGCAACTGTGAGCATTCACAATAGGTCACAAAGCCAGAAAAAGAGGAGGGCACAGACAACAACCGCCTGTGATAAATCTGGTAAAATTATTTCTTTCATGTAACATATGAAGCCTATGACAGGGGAAGAGAGTCCTGTCAAGGGATGTGCCAGAGTAACAATCAATGCTTTTACTCATTAAATCATCCTTTCTGTGCTAGCAATATCCTGGCTCACCAACAAAATACTTCCTCTCTTCCAGACCAAATGAGTCAGTTCTGTTCAACTGAAAACATCCTCCCTTCTTACAAGCCACAGTTCACCTACAAGCATGTCCTCCCTGGGCACTGCAAAGGGAGAGTGCCTGTTAAGAACTTACCATCAGCTAACTCCTATATATAAGCATGTTTATGTGTCTAAGTTGGATGAAGAGAACAGGCCTGAAAAACTTCAGCCAGAAGAGTAGTAAAGCAAAACAGCTTTGAGAGCTGTTTTGTCATCCTCAGCCTCTCTGAACTGCTCACCAACTTATCTCATGATTCCCATAACCCACAAATGCATAAAGGCTCTGGTAGCAGGGTCTAAAATCAGGAACTGCTTTTCAGATACTGTCATCACTCTTGCACAAGCTCACAAGAAAAGTCTGGACTAGTTGGGAGGCATGTGGGATCCTGGCCCCTTGGGAATCCCTCTGTTACTGCTGTCTAATGTGCATGACAAAAAAACCTGCTACTGTATCATGAGGAATTTTCCTTCTAGGAAAAGGGGCGGAAATTCTAAATATTCCTTTTCCAAAATCATCTTAAAGTAACTTATTTACTCCTTTTTTTCTTCCTCTCTCTTCAGGCAAAAAGTTGTCCAAACATTCTCTTTCTCCAAATTCCTCACACACCCTGTTTTAAAAAACAGCAGCACTAGCTTTCATTTGGTTTCACTTCTCCGTGCTCAACTTCCAGAAACAAGTCTGTGATTGTAACACACTGCTCAGCCAACTTTTTGAGAGTGAATATAACTTACTCTGTACAACTGAGTAATCTGCTTCTTTAAAAGTGGCCAGAGTCTTGTGTGCTCAGATTATTCCCTCCCAGTCTACAACATGTACATTTTTAGAATACTTACATAGATCTGTGCAAGTCTGGTGATGTTACAGACACTTGTTCTCCCCAGACAAAAACACTAGCATCTAGACTTAATCGTGTAGCAGTAACAGCAATCATGTTACCCCAAAAAAAGAGAAAACCACAGAACAGTCCACTCAAATTACAGTGGTAACACAGAATAGTTATGTAGCAATAGCTGTGTAATCATATGATCAACACATTTCCTAGTACCAATCAGATCAATCAGTTTAATTTTATTGCTAAAGAAATGCCTTTACTACACTAGCTAACACCAGCAGGAGTGCATTTACAAACCCAGCTGATGTGTATTAATGTACCTTTTTTTTTACATTTTCATAGTGAGAGATTACTGTTTTTTACATCTTTGCTACAACTAGTGACACACAACTCAGACAGGGTACATCCTTCCACTGCCACAAAACAGTAAATTAAAGTTAAGTTTGAGTAGTGTGGCAGCCACTGACACAAGCTTGCAAGGCTATGGGCAACAGGTTAGGTCTCATGGGGCTTTCATTAATAGTAACTGGACATTGTGGAGGTTGGAACATTTTTGTGACAAAACTGTAATATTGACCCTGGTTGTTAACTGAGCTCCTTCTCCTCCTGTTATCAAACACTGCTCATAGATGACAGATGCCATCTTTCTCATCATCAGTCAAAACACTTTTAATTTTGGGATACATTTAATATGTAATTAGAAAGCATCATAGCACTCCTTCAAAAACCGTACAGGCAGAAGACTGAGAGTGTTCTCAAGTGCCACGCCATTTATCTCTACTGTGCCACGGTGTCACTCCAGCTGACGTTAGTGGGAGTTCTGTTAGCACACTGAGGTATATGAAAACATAAGCTTTTTGCACCACTCTAAACCAGCCTTTTCAAGACTGCTCCAAGGAGATCCATGTTCACTACCCCTTAACCCAGGAACGGTCCCTGCTGTGGTGCCTTGCTGTTGACTAGCCTGAGCTGGTGGTACCACAGGAGACTCACAGTCTTGACAACAGAACCCTTGGTGCCTTCACATCACCCTGATCTTTCCCTCCTGCAAAGGGCAATTCTGCCCCCACTGAAGTCACCACAGAGGTCACCCACATGAGATCTTCAACTGAAACATTCTTCTTTGCCTGGCCAACTATGTGTAGACCATGAGTTGGGGTTTTTTTCAGCAGGGAAGAAGTTCTCAAGAACAACCTGTCAGTATTCAGTTATTGGTGCAACAGAGGTGCATGAAGACTCTGAAATGGCCTGACACATGGATCCCTGATCAGAGGAACCAAATACTCCCAAGGTGTCACCCTAACTCACTAGTAGTCAAGCCAGGACTCAGTATTTTGCAATATGTATTACATATGGAAATGTTTTAAATAGTCAGGAAACTTACTTGACAGAAGCTGTGTCATGATAGTTCCAGTATTTACCTCCTCTTTGCCTTCTGTTAGTTTTACTGCAAAAGGAAACTAAGATTAATGTAACTGTTAACTTGTGGAGTGAAAAGAAATTAAAGCAGATAAAGTACATTGAGAAAGAACAGGACAACCTGGATGTTTACTAGTTTTATTCATTATCATGAATATAGGAATAAGGCTTTGCCCAGACAATAATAACTAGTGAGGTAGCGGCCAGAAAGGTTTACTTTACCTAAGTACTGTCAGACACAGGATTCTGCAGTTGTAGTTCAGACCTGTACCATTAGTGGGATATAAGTACAGATTTCTGTTTTCAACTGAGTTCATTTGCTGACTGCATTCACATTTAGAAAGCCAGTGAAATGTTAAATCCACACTTCAGACATTTATGTTCTCTCATTGTATATATTAATGAATCAAACTACCTGTTAAGTGGGCATTTGGTGCATTATTTAAGTGATTTCCTAATACACGCAAAGCAAAACCATTTTGTAAGTTCTGCCATAAAGAAGGAAAGATTTAAGATTTCGTCCACAGGGGTCACTTAAATATGCTGCCATGATTCATTACTAGAAGACCGATAGTCACTGTACCAATAAATAAACTGCTGCCCAAATCTGAAGCAATTCAAGAGATAATAACTGTGAGATATTGAATTTTTTTTTTCAGCATTTGTTCTGCTCTGGGCTAAGAAATTTCTCTAACAGTTAGACACACAACACATATTTTTTCAAAAAAAAAGTATACATTATTTATTATAATTTAATCCATTAGCCACTGTTTACCTAGACATCATTAATCTAGTTTTTACCACCTTCCTTTTCAAACCTAAGCATTATACCAGTTTTAGCTAAGCATAAAATTAGCACACCTTCTGTATATCATACCTTCATTAACACTGCTGCTAAACATGTAAAAACATGATAGACATTATAAAACAGCCGCTGATTCCAACTTCAGGCAAGGTATTCTCGGGTTAAAGCTGGCATCAACACAGACATGAAATTATTCTTGCACAAAACATCACAGAGATGGTTATTAACTGCAGGGAACAAGAACAAAAAGTTATCATGAAAACTTTAGAAAAAACATTCATTTCATTTGCACGGACCACAGAACAGTTTGTTTTTCCAATGGTTTACTCCTCTCTTATTATTGCTGTTTATTTGTATTGCCATCATATTTTTAGAAAACTGATCCCGTACCCTGAAACCTCTAGGAGTGTTACCACTGACTTCAGTGGAAGCACTTGCAGGGTCCTACAAGGACATGTTATGTTCTGACCCGATACAGGTGTAAGCTAGAATACAGGAGGGAACGGGCTGCCCAGAGTGGGTTGTAGAGTCTCCCTCTCTGGAGATGTTTAAAACTTGGCTGGACATGTTCCTGTGTTACTTGATCTAGGTGATCCTGCTGTGGTGGGGGAATTGGACTAGATGGTCTTTCAAGGTCCTTTCCAATCCCTAATGTTCTGTGAATCTGTGGTATCTCACCACTCTCTTCAGAAACGGTAAATATTGCATTTGGATTAAAAATATACATGAGATCCACTCACAAGGCAGTTGACTTGTTAGTATATTTTTTGTGTGTGTGTGTAAACCCTTTAGCTAATTTCTGGAAGATACTACTTAGCTACCACCAGGTAACCTGCAAGGAAAATAAGTTGCATCCACTATTTTGAGAACTTCTGCAATATTAGTATTTACAATGCAGACAATTCCATTGTTTTTTCTCAGCTGCAAGTAAGTTAGGATTTCAGGATTTATCCTTGACTGAATAGACACTGGTTGCACTCCTAAACCATTTTATTCCAGTTACTTTCCTTTTGTCTGTGCATTATACTGTTACACCAGCAGTGGACTGTGACCATAGTGCACAGACTCTGTTTATCATAGCTCTGTCTAGAGCTCCACCATATTTTGTTTTGTGCAGAACAACATTGCACCAGATTTATCTTTACTCTCATGCCTTGCATCCTCTACACCTGCTTTATTATTAAATATGCATAAAACAAACCCTGAAGGACATGCTAATATATAGAGAGAACTGGTGTTTGCTTGCTGTAACAAGATTTTAAAAGTTACAGCATGAAAATACTAAACGCTGAACTGAATATCACAGAATCACAGAACATTAGGGATTGGAAGGGACCTAGAAAGATCGTCTAGTCCAATCTCCCTGCCAGAACCAAATGAACCAGACCAAGTCACACAGGAACATATCCAGGCAGGTTTTAACCATCTCCAGAGAAGATTCCACGACCCCTTTGATATTCCACAGTACCAAAGCACTCCAATCATTCCAGATATTATGTCAACAATTAAACAAATGCTTATCTAAAACGTAGAAAGAAAAGGAAAAAAAAAAGTTGTGCACTTAAATGCTAACCACTGACAAAAGCAAGAAAATCAAGAGCAAAAAAAATTCTGGTCAGCCTTATGTGAATTCATTCTCAACTACAGCTTCTGGTAACACTGTTCAAAACAGAGACACTTCATAAACATGGTTTGTCAGAGTGACCTTAGGCTGCAATGGCAGTACACAAACTACGAAAACAGAAGACAAACTATCACACTGAGTTTACCTTCTAGTCCTCTCACTTTTATTTTTCCTGTTTACCTCAAGATGGACTAAATTTACCAAAATTTGTCATGGGATCTGTGTGACTAATGACAAGAACATCTGACTGTTTGCTACTTCAGCGTCCTCAGAATGGGCAGTTGAGCTGCCTTGGGTGTATGAAGAGATGATTTTGTACTTCCATTTACATGCCCTGAAAACAAAATGGTGGTGAGTAGGTGGAGTCTGAGTTCAGATATTCACTTGCCATTTTCAGGGAAATTTGCGTAGGCGGCCTCTAATAAGCCTCAGCAAATTTATATGAACTAACAGGTCATCCTAGCAATCGCTGACAGTATGCACTATGTAAGCACGCATTAAATGACAAAATTGTTTAGTTGTTCATTTTCAGTTACCAAAAAGCTTCCAAAGGTGCAGATTATAGGAAAAAACCCCTCAAAAAGTCTCAAAGTTAATTTCTTATAATGATGAATGTATGTCGAGACCTCATTCAGAGACAGCTTTGATAAACAGCTTGATCGAATAAATTGTGCCTCTCCAAGAAGATTTAAGAAGCCAAATATACAAAAGTCACTAGTTATCTGCAAAGCTAAAGCATTATATTATCCACAGATTTCTTAATGGCAGACCAACTGCAGTCAACTGAGGCAACAGACATAAGAGAGCCCAGAGCCCAATCCATCAAGATGCCAACCACCTCACGCACAAAGAGCACCACTGGTTCCATGAGAAGCCAAAAGGACTGAAACTATCAGCTTCACCAGCAGCTTGACTGGCTCATGAGGTTACACATTTAAATAGACTATCAGTCACGTTAAAACAGAAAACCAAATGCATCTGAAGGACTCTACACAATGATCTCTCAGCTACGTTTTGCATGGATATGTAGTTCAAATAGGAAGGTGCATGTTAAGATCCTAGATCCAAATTATTCCTTATCAGTTCTGTGACTCATGGGTTGTTATCCACATGATGCTATTTTAAAATGGGCTTTAGAATGAAACTTCTCTGAAATAAAAATTTGGGGACAAAAATCACATAAACACAACCTGTAATTAACATGGCAGTTTAAAATGTGATAAAAAAGTTCCAAGGAAACATTCCATTAACAATACATGTTCAATATCCCAAGCACCCAGCCCCACCTACCTCCTGTACTCAGATGCCCTACTTCGACCCCACAGCAAGGCATCTGACACCAGCATTTGCAAATTAATTTATTATTTACCTTACAAGTGAATCCAAATAATAGTGCTCAGAGGTTTCACACAGGCTAATATCTTTCAAGTAAAGCCTGGGCAATTAATGCTGGATAAAAATGAAAGTAACAAGGTAAAACTATCACAAAAACTTGGAAACACGCATATTTCAAATGTGTACACCCATACACTCATTCATTATTTTCCTCAGTAAGTCAGCAGTTTCTGAAGCTTTTTAAAAAGCATAGTTTTCAATGCTGGGGTTATTATGGTTAGAAATAGTTTATTATGGTTAGAAATAAGGGCTGCAGAAAAATGACTTGTCTCTGTATCTGGAAACTCATCCTGCAACACAGTCTCACCTGCATCCCACAGCTGGCAGAGTCAAAAGCATATGGTGGGCAAATTATTATAGGAAATTCAGCTCCCTTTCCCCAGAACACAATTGTATTAACTAGAAAGATCCAGAAAAAAAAAAAAAAAAAGAAAAATAGGTCAGCATTATCATGTTAGGCACTAACACACTAACACAGTATTTTCCAGAAACTTTGTTAGAAGACAGTAAGATTTTTGTTAAAATGTGAGGCTTCTCTGCTTTCTGTTCCGGCAGCTCCAGACATTCCAAAATACGTCAGTGATCTTTTCTTTGTAAAATCATAAGTTTTATTTCAAAAAACAGAACAAAACTCAGCTACTCACCAATTCTAATCAAATTACATACAGAATAATTTTAAATGTGTCTCTGATCACCCCCAAATAAGGAGATTTGTATAGATCGGAAGAGTCAGAGACAAGTACTCCCCCCCTCTGTGGAATGGGAAAAATATTCTTTTCTAGTTTAAGATAAATATCATTCAATTCATCTGTAACATATGTGTTCAAGATTTTTTTTTTTACAGTTAGCACAGTATATGAAACTACGATTTCATTCACAAAGTTGATGGGCATGAATTGCCTGTTACCTCCACTACAGCAAGTAAAGCTAATTGAGGGGTAATGGGTGTAAGCTGGAACACAGGAGGTTCCACATAAATATGAGAAGGAACTTCTTCACAATGAGGGTGACAGAGCACTGGAACAGGCTGCCCAGGGGGGTTTGGAGTCTCCTTCACTGGAGACTTTTAAGACCCACCTGGGTGTGTTTCTGTGTGACTTGGTCTAGGTGATCCTGGTGTGGCAGGGGGATTCGACTAGATGATCTTTCGAGGTCCCTTCCAATCCCTTATGATTCTATGAACATGAGCTCACTGGTCACCCAAACACAACCCAAATATTAGAGGAAAGGAATATGAATAAAATTGATAATGTCATTGCAAGAGCGTATGTCCAGCTGACTCTTCAGTGCTGTGGGCGCTCCTGAAGTGTTCATCTAAGAAATGATCTTCTAGATTTGGAAGAAGCTTGGATAATGTCAGCAAGGATGATGAGCTACTCAGAGTGGCTTCCATATGAAGAACACTTCTATAAATTGGGAGTTTGGTCTGGGCATGAAATGAATTGAGGGCAGCTTCATGGAGATCTGCAGAAGGGAAGGCAGACAAATCACTTTTTTTACTGAAGAACAGTCACAAGGGAAGGCAGACTTAAAACCTTCAAAAGGAGGAGGCTCTCCATGTGGAGAAACCTACAGGACAAGTTTTCAGAAGTTTGCTATAGACATTAGAAACCAATACGGCTTCCAAAGGCAGTGTGGTCTATTGCTTGAAAGGACAATGTGCTGAGATTTGGTGAACTAAGAGGAAGCACATACGGTTCAGGACATCCTTGACATCCAAGCAGTTGGAAGTCAGAAGACTCTCAGTGAGAGATATTAATGTCTGTGACCTGTTCTGTTCTCTTGGCTATTACTGGAGACAGAATGTTGGCCTTGGTGTACCAGTGATCTGGCCTGCACACCTAGTCTCATTTTAGGATATCTTGTGACAAATGAAAATATTTTAAATAATCACTATTTGAATAAAATAAAAATAAAGTAACAAACAATTCCTGATGATATTAGTGTCTGCTGTCATTCACCTTAAGGATGTGTGTTTGGGGTTACTTGTGCATAGACAGGGTTTGCTTTTGATTATAAAAAAGCCACGGCCCTATATGCAGATTAAGTAGTAACCAGAGTTCACTTTCACAGAAGCATCATCCCGTTATGTGAAGGGTGGATGTCAGGAGGATGGAGCCAGGCTCTTCTCAGTGTCATCAAATGATAGGACAAGGGGCAATGAGTCTGAGCTGGAACACAGGAGGTTCCACATAAATATGAGAAAGAACTGGAAGCAGCTGCGCAGAGGAGTTGTGGAGTCTCCTTCTCTGGGGACGTTTAAAACCCACCTGGACATGTTCCTGTGTGACTTGATCTAGGTGATTCTGCTGTGGCAAGGGGATTGGACTAGATGATGTTTTGAGATCCCTTCCAATCCCTAATGCTCTGTGATAAAAATGGATGTAGATTATTCTTGGGGAAGGAGAGGTGGTGGTGGTATAATTCCGAAATACATGAGAGCACTTCTGCAGGTTTCAAACATTCTAACAGTAATTACAGTATCAGTGTTACTTGTATCACAGCCTCTCCAAACTCTTTTAAAAACCATCTCGGCAGTGCCATAGAGATTCTTCAAAAGCCCGTAAACCCACAAACATCAGGTGGGTTGACTTGAGTTGGCTCTTGTTTCCTTTAATTTAGTAGAGAATCAGGAATCCTTTGGAACACTCATGAACCAAAACTGAGCTCTGAAGAATTAAAAGTAGACCTAAGTAATTCGAAACATGGAAAAGCCCATAAAGCAATGCTGAAGAGCTCTGTGAACTTTTTCCCTTTAAATTACAGACTGTTAGGTCGTGATAAAACAAATGTTAGTTAAGTTGATGTTCTACTTTTTCTGAAACCTTAGAAGAATAAATTAAGGCAGACATGATAGATTTTTTTTTCTATATTCTGAAAAAGGTTATCTAACACTTTTTCTAGTGCAAAATATTGTAAGAGTTATAATGAGAAAGCTCCTTGTCCAAATTTCAGGACTGTAGTACAGCTTTCAAGAATAACGAGTAGACTTGTGATCGTGAAAAAAATGTGTTGTACTTCATAGTGCAGAGCCACAAAGATGATGAAGGGAGTAGAACACCTCCCATATGAGGAAAGACTGGGGGAGCTGGGTCTCTTTAGCTTGGAGAAACAGAGACTGAGGTTTGGCCTCATTAACGTTTATAAATATGTGAAGAGTGGGTGTCAGGAGGATGGAGCCAGGCTCTGCTCAGTTTCATCTAATGATAGGACAAGGAGCAGTGGATGTCCGCTGGAACACAGGAGGTTCCACATAAATATGAGAAGGAACTACTTCACAGTGAGGGTGACAGCACTGGAACAGGCTGCCCAGGGATGTTGTGGAGTCTCCTTCTCTGGAGACAATTAAAACCCACCTGAACATATTCCTGTGCATCTTGGTCTAGGTGATCCTGCTGTGGCAGGGGGATTGGACTGGATGATCTTTTGAGGTCCCTTCCGATCCCTAATGTTCTGTGATTCTATATAAATATCTGGTTTTGTAGTTACCTAGTGGGGTTTTTCCTCCAAATGCTTTATTATTTAATAAAAGCCTTCTGTAATTATCATGTTTATTAGTGGAATCTGTATATTTACTACCCAGAGCAAATTGATTTAATCTTTTTTAGTGGGTTTTTTTCTCTTGCTGCCCACATTTCATACTAGTTTGAAAGTATGTGGGGTGGGGTCCTGCTCAACTTTATGTAATTTCAATGAATTCCTCTGTTTTGTGTATGTATTCAAAAAAAAAATCTGAAGAACAGCAAAGACTTTGTTAAAATTTTGAATCTATGAAATATCTTAATTCTTGTCTTTTTGTACCTTCTATACAATACACTTTGCAGCATAATTGTTCCACTCACTAGTGACGCACTGCCACTAATAGCAGACTACAATGGTTGCATGGTTTTAGTTTCAGTGGTTATGTTAATTTATTGTGTTCTAGATGTTCAGCTGTTTCCCCGAGGGGTAGTCTTATGTGTTATTATCTCTTAAGTCATTCTTATGTTTATATCTAAGATCACTGGAGAGATACTGTCACTGTTTTGCCCACATCATTCCATCTTCCTGCAGAAGCTTTCACAGGCAGTTCTGCTGCTGCATGCTTGGATTTGGATGTGTCTTCACAGAATTATAGAGTTGTTTAGGTTTGAATAGATTTTAAGACCATAGAGCTCAACCATCCCAAGCCCAACCCTGTCCCTACGCTCCAGATCTTTCCAACACTCCAAGGATAGTGATTCAAACCCCTCCCTGGGCAGCCTGTTCCAAGGCCTGGTGATGCTTTTGATAAAGATGTTTTTCATAATGTCTAACCTAAACTCTCCCTGGTGCACCTTGAGGCCATTTCCTCTTGTCCTATCATCTCTCTCCCCAGCCACTCTACTGCCTTTACGGCAGTTGTAGACAGTAGTAAGGTCTCCCCTCAGCTTCCTTTTCTTCAGACTGATCAGCTCGAGCTCCCTCAGCATCTCCTCACAAAGCTTGTTCTCCGGACTCTTCTGCAACCTTGTTACCCTTCTTTTAATCTGCTCCAGCACCTCAATCTTTGTCTTCCTGCAGCCTATGTGTGCTCTCGCTGCTGTCCTAAGTAATGCCTCTGTACTTAGAGCTTGAATCCATGGAGAAAGATTTCTCTGGACGTGAAACCCTGCTATATGGTAGAGCTAGTGCCTGCAGCTTGGATTGGTCATTTACAAGAACAGCTGCCCAAAAATGCAAAAGGCCAAATGGCTTCACCTACCTTTCCCTGCTGTCGTGTCCTCCCATGTACCACTTTATCTTTTCCTACCTGTAAAAGGACAGGAGCTGTAAAACCATAGCTGATCCCCAGCTGCTATCATATCTTGTACCTGCTGACCCTCACAATGCCTGCCCTGCCGAAGGCCACAATGACTGGAGGCAGAGCTTTGGGCATTGGGATCTTCTGCTTTGCACTGCTGCATTTATAGACAGTCACACCAGCTGTCTTCATGGCTTTGGGCAGCAGTGTTGTGCAGACATGCTGCTTGCTGTTCAGACCTTTTCTGAATTACATGGTAAAATAGACAGAAAAATAAATGAAAAGAGTGCTGTCACTTTGTGAAAGGGCAGGGGTAAGCTTCTCCTGGCCTCAGCAGGTCAAACCCACCCCCTGGTTAAGAATCTCAGCCCAGCAATGCCCATTCTTCTTTCTTGTCCTCCAGCATCAAAGCTTGAGTTTCCAGATGAAGGAAGATTTGGGCCATAGAGACATCTCGCTTTGCTGTCCCCATCACCTTCTGGCTCCATCCAGCCAAGAACAGATGGGGCAGAATCAGCATCCTCCTACCAAAGACAGCATTCCCTTTCTGATTGTGGGCACAGGGAAACAAGCTTCACTCGCTGCTGGGTCCTTTCAGGAGTGCTATGCTGTTCAAATAAGCGCACATCAAATGGTCTACAGGGAGCAAACAGTGATGCAAACGCTTGCCTCAGTCAGAGGACTTGATTTTAATCCAGTGCAGAGAACCAAAGTCATTAGTTCTTTACCTTTGCCAGTTAAGTGTGAATTTTTATTACCTGCTTGACTGTTTCCATTGGTGGGATCTGCTTTTCCATCTGAAATCCTCCCTTAGTGAAGTTAATTCTCCATAAGAAAAGTCCTGAGTTGTCATCTAAGCCTTCTGCTACCTGGAGCTACTCTGAGATGAGGCTTTTGCTTGAAAAGTCAAGCATTGTTGTGAAAGGTTGGTCAACCTACTGCTTGCACTGAGGTTAGTTGCAAGTGTGGAGTAGGAACATTGGTCCTTGATGCTCCAGGAAGGATGGTTGAGCCTTGCAGGGTGACAGGTCCCAGTGTCTTGTCCTGGAGTGGTGCAGGCTCTTTGCCACTTTGGCCCTCGGCCCATTCCAACAGCTATCCCAGTAGAGGTGTCTCAAGGAAAGAGGTTAAATCTGAACCTCCACAAACCAAACTGCCCAGTGAGTGGTTTGCGTGTAAACCTGCAGAAACCGGAAGAGGCAAGTAGTGTTCCTGCTTCAGTTGGCTTAACCAAGGAAGGTTCCTTCATCTTCAGGAGCTCTGCTCTGGCCCAGTTGTAATAGCCCTGGCAGTTTGCCCTGTAGATTGGTTCTGTCACTGTGCCAGGCAGATGCTGGCTCTTGAGAGTTGGAAGGGTTCACAGGCACAGCCTGGATGGACATGACCATCTTCAGAGAACTTGCTCATGTTCGTGTGAGTAGGTGCTCGTCTGGGATCTGTGTGGACAGCACTTCCTAAAGAATCACAATTTCTGCAGGGTAAGTAACTGCTTTTCGTTTTGTTTTCTTAAAGAATAATCAAACTCCAGAATGATTCTGTGACACTATTAAATCCTCAATCAGTGCCACTATCACTGTGATTCTGATGTTGCTGGGACCCTTCCTCTGGTTTAAAACTGATTTGTTTCAGGAGTTGAGCCTAGATTCACTGCTCTGTGTACAAGGCACAACAGCAGATACCTGCTGTCATTACTGATCTCTTATTTTGATCAGATATAGCTGTGAAACTGGTGGGTTTTTTTCACTGTCCTTGGACACTTTTAAGAAAATGAAGACAGGCAAGTTAGGAGGATTGTTGTGTTCGTGTAGTGGCTTCATTATCCTTTTAGCTTAGATAGCAGATATTTTAAACCATTTTCAACCCTTTTGAAAATCAATTTTTTAAACTCTTTTTTAGTATTAAAGATATTATTAGATCCCAAGTTGTTTTTTCCTCCTGCGCATGGGACAGTGCTTTTTTGCATTGATGCTTCTCTACTTTATGTGGAGAATAACTTGAATGTTGTTATTAATTAAAAATGGTTCTTCACTTACCTAGTCAAGAAGAAAACCCTTAACTACAAGCAGTTACAAAAATGTCTCTTTGTCCAGGGTCCAGCCTCAGGGATTTTCTAGCTCAAAAAGCTTCTCAGAAAGATTGTCTAGAAGTCAGAATTATCATGGACAACCTTGGTAGTCGGTGCATAAGGAAAAGCCTTTTGTCCAATGGCTGATTTATTGTTGCAAAGCATAGGAATTCTTTTCTCTTTCCATGTAATACTTTTACACGTAGCAGATGTTTTCAATACTCATACCAGCTCATCCCCATTTGTGTGTATGTCCTTAATGGTCGTGTAGAAGTTGGGATCCCACCTAATTGTAGGATCCTCATCTGGATCCACTGCCTAGTGATTTTGCTGTGTTCATAAGGTAATGAATAAGAGTACCTGACCTTCCTCCTTCACCTTCTTCAGCATTTTAACTACATGTGGTGTTTATCTCATTGCCTTGTTCCAGTTGCTTCAGTTCCCCCTCATACAATTGTCTTTCTGTGCCTCTCATGGACTGTCTGTGAGGATGTTTGCTTCTGGCTAGAGCAACTTGAAATATGTGGGGAGAACTGAATACCATAAACAGTTAAAAGAAAATGTTGAATACTTCGAGAGGGCATTTTAATATTTCAAATAGAATTTTAGATGTTTATTTGAGCAGGAAGTTTTCTGTAAATACCTATAGTGGAAGGACTATGATTCTATGATTGTATGACTAAGTCCTCATGGATTGCACTGCTGCTGTCTTAAAGGTTGCCTACATGTGAGCTGTTACTAGAAATAATCTGGATCATGAAGCTCTTCCTTTTTGCTGCAGTGGTGGAAGACAGTGAGATAGGCATCACAGGGTAACTGATAAGGCTCTTGCTGGGAGAGGGAGCAAGGAATCATCAGTATTTTCTCCCTGAAACAAGGTGATTTGGAGACCTCCAAAAGAGGAGGTGAGTCATGTCCCCTCTCTCGCTCATTAGTTGAAAACAAAGCTTCCACTTGGGTACTGGAGCTGTTTCTGCCTCCTTTCTGCATGTACAAATCCCGATGTAGCAATCCTCAGCTGTCAGAGAGCTTCAGCTGAGTGCTCTGGAGCACTTTGGCATTTACCATGTGATGAAGGATGCCAACACCCATTTGTTCACTCACGTGCTTACCAGCAGAGGAGGCTGGGGCTTTGCAAAGCTGAACTCGGTGCCAAAATGAAGGATATTTTACTGGAATGGATGGGAATTGAAGAGGGAAAATGGTTTTGGGGTGGGGGGAGATGCTACATCACTCCAGGGCTCCTGCCAAATCCCTTCAGCCTGCTGTGCCGTGGCAGGGATGTGCTGTATGTAAGGTTTCACCCTCACAGATCTGTAAGAGTCGGAGAGGATGAACCTCCCCATTACAGTGACATGCTGAACATGGCATATACCTGTGCCATCCAGGAGGTCTTCTAGCAAGAAAATGAAGACATGCTGCAAATGCACAAATGGATGGTGGCAGTGAAAAAGGGAGATAAAAGGGAAATTCCAGGATTTGCTCAGGCACACCTAGACTTGCCCTCCATTGGGATTTACCTGTAGTACATCATTAAGAGGCTTCGTTTTTATTTTTTTTTAAATTAATTTTATTTTCCTTTGCAGGTCACGTTTTAAGCTGCTATTTCCTGTATAATTAAGCAGAATGAAGGCATTAGGTTCTAGTAAAGTTGGGCCTGATCAGAAATCTTCTCTTACTTAGTCCTTTCTGAGTAAGAATCTCAAGTCTGGGCCCAGCATTTGACAAGTTTTGCTGTTATTTCTGAATTATTTGTGGTCTGTGGATTCTTCTTGGTTTGTTTTTAACTTTATTGAAAGCACTTTTACTGTTGTCTAATATTATCTCTTTATGTGTTACTGTCCAGCGTAGAGTTAGGTGATGTGATGTAAGTATCCTGCAAACTGATGTGCACAATTGCTACTGATACTGCAAGAAGAGTTGGAATCTACAGTTCATCATTAACAGTCCATAATGTCCTGTGCATGAGTTGGATCTATCCCTTTTAACTTTTTCTTTCCGACTCTTTTCCAACCCCCGGTCTTGCTGCATCCCAGCATTCCTAAACATACTGGTTTCACTGGAGTCTAGTCCGTTCTTCCTTTTGTTTTTCAGGCCAGTAAAAATGGGAAGTACTGGATTCTGGTTTCCTCCAAGAAGAGTCAGCGGAACTGGTTAAGACCAAAATCTGAGGACTTTAGTGGGCAAACATCAGGTGTGCATTGAACAGAGGCTGCTTTAATCCTACTTTAAGTATATATATGCTTCTTTAAAATAGTATCATACATGAGCTTTTGTGTAATGTGTTATATTTGATGCTGCATATAATCATTCATCCTGCAGTTGTGAAAGCACCAGTAAGAATGAGGATTTTAAGTGATAATATATTGAGACACAAAACAGGCAATATTACTAAAAAAATTCTTTCAGCTGGTCTTTGGAAAGTGTAATATTTGAGGATCAGTGGGGTTTTTTTTACCTCCATTGCTCAGTCTATAAATCCACAAGAAAAGAAAAAGTGGTATTTGCTATTGAGGGATCAATGCTGAACTTCTTAATTGGCACATCTGTTGAGAAATGGTACTGAGATCAGAGGGAAGACATTTTTTAATGCACTGTCATTGCCAAAGGTTGGATCCACACTGTACATGTTTGTTCTGACAATGTGTTTTTAAGGACACTTAAACACAGTTCAAAGTCAGCTTAATGATTTTTGGTCATAGAGGAACAAAAACATGAGTTCTTCATCCATGTGAATGTTGTGAGTTGCTTCTGATACAGCAAATAGGCTACCTGAAGTTCTGGAGAAGGTAACAGTAAAGTCACATTGGCCTGAATACAGGATGGCCTCCAGCCTGAGGTGTGATCTTTGCATTGAGGAAAGGAGCTGTCAGAGTTGTTAAGCTGTTGCACAACAAACACTGCTTTTGGCCTCATGTCAGACCCTGCATATCACCCTTCTGCATGGCCCAGCATCCTGCATCTCCCCACCTAGATGCATGTTCAGATCCTCCCCACCTGCCCCTCGTGTTACCAGTTCACCCCTATCCTAATGTCCTTAAATACTCCCAACCTCTGTACAGTGCTTTGTGCACCTCCATAGCCCTATAGCCCCATCCTACTCCGATCTGTTGACCCTCCCTGTGTCCTGCCGGTCCTGCCTGCTCCCTTGTCACTGCCTGGGCACACACACCACTTGCTGCTGAGCTCTGGACCCAGCACGGTCACATTAACCACAGTTCCTTTCCCCTTTGCTGCTAGTGCTGCCCTGTCTTGGGCTACATCTGGGTTTGGCAGGGAGGTGAAAAACTGGAAATGCCCTAGATTGGTTGGATTTTTTTCTCCCCTCTCAAACTCCCAGTGGTCAGGAAAAGTTAGGCTGAACCAAGATTTCATTCTGTATTCAGGCCAGTATGTGTAGAAGACCAGTGTTTTCATTTACAGGAAAGCAAGATTAGTTTTATTCTAAGTCTGATTAAAATGTATATAGGAAAAAAAAAAACCCTCAATCCAGAAATAAAACTTTGATGTCAATCAGATTATATTGGTAGCTTCACTGAAGTCTTTGAATCTGGTCTTCAGTTACTCTTATTGCAGAAAATTATTGCTCCCAAGTCTCCAAGCAACTCTTTTTCATTTATGAACTAAATGGCTGACTATGAGACAGAAAATTAAGCTGATACTTTGAAGACCTCTGCATGTTCCCAGTCATGGAACTGGTTTCTCCAGGCTTTGTCCCATGAGTGAGAATGTGTCTGAGGCAAATCATAAGAGTCCTTAAAGAAACAGTTTCGGTGTCACTGAGTATCTTTAAAGAGGTTAGTGGTTCCTTATAAAACTTGGGGAAGTAAAGTTGGTCTTCTCACTTAAAGAAGGTAGCAGGATTGAACTTGTCATTCAAGGACTTCAGGGCTGAGAGGCAGCAGAAATCCATCATGGTGTGCCAGTACTTCTGTCCTTTTGTAAAGCAGGGGAAAAATCATGGGGAAGAGGGAGGAAGAGGCATAGACAAAGACATACTTTGTGTACACATTTAGTTTGAAGACTTCAGAAAGCACAGACATTGGAGAGGCTCACCACCTTCTCTCCCTCCCTGCCCCTGCCATGCAGCGAGAACCACAGGCTCTCCGTACTCCTCACTTTCTTCCAGGGCTTTTGCAAGGACCACACAGCTTCTTTGCCATTACACCTGGGTGCTGCTTTCCACTTCCCTCCGTCTCTGCTGAGCCTTAGCAGGGAGGAGAGAGTATTTGAGAGTGGATTCTACCCAGCAGCCTCCTGAGTCCGTTTTCTTTATCGAGGAGGTGGGGTTAGGCTGGAGCAGCTGCAGTCTGGTGCTTTCTGCTCAGCTCCACCTGTCCCAGCAGCAGCTGCTGTCTTCCCCTGCCCTGCTGCTGCGGGATATGAGAAGGAGAAAAGGCCAAATTTTGAGGCTTTTCCAGACCAGCCAAAACTCTTGAGTGCCATCCTCCTCCTTGCCCCTCACATTTGACTTGTCCTACCATGTATAGCTCTGGAGTTTGATATCTATAGTAGCAATTGCTGCTGAGTGCCCTGCAGTGGCACCCACCCTGTTGCTACCATACATAGCCAGATGATGAATTGAAAGCTGTTTTCCCACACAAAGTCAGACACAAGGGACATGCTGGTCCCTTAGCTGAAAGCCATGGGTTCACAGTTTGCAATGCCTGAGCAAAGACAAGAGCCTTCATTCTGAGCTAGTCTAAATCTGAACTCTTCCAGCCCCTACCCTGTGTCTTGCAGGGTGAGTATAAGTAGAGGTGAGGGGTCTTACAGTATGGCAGGGGTTGGAAGGTACCTCTGGACATCATCTAGTCCAGCCCCCCTGCAGGGTCTCCTAGAGCAGATCAGACTGACACTGGGCTGATAGAAGCCTGATCTATCCCTAATCCATGAGATTTCTGTTGCTCATATGTCAGGTCTGTGTTGGCAGAGGGTAGCTTTACAGGAGCAGGTCACCTGCCGTTAGCAATCATTGGCACTGCAGGCGTTTTCCTAGAGCAGATGCTTAGCTGTACAGGAATCCCTGCGAGGAGGTCTACCCCAAGAACACAAGCTTTGCCCCCCTAGACCATCACCATTGGGTACTGCCGCTTTTCACACCGGTTTTCAAACATTCTGAGGCTTACAGATTTTCACTTCCGTAGCTCTATGTGTGTGTGTGTGTGAGTGTCTGTGCAAACACCGCAGGCACAGCTTGAGCCCCATGGAAATCCTTGGGGTAGGGAGGCCTCCTGCCTCTCGTAAGCAAACAGAAACTGTTGTCCCTCAGGGCTCAAGGGGAAGGTGTTGAGGTGTGATCTGAGGGCGTTCTGTGGATCTGTTCATCCTGAGCAATGCGTTTTAAAGAGTCGCAGCAAACAGTGTAAAGCAACCTGCAGGTATTACATCAGACCAGCTGAACCTAAATTTTAAGTTTTGTTCAGAAGCATCACATAGCAAGTAAAGTTCACAATCTAAGTTTAGTTACAAACTAGTTGTTTCTTATTTTTTTTTTCCAGTCCCCTTTTGCTTTCTTTTACGACCACATGAAACTTGAGAAGCCATCTAAAGCTAAATCATTTAGTGGAGTTGGGCAATTCCCAAGTGTCCAACAAGAAGGCCTGGTTTAGGCTGCGATGGCCACTGTCATTCCTGGTGATTTGTCAGAAGTAAGAGATACCCAGAAAGTCCCTTCAGGGAAACGTAAGCGTGGTGAAACCAAACCAAGAAAAATCTTTCCTTGCCAACTGTGTGACAAGGCCTTTAACAGTGTTGAGAAATTAAAGGTTCACTCATACTCTCACACAGGAGAGAGGCCCTACAAGTGCACACAACAAGACTGCACCAAGGCCTTTGTTTCTAAGTACAAATTACTAAGGTATTAAACTCTATTTATCTTTCAGATTCTATTATCTATTTTATGTTGGCCGTGTAAAAGTATATATTTGTGTACGCCTTCAGCTGATTGCAGAGAGGATGTGTTAATTAAAGTAGCCATTGGATTGTCTCTAGAATTCTAAATTGCCTAAGTTTGCGAGCTGATGTCTTTGATTTCTTTTTATTTCTTTTGTTTCTTGATTTGCTTTCTGCTTTTTGTTTTCTGTTTGTTTGTTTCTTGTTTTGTTGTTTTTGGTTTTGTTTCTTTTTTTTTTTCCTTACTGAGCATAGAGATTTTCGTTTGTATAAGGAATTGTCACAGAAAAAAAAAAAAGAGAGAGTACGGACTGACAAATTTTTGGCTATGGACTTTTCCACAAGTACTTTCCTACTTGCCCGTATACCCCTGTTACAGTAGCTAAAAACCCACCAGAACTAAGAGAAACGGCTCGCGGTTTGCTATATTTAAGTTTGTCCGACTGTCTTTGTAGTGTCATGCTTTCAGTTAAAGGTTCTGTTGCAAAGCAGCCCTTAGCGTAGTATTTAGCTGCCATTAAAAAGAAAAGAAATGAGCACGCGTGTGTTTTGATCAAAATAATTACTTACAGAATATATCTGTGTTTAAAGGCATATGGCTACTCATTCTCCTGAGAAAACCCACAAGTGTAATTATTGTGAGAAAATGTTTCACCGAAAAGATCACCTAAAGAATCACCTACATACACACAATCCCAACAAAGAGGCCTTTAAGTGTGAAGAATGTGGAAAGAACTACAATACCAAGCTCGGGTTCAAACGTCACCTGGCGTTGCACGCCGCCACGAGCGGTGACCTCACCTGTAAGGTATGTTTGCAGACTTTTGAAAGCACAGGAGTGCTGCTGGAGCACCTAAAAACTCATGCAGGCAAATCGTCGGGTGGAGTGAAGGAGAAAAAACACCAGTGTGAACACTGTGATCGTCGGTTCTACACCCGAAAGGATGTCCGTAGACACATGGTAGTGCACACTGGAAGAAAGGACTTCCTCTGTCAATACTGTGCACAGAGATTTGGCCGGAAGGATCACCTCACACGCCACATGAAGAAAAGTCACAACCAAGAACTCTTGAAGGTCAAAACAGAGCCAATGGACCTTCTAGATCCCTTTACCTGCAATGTTTCTGTGCCTATTAAGGATGAGCTGCTTCCAGTGATGTCGTTACCTTCCAGTGAACTGACATCAAAGCCATTTACAAACACTTTGCAATTAAATCTCTACAACACTCAGATTCAGTCCATGCAGAGTTCTGCATCTGCACACCAAATGGTTGCCACGTCGTTACCTTTGGGAATGCCTTGTCCAATAGAGATGGAGTCTGTCCACCCTTCTCACCAGCTATCGTTAAAATACCCGCTCGGTACTACCTCATATGCAGTTTCTATGCCTGAAAAAGAACAGCCATTGAAAGGGGAAATTGAAAGTTACTTAATGGAGTTGCAGAGTGGTATGCCTTCTTCATCCCAGGATTCTCAAGCGTCGTCATCAAAACTAGGGCTGGATCCGCAAGTAGGCCCACTAGATGATGGGTCTGGGGAGGTTTCCCTTTCCAAGGGCTCCATTCCTATTAGCGAACCTCTAAACACCCCGTCATTGGACTTCTCTCAGCTCTTCAACTTCATACCTGTCAACGGCCCTCCCTATAACCCTTCCGTTTCAGTGGGAAACCTCGGGATGGGTTATACGCAGGAGGAGGCACATTCTTCTATGACTCAGCTCCCGCCACAAACCCAGGATCCACAGGATCCTAGCAATAGTATAGGTCTTGGGTCTCTGCACTCGCTGTCAGCAGCTTTCACAAGCAGTCTAAGCACAACCACCACCCTACCGCGATTTCATCAAGCTTTCCAGTAGGATGTACAAAGCTGGCTTGTCGCTGTCTATTTGTAGAAATGCCTTAGGTGACCATTTTTAACTTAGTGCCTACTATAAGACATTATCAGTTCTCTCTGCTTTTGTACAGTACCGATCTCATGAAGCCAGTAAGAAATTTAAATTAACTTTTTTAAAAAAAAAAGTTTTGAAAGTGTTTATTCTCAGCTGTTGTTTACTTTGTTGGTTTGGGGGTTGTTTTTTTTTTTTTTAAAAAAAAGAAGTCTCATTGCATTGTGTTTTCATTTTCACTGCCCGTTGATAAGCTTAAAATGTTCGGTGGAAAAATAATCCCAAGCAAACTCTCCACACTCATCCCTTTTTTTTTAAAAAGCTTTTTCAACCGTAGCAGCTATTCCGTTGTGTCAGTGTCAGTGGTCAAACCTCCTACCACTTCCAACAGATTTTTACTGTTAGCAAAGAATCCAGTTCAAACGTGTATCGCAGAGATTCCGGAGGAGAAACAGTTCTCCAGGCCGTTTCCAAGCAAATCCTCTCCCCAAATGATGACACGTGTGATCTGTTCTACAGTGACAAATCTAAATTTTTAAAATAAATTTTAGAATTCAGATTGTACCGAAAACGTTGGTGTGTATATCAGAGCCCGTACGTACACATGTACGTACTTAGCGCGTTGACTTGGATTGGAGTCGTTAGGAAGAAGGTGTTAGGAATTTTGCCACTTTCGTGGCATAACAGAATTTAAAAGCAACAAAAAGAATTAGTTTAATTCTCCAAAATCGTGTCTGAACAGAATTTGAACAGAGACTCTCTAATTGTCTAAATGACAAATGTTTCAAGTTGAATTCGGGACTGTGTTGTCTTGCTTTCATGACTCCGGTAGAGGGGAAACAGGCAAAATCAATGGCTGATCTTGAAATATGGAAGTGTCGTAATGTTAGTAATGCAGAATAGTTTGTCACAGTTTTTAATTCTTAACTCGCTGGGGTTTCGTTGTTTTTTGGGTTGTTTTTTTTCTCTTTAGTAGCATAGAAAAAGTTATGGCATAGGAACCTTCTGATAGGGTTTTCACATTTGTAGGCATCAGTCTTCTCCCAGCTGCCACCACCAAAGGGTGGATTAAGTCCAGCCGGAAAGTGTGGATCTATTTTCAGTTCAAAACTCCAGTGTGCAGTCAGAGAGTGAATGTAAATTTGCAAATACCAGGGGGCTTTTGGTCTTCTTTTTTTTGTTTTGGTTTTTATATCGGAGTGATCTTTTCAGTAGTGTTTCATGGTGTGTTCTGTCCTCCTAAGCAACCATTTAGATGTTTAATCACATTTTTCTACACCTGGGTACTTGGTTAGGGACTTTTTGCCCGTTGCCAAGATTTAAAGACAGGACTCTTAGGAGTGAAGTAAAAGCATATTGCTTACACCACTTTTACCTAATGCAATATATTCTATTCCCCAACCCCTAGTAACTGAAAGAGACAAAAAAGAATAAACAAAAAACAAACCCCCAACCCTGTGATTTCATCGAAGCTAACGAGATTTGCTGCAGTTCAACAGGAACGTTCATTTTTTTCCTTGTCATTTTTGTACAAGGAATTAAAACACAGAAATCTAGTCCGTTAGTATCTCTCAACCAAGAATGAGGATTCGTACAAGGTTTTAAGTGGTAAAACTAAATATACTTCACAGAAACAGAAGTTGCTCCCATTTAAGGAGCTCCTGCTCCGGATGGTTTATCAGTAGCTCCTACTATTTTTGGTTTTTTTGTTGTTTTGGTTTTTTTTTTTAACTCCAGGAGCAATGTGCAGGTGTAGTTTTACTATTTTATACATAATGTGTATTTAAATTTTATTACTGAAAGATAACATTTTTATAAAAGAATGTGTTTTGTGTTCCAAAGGCATTAAAATAAGGATGTATTAAATAAGGAAAATACCTTCTTGAAAATTCTGCGAGCTACTCCTAGATTTTTGGGTTTAGGAGCGTGTTATCTCCAAGTGGGCTTTTTTAGCTCTGCTTCATGACTGCTTCCTCTGGTTTCTGTGAAACAGATTTGCTTGCTTACTTACATCTTCAGTTGAATGATTTGTTCAATATTGCTTTTTCTTTTTTTTTCTTTTTTTTTTGTTTTCCTCTTCACCTTTCTAAAGGAAAGAAACAAACACAGATGAACAGAGCACAAGGTAAACACAACCAAATACAACTCTCTAGTTTAAATCAGCAGCTAGGAAGCACGTGGGTTTATTCGCAAGCCTTTAAACAAATCTGTGAGATGAAGAAAACAAAAATGGACTTAATTTCTCCAGTGGGGTTATGTCCTGTGCGGAGCCAAGCGTCTGCAACATCCCCTGCAGCAGAGGGGAGCTGTGAGCGCTCGGCATCCTGCATCCAGCCCAGCAACGTGGCCAGGCAGTGTTGCCCATCCCAGGCAGCACCCCTGGCACACAGATTTCCCATCTGTACCGACTGTTTATCAGTCTCCGTTGCCACTTAACACTCAATTAATAAAACAGACCCAACAGATATTTTGCCAACACCCATTTTCTTAGCGTGTAGCCAGGATCCTTACAACTTCGTGCCTTACCTTCCTGAAAAGGGATTGACATTTCACTTTGCAGTTAGACAGACATTTCACTTGAGAAATAGGGACCTCAGACAAGATATTGAACCTCATTCAGTCAAGGTTTCAGCGCGTGGCTGCACTGAGCGTGTTTGCCACCAGCCTGGGATGTAGGATAACGTGGAAGCAGACCCACACCATAAGCAATACCAGCACCACCACAGGAGAGCTTTTGAGCATCGCTTAGGCAGAGTCAGTGTTGGCTGTCAGTTTTTTAAACCCTGTTTTCTCCATTTCAAATAGATTTCAGTGGGAGGTGGAGGGGAGGGCTGGCTCGTCAGGCACCACTCTTTGTGCAACTTCTAGTAAGGTTGTTTGTTGGGGGGTTTTTGGTTTGGGTTTGGGGTTTTTTTAAAAAATACGTATTTTTGTTTTGTGTACTTGTTGCTTGTGCTTTTATTTAGTAGTAAATTGTGGAATAGAGTGATTTATTGTTAATTTGGCAGTAGCGGTTTTTAAAAACCATATACTGACTGAAACATGAGCCAGAGCTGATTGCTTTATTAAGCTAATAATGAATGTTAAGAGTACATATTTTCAGGATCATTTGCCTAGTTGAGCTGAACTTGTATTATAGGCCAATATTTTTTAAAAGAAAGCTTGGTCGATCTCTATGTTACACATATTACAAGATATAGCACTTTCAGAAAGAAAAAAAAAAAGAGAGAACCTAAACCTTTTAAGAGAAATTTCTTACAGGTTATGCTTTTTATTATAAAAACCTTTTATTATGATTTGTTTCAAGTGCCATTAGATTTACATATACGTAGGCCTTTGGTATAATGCTTTGTGTACAAAATGGTAGACATTGTGATTTTACACAGGTACATTTTTACAGTGTTTTCTTACCAATTTGCTATATTGCACAGAACCAGCGTGTCTTTCTTAAGGGTTTTACAATGGTTTTTTACTAGGTTTACATGTTTCAAACTACACTGTCTTCTACTGCCATTTTGAATACCAGTCGAAAGGAAAAAAAAACACATTAGGGAGTTTGTCCTCACCAACAGCAAACTGTGTCCTCTGGAGCTCTGGATGGTAAACTATGGCAACAAAAAAATGTTTAGCATATGCAGTATTTGATACAGATTTATTATTTTTATATCATATCCTATCATCACTATGCTGCTGTCTGAAGTTAACTTAGGGCCTGATCCTGCATCTGTAAAGGTCAAGGGATGCATCCTTCATCATGTCTGTCTCATACACTGGTTTAGCAGCTCATCCCGTATTCTTCTCAGTCCATAGACAAGTCTCCGAATTCAATGTCCTTTTCTGGTGTCTATAAACCGTAGAGGCTTAGCTGCCCAGCCCCGCATCCTACCAGTCTCAGCCCGCTCAGCGTCACGCCGCAAGTCGTTCCAAACGTGTTTGGATAGTCCCAAAGCTTTTAACGCAGTAAGGGTGTCTTACTTTTGTTGGAAGGCAGTGTCTTTTGATAACAGTTATCTAGCCCTGGAAGCGACACAGAACTCTTGCTAATCATCCGTAAACACTTTTTTCAGTATAAGCTTCAGTGGTACAGTTGAACCAGAGTGAATGTTTTATCTCCTCAGAAACACTCCTGCAATATTTGTTATATTGGATCATGCTGCTAATGTAACTTGGGATACAACTCCTCTTCTCATGGTGCTACAAACCTCCCTGTCTCATTCAGATGTATTTTTACCCGTAGAAAAGAAAATAAATAAAAGAAAAAAAAAGGAAAAAAAAAAAAGAAAGGACTATGCTAGCCCTATAGTTGTATGATATATTTTTATACTGTGACTTCATTTGTCATTAATGAACTCTTGTGCAACACCACGATGTATTCATATGCACTTGCAAAAAATACAAAAGGTAAAGTTTATAACCGCTGACAAGCCCAGCTCTCTCATTCACAAAAAAATATAGGTGACTGCTAGTTGAGATGAAATGTAGGCTTTTTTATATGGTGTGAAGAACATACTATATATATAAATATATATATATATTTTACTAAAAAGCCTTTGGATGTAGACAAAAACTGGGAAGAGTATATTGAGGAATGGTGACACACCTGAACCTGACTTGGATTATTGCTGACATTTTATTTTTAGCTAGTGGGAAAAATAAATCGTTTGGACTCGTGTGCTAAAAATGTTTTTTAATGTTAAAAGTTTTGAGTCAAAAATAGAAAAGAAAAAAAAAAAACCAAAACAAAACAGAAACACACAGAAAACCCTGCATTCCAGACCGAATTTGTATATGTTTCTTGCATTTAAAATTTGCTATCCTGTGATATGGGAAATCGAGTTGCTTATCATGTATATGTACTTTAAAATGTATTCACAAACTACTGTTGTATTTGTATAAAATATAGACAAAAAGATTGCATATATATTTTTGTGTATAAGCTCTGTAAAATAGCAATCACAGTATGAAGCTGCAGCAGAACTTCATTTTAAACATTCACATCCAAAGAAACAGACTATTTATTGTCCACATACCCTGACTATAAAAATATACCTTGCTGCTATTAAAACAATAGTGCTGCAGCTTCTTGTGGCCTACAGTGTTATGTTTGCTGTACAAAAATATGTGAACTCCACAAAATATATCAATAAAATTACAGAATGGTTTTAGTTAATGAAGAACTCAGCCTGGCATTTCAATAGATGAGCTTGGTCTGCATGTTGGGGATTCCACTGAGTAACCTCAGAACTCAGCCAGTTTTGCTGGGGGTGGTTCTCGTTCTGAGGTGTCGCTGCCTTTCTGATGTGTGACTGGTGACATGTCAGTCTTTTCAGAACATCTTAGCACATAAGTAGCTGTGTTTCATGATCTCACCAAGGAACAAACGGGATTGTGCTGCTGTGCTGAGTCTGACGTCAAGTTGCACTCTGAAACACTGTGAGAAGCACCGGAAGGTGAGTTTGGGATTTCTGTAGTGGGGAATGCCCATTTGGGAGATGTACATGAGTGATTCTCTTATCACTTCACTCATTTATATTGATTGTCACAGCTTGCAGGACACCATCCGGTTGTGGCATGTGCTACACTGTGTGTTGTCCGTGTGTGGTATGTCCTGGAGAAACTCCATAGCTTTGATCCTTCAGCTCTCCCACCTGCCCCTGGCACTGCCAGGAAGTCTGGCTGTTGTACATGGGGGAAGAGGTGCCTGGTCCAGCAGTTCACTGCTGCAGAGAGCTGCCTTTGCTGCTTCCACACAGCTGTTCCCAAGCATAGGCTGTTGGCCGGGAAAGTCAAAGCCCAACATTTCACGTTGTATTGCTTTTCAGAACGTAATTTGCTCACATCCTGTGTTTCCTGCTTTTGGGTTCTTCTCTTTCTCAGGTCCTGATTGTATGGTTTTCTTGCTGTAACCAAGTCTGAGAGAAATGATTGCTACAGGTTGCTGTTGGCTTTTGCCTTCTCCATGTACAGCCTTCTTTCCTTTATGTGGTCCCTGCCCTTTTCCTCTGACCTGACCTATTGCTTCTGTGTTAACGGGTTTCTAACTCGCTTGAGAGGGGAGCCTTGTTATACTGGGAGCCAAAAGTTCTACAGATGCTCTACAATATGAAATACTCTGCAAAGCCACTTTTTCTCCCCACCACCCTGAGAGAACACCACCCCAGCACTGTGTCACTGTCGTGGCTGGTTGCTGAATTCATGTGTTCTCCTTCAGAAGTCCAGAACCTCCATCAGCCTCTGCAGTAAGTGGAATGTGGGTGCATGGATGGTGTGTGTGTTGTATCTTGGTTAAATTGAGAGCCACCGTCAGCTGCCTTTCTCTCTCCTCTGTAATGACCTTTTGTTTTCCAAAACTTGGGTAACAAAGTACAGAAAAACGGCCCTTCAGGATCCTTCTTGCCTGGTCTGTCTGTCCTCCAGGAGAGGAAAGAGATGATTCTGGTTTCCCGCTTCGTGCTCCTTTTCCTTCCCACACATAACCATGCCCTAGGATTAAGAATGGTTTTTTGACAGACAAGTCCAAAACTGCTGTGGAGCTGCTGCTGGACTGGCAAGAAGGGATCAGCTACATGCTCTCAGCTTCCCCACTTTGCAAATCACAGCATGGCTTTAAATGGAGTAGAACTGAAGTTTTTTCAGTATAATTCAGTATAAACTTTCTAATAAAGGTGGAGCATCTTGTTCAGTCTTGTTGTTTTTGTGTTTTTGTTTGTTGTAACAGTCTGTGTGTCCTCAAGAAAGGGAAAATGATCAGAGAAATAAGAGTTCTAATTAACAAACGGTTGTGTTCTTCAATGCCATCACCATCCCACACACTTGTCTCGTTTGGGGACACTGGTGTCATAAAATCATCAGCTACAAAGGGGAATGGAAGAGACACCAGCTCTCGATGCTGATGTTAATGCACAATAGTAATGGAAATGGTTTTAATTGATCTGTGGTCCGTTGCCAGTGGCACTGATTTGCACTCAACACCATCACACAACAGAGTAATGGTTTAGTGGTGTTTTGAGCCTACGTTATTTCCCAGAAGCTCCTCACAGTTTCTGGAAATTGGGGCATTGCTTAGATGTTTCTCTGTGTGTGAGCGTACAGGGACGTGTGCACATGTAATACGTGTGTGGATGTGGATGTTTGTGTGGGATGGGAGCAACCAGACCTGGAAAAGCTGAGAAATTACTTGTTTGACAGTCTTTTTACTTCAAAAAACTGTAATTCCAAATTGTGCTTTACAAGCCCAGGATTAATCCTGCGGTTTGCAAAGGTATCTCCTGGTGAACACAGCACGTGCTTCCCCAGGCAAGTTGGAAGAGTTTCTTCCAAATACTTGATTAATCTACGAGGGACAGCAATTTATCTGCAGGACACAGAGTCTCCCACAGGGAAGGTGTTTGTCAGTTGTCCCTGTGCACTCGTAGATACAAGATACGTGGGCTGTGCCCCTCGTGCTGAGTTCCTTTGTGTTGAATAGTTACACACGTGGGCACAGATAAATCCTTAAGTTCCCTCGCGAGTATTTACACTGAACATGAAAATAAAACATGGGCTTTGTATGGTTAAGGGCTGTGTCATAAAGGAGCAATAACATCAGAAGAAACCAAATAAAACATTGATAACAAACACAGACTAAACTCCCAAACTCACTGATACCTCCTCTCATTTTGTCAGTGATCAGCTCCTTATGCCAATGAAATGCCTACAGTTTATGTGCTCCAGGTGTATTTTTCTTCTGCTTATTCACCGATGCCAACATTCTAGTGATGCACCTGAGCTGTAGGACCCCATATAACCGGGCAGGTTTAATACCCTGTAAACTTAGGGCAACCTCTGATCATTTGTGCATTTCACAGTTCATTTATCCCTCAGGTTCGACTCTTGTAGCTCGTCTCAGGATGCTCTTCTGCAATTGGGGTATTAATCTACAGCTGCAAATTTTTCCCTCTGGTCACTGGTGGTCACTGAGGTCCAAGTAAATGAGCTGTGAGACCTCACCAGTGCCTCCAGTTAAAACCTCAGTGCTTTCAGGTAAGAGGCAGCCTTTGCTTCAAGCTCTTGAATTTGTGGAATAAATTTATTGGGAAGGAAAAAAAGCATCAAGCAGCTGTTTGGCAACTCAGATTTGGAACTTGATTTTATTATTTATAAACTAGAGTTTAGCCTTTAAAAATGTTTGTTGTTACTCTGTCTCTCAGCAGTAAAATAGCATCTCAGTTCTTGCAGATACTTTTGTTCTTCGCATTTGGGTTTACCTCTAGCTGCCTGAATGAAAACTTCCCCATGTTTGCTATTCCAAGGTGTCATTTGTCTTCCAGATGACCAAACTCTGAAACGTGAACTGGATTCTTTTCTGGTTTGTGTTTATAGTAAAAAAAATAAAAGGTTAATCACGTCTGTGTATGGACTGGCTTCAGACACTGGTGTCACTTACCCTGTGCCATTGATTATATCAGAACAGCTTTCAGGCAGCTCTGAGTATCTTTTGAGGTCTATGAGGTGTGACTGGAAGCAACAATTGGACTGTGAAACACTATATGTGTAAGGAAGAATGTGGGTTCATCATCAAATCCTAAACTGAGATCCCAGGGACTGACAGTAAATGGAGAAAATACTGATTTGAAACTGGGGGGGGAAACCGAATGGAAATCACTAAGGCACAGGCTAAGGAACCATGGTGTTTGAAGCGTAGGACTGTAATTTAAGTACTTCAGAGATAAATTTGACTCCTTTAGCATGATTATGAAGTAATCTAGCAGAAAGACAATGCTACCTCTGTATGATAAAGCCATTCCTAGAAGCCACTGGACAGCCAAGCCTTCAAAGGTTCGTGTTACTTGGTACCCATCCAAAAGTACAAAGAAATGGTCATGATTGTGGAGAGTATCTCTGTACACTCCTGAACTCCCTGAAATCAGTTACAACCCCTGTTCTGTCCTCCTGTTTCAGACACAACTTTGGCTGTTAAGAGCCACAGCAGTGGTTGATCAGAGTGAAACTCTGGTGCTGGGGTCTTGTCCTCTGCTGTGTCAATCTGCAGGCCACACTGCTTTTGATGCAGCCCAGGATGTGATTGGCCTTCTGGGCTGCAAGCACACACTGGCCAGTTTCTCATCCACCAGCACCCCAAAGTCCTTTTCCTCAGGGCTGTTCTGCATAAGCAGAGTGGAGCAGCCAAATGAGCCTTCTTGCCCCAGTCACGTTGAAGTACTGGGTTTCTGTAAGCACCCTTTCATGTTTAGTCACACTCATCATATGCCAGCACTCACCTGCTTCCTCTAACGGTGACTTTGAGCTGCTTAATGCATCTGGCTGTGATCGTTGCTGCCCAGAGCCATGGTGAAATGCAGTCAGCAGTCACTGCTTTATGGACTCTGGGGGCATTTTACTAGAAAACAAGCAGAACATCTTTCCTTTCTCCTGAGATTAGGAGTGATGTGAACTACCTAGAACTTACCGTCATCTTTGCTGTAAAACCATTTGCCTTGACTTCCTCATGATTGACTGGAAGCCTGGAGAAGAATGTTCCCAGCTGAGCTGCACTAGGCTCAGCTAATTGTGACAGATGTGGCTCATTTGGGGGCGGGAGGGAGAGTGGCACAGGGAGGATAAAAGGCTTCAGAAGCCACTGCAGCATCCTTTCTGTCAGGGGCACTTTCTGTTCTTCTGTCTTAGCAGCTGCCTATTGTTTTTTCCACCTTATTATGCCCTCACCTATTCCTCTGAACTGTTTTATTTCTTTTGAGTTTTCCTCATCTGCTGACCTGCGACCCTGTAGCAGCCCCTTAGTTATCCCTGGCAAAGACAGCAAAGCCTTCTTGGGGGGAGCTCCTTTGGTCAGGACCCGCCGCTTACCTCCACGCCTGGCCTGGTGCTCCATTGACTGGGATCAGCTCTGTCTCCTGCACCCCCTGGGCTCAGGTGGCTTCGGTTCTGTCTACAAGGCCACTTACCATGGTACGACTGTGGCTGTGAAGCAAGTCAAGAAAAGCAGCAAAAACCGCCTGGCGTCACGACAGAGCTTCTGGGCCGAGTTGAACGTTGCCCGACTGCAGCACAATAATGTGGTACGTGTGGTGGCTGCCAGCACGTGTGCCCCAGCCAGCCAGAACAGCCTGGGCACCATCATTATGGAGTATGTGGGCAACATCACCCTGCACCATGTAATTTATGGCACCGGTGACGTGTGGAGACAGGGTGAGGATGATGGAGGCTGTGGAAGGAAGGCCCTGAGCATGATGGAGACTGTGTGCTACTCCTGTGACATTCTGACTGGCTTAGCCTTCCTTCACTTACAAGGTGTTGTGCACTTGGACCTGAAGCCTGCCAACATCTTCATCACTGAGCAGGGAGTGTGCAAGATTGGAGACTTTGGGTGCTCTCAGAAGCTGGAAGAGGGCTTGTCCCAGACCCCCCATGTCTCTCAGCAAGGGGGAACATACACACACCGTGCCCCCGAGCTCCTCAAAGGGGAGCAGGTCACTGCCAAAGCAGATATCTACTCCTTTGCCATCACCCTCTGGCAAATCATCATGCGAGAGCAGCCCTACCTGGGTGAGCGGCAGTATGTACTCTATGCTGTGGTAGCCTACAACCTGCGTCCTTCGCTGGCTGCTGCTGTCTTCCATGAGTCCCCTGTGGGCCGGAGACTCCACAGCATCATTAGCTGCTGCTGGAAGGCCAATGTGGAGGAGCGCCTGAGTGCAGCCCAGCTGCTCCCCAGCCTCAGGGCCCTGAAGAAGAGCCTCTAGGAAAACTCAGGACTTGTAATGTTCTTTCCTTTACTGTCTACTTCCCCCCAACTCTGTGTTTACTTTGAATGTAATGAACCTGTGATCAGAAGGCTTTGGTGCCACTTTTTAATGTGGAAAAAAGGAACTGTTTTGATATTAAAAGATTTAAAATAAAGATATTTAACTGAACTCTGAGGGTGTTACTGTGGGAGGGGGTAGAGGCAGGGATCAAGATGTTGGCCAACTTGACTTCCATTTGATCTGGGGAGTTTGACATGCAGAGAAATAGTTACCTTAAAATAAGAAGGGGAAGGAGGGAAAGCTGCTTTTGGAAGGTTCTTTGTATGTAGTAGCTTTTGGCGTTTCCCACGTGTCAGGTATGAGCAGCTCTTTATAGTGAGGTTTGTGCTCTTGAGCTTTTCCTCTCCTTTTACCAAGGAGCAAATGTGCATCATGTAGCAATGAATGCAGGAAATTAATATGAAGGGTCAGTGGATGGACACCTTGGTTTGAGATTCATTTTTTTGTAATGGAGGGGATTACTCTCCCTTCATAATTTGTGGGTCTGTGTTTGGCAAGATCCTGGAAGTAGTGAAAGGGAAGATTGCTTAAAGCAGTAGTTCATGGCATAAGCTTCTGGACTACCCTCTGTGCTGCTTGGGTTTTATCTACTGTCTTTCTCCACCTGGTTGTGGCACGTCTAGGGAAGGAAGTGCTGTAGGCAATGCTCAAGATAAAGTTCTGATCCCTGATTCATCAGAGCTGATCATTATTACAGAATCATAGAATCACTCTGGCTGGGAAAGACCCCTGGGATCAGAGAGTCCAACCATCTACCCTACCTTACAAATTCCCTCCCCCAAACCATATCCCTCAACACCTCATCAAAATGATCTTCAAACATACCCAGGGATGTCACAGAATCACAGAACATTACCCTCAACCACCTCCCTGGGAAGCCCATTCCAGTGCTTGACCACCCTTTCTGTGAAAAAATTCTTCCTAATATCCAGCCTAAACCTACCCTCTTGTAACCTGAATCCATTCCCTCTTGTTACAGATCTGTTTAGATCTCAGCCCTTATCTGGAGCTATGGAGATCCAGTTGCTGCAGCAAATATTGGCATTCTGCTCAAAGGCTATTTCTCTTTAAGACAGAAAAAAGAGTGATGTCTCAGTCCAATTGGTTTTTCTTTTTTCCTTCCTCCCCCTTGCTTCCATTCCGGAAAAAAAAACCTGAAGGGATTTGAGCCAGTTTCCTGATTTCTCAAATACATCTGTTCTTAGCCCCATGAAATCCTGGAAATGAGCAACTATGTGAATTTGAGATGATTCTGTAGGTCTTTATGGTATTTGGGTTGGTCATTGAAATGACTGGTTTATAAGGCAAGGCTATGCTTAACCATTTCTTGCTCTTCTGTCCCTCTTAAGCAAAACTCTGAATTGCTGGCTGGCATCAAAGAGCCAGAGGTAAGTTCTGGATTAGATTTCCTCTGCTCCCTATAGCAGGATAATTATGCTACAGAACCAGAACTTATTTACGAGAAGTGTCTTATAAAAGTTATAATAAGCCAAGTTACCTTTAAAAATTACTAGCTGCAGGCATGTAAGGTAAAATAGCTGAGTGAGAACCCTGCACAGCACTCGAGATGTAGGCACGCCACGATCTACTGTCATAGCAAAGTTCTCTTTTGTTTGTAATAACTTCTGAGATTCAATTTGCTTCTTTTTGATTGATAACAACCTCTGAGTTAATATTAATCAAGAAACATCTCAAGCTAAATAGATCAGAATCGGTGGTTCTATGTGATGAAGATTATTTTGCCCATTTGCCTCACTTGATGTCAATCTACCTGGAATTTCCTTCTGCCAGTTTGTAGCTGGCCCTTGCACTCAGTCTCCTAAATCACTCAATCATTAGTGAATTTATCTTAAGGCTCACCCTCTTGCACTCCATTTACAGATGTGCTGAGGCACACAGGACCCTGTAAAACACTAGTGGGCACTTTCTCCTGCTGGGTGAACTGACCTCCTGCTCCTGTCTTGACTTACCCTTGGATGCTCCTTTCAGAAGTTTGCGGTAAAAAAGTTTTCAAATCTCTTTGGAAGCCCAAAGGGAACATTTCTGCCAGCTCCTTATCCGCCTGCTGCTGGAGCTCCTGAAGAATTCTAATACAATTCAACTAAACTGTGAAGGACAAATCCTTCAGACCAAAGCAATATTGGTTTCTTCTAAGCAAATCATCTGTGTCTGTTCATTCCTTCATTATAGTGTCTGCTAATGTATCTTTGATTAGGAAAGCTATTTCTTAATGCCTTCTGTGGGATATGGTGCCAGAGAGACGAGACCCAGCATACCCGGCTGATTTTCAAGAATGTCTTTTTCCAAGCTCCAATGGGCAGGAAACCAAGCAAAGGTGGCAGAATGCTTCCAAGGGTAAACAAGGAGCTCCTGATTTAAACTCAATGATTAAAAATAAAAAGTACCCTCAGCACGTTTGCAGATGATACAGAATTGGATGGAGCAGTCAGTACCTCAGGTGGTTGTGCTGGTACTCAAAGGGACCGTACTGAGCTGGACAGATGTGCTGATGGGAATCAGTGAAGGGAGCTGCAAAGTCCCGCACCTGGTAGAGGGTAACCCCATGTACCAGTAAAGGTTGGGGGGCGGACCAGCTGGAAAGCAGCTTTTCAGGAAAGGACCTTGAACTCCTGTCAAACACCAAGCTGACCATGAGCCAGCAATGCACCCTCGTGGCAAAGACAGCCAACAGCATTTAAAGCCTTTCTAGAAGATAGTTTTGTTCTTTATCTCTTCTTCCCCATATGAGCACGTGCAGCACAGTTCAAGGTGTCAGCAATACAAGGTTATAAGTCAGGATAAACCTTAAGGGCCAGAGAAACAACTAGAACTGGGTAACTGTAGATTATCAGCATCTTGGTTTGCTTTCTGAGCATGGAACATATGTGAAGCCAGTGCTGAGGACCCTTTGTGTGGCTGCCCCAGTCCAAATAAACAGATAAAGGGACTTGACTTTGTCTTTCTGTGGGCTAAATGCCTTGGCAGGGTACATATGAAAATATGATTATTTTGAAAGGCTGGACCAGCATTCATGTCCTGGTCTGCTCTGTAGAGTCAAGCAAGTTTGGAACTATGGGATCCACAGATCCAGATGGTGCAGCGTCAGTGTAAGTCTGGGCACACTGGTCCTGCACTACATCTTTGGTCTGCATCCTCCAGCCCTGTGCCAGCCATGCATGTTCTGTTCAGGGCATGAGTTACCTGATGCTGAGAACAGACCAGACCTCAAATCTTGACTGTGTTCTTCAGCAGGATCAAAGCCTTGTTTGAACCAACTGCTGATATCAGACATGAGATCAGATCTCATGTCTTGCTGTTAACCAAACTACACTGCTTGATATAGATCATAGAACCACTTAGGTTGGAAAAAACATTTAATATCATCAAGTCCAATCATAAATAATTATTTTCCTTGGAAACTAAACTGTTCTTGTGCTTAGGTTTGGGGATTTTTTTACTGCAGCAACTTCAGTGCTGTTTCTGGGACCCTGGGATGCCATGTCACAGTGGCCAGGTGAGTTATCTTTTGGGTTTGTTTCTGTTCTTTTGGGTTTTAATTCATAAATGGCCTTTCAAACTTCCAGCTCTACAGCACCGAAAGCTGATTCTTGAAAACCAGGTGGGTTAGCTCCTACCTCGTAGCAGCCCGAGGTAAACTAGAATTTGCGTGGTTCTCCTTAATCTACCAGTTCCTAACTGCCAAATCGGGCTGCATTTACCCATTTCAGAAAGAAGATACTGTCAAGTGCTTGTGTTCTCATGTCTAGTCAGCACCAGTAGTAGTTAAGAAAGAGATTTTATGTAATTTTATCTAATTTGTTCCTTCTCATATTGATGTGGAACCTCTTGTTCCAAATCATTGCCCCTTGTCCTATCACTAGATGAGCAGATCCTGGCTCCATCCTCCTGACACCCACCTTTCACATATTTATAAGCATTAATGATGTTACCCTTCAATCTCCTTTTCTCCAAGCTAAAGAGACCCAGCTCCCTCAGCCTTTCATCATAAGGGACAGGAGGTACAGTTCTGATGCCTCTCTCTTTATTTTAGGGGTGAGTGAGAATATTACAGTTAAATACATTTTATAATTAAGGAGGCAATAGTTATATCCCTCTTTAACATAACTCCTGGCTTCCCATCAACCAGGTGTCACCAGTAACCTGTTCTGGGTTTGTTCTGTTGTCTGATTCTCTTTCTTTGGAGGCTTCTACTGTGCTCACTTCATATTATTTTTCTTGATTTTATGGTATGGTTTTTTTGTTCTTGTTCTCATGCTTTATCTCAGCCCAGAAGGATGGAGATGACAAAAATACTGTGTAGCTTGGAGGTGGGCACATCCTCAACACAGAAGGTAGGATGGGAAGTGCGAAGGTGCGTAGGTTGGTTACTTCTGTATTCTGCAGTAAGATGTGTCTGCAGCAAAGAACACCAAACAAAACCATCTTTTACAAAATATACCACAAATACTTGTGAATTCATCGGTGCTTAAATGGATGCTTTGCGTTTGACTTGTACATCAATGATTTGCAGCACTAGCATCTGGCTTTACAAGCTAATCCACTAGAATGAAGTTGAAAATGAACAGAAAACGAATGGTTGCTTTTAAAATTAACAGCACTTGGAACATCTTGTTTACCCTGAGTTTTAGCCATGTATCTGCTGCAAAGACCTTAATGTGGTATTAAAAGACCCTCTTCTATGCTTCAGTTCACCCAGCTGCCAGATATTTTTCTGCTTGTCAAATGAGAATCTTAAAGTCACTTAAAGAAGGAAAATGGAACACAGCAAAATAAATGCACTGGCATCTATCACAGAATCACAGAACACTAGGGATTGGAAGGGACCTCGAAAGATCATCCAGTCCAATCCTCCTGCCACAGCAGGAT
>JAOXOE010000343.1:28886538-28896884 GCA_028565055.1 Phoeniculus purpureus | reverse complement strand
CCTCGTCGGCGTGGGAAGCGCCATGTTCAGCCCACGGTCCTTAAAGCGCTTTTCCTCCCTCTGTATTTTCACTTTTCTCCCATCAGTTCGCAGCATCAGGATGGTGGGGGTTGGACGGGGGCCTCTGGAAATCATCGAGTTGTTTAGGCTAGAAAAAAGCTTCGGGAGCCCAGCTGTACCAAGCCCGCCGCTGTCCCTGAGCTCCATCTAGTTTAGCCCCCCTGCTAAAGCACGATCACTCCATCCATATTAATACTCAGTTATTTGCAAGAATCCAATAGCATAAATGCACCAAGTCAGTTTGCCGAGTGGCCAGTTTAGTCTGTCTTGCCAGATCACAGAATCATTTAGGTTAGAAAAAGATCGTCGAGCCCAGCCACTAGCCCAGCTGTTCCAAGCCCGCTGCTAAAACAGGTCTCTAATTTCTGGATCTACACGACTTTCAGGTGCCCCTTTTTATTCTTGCTCTGTAAGTTATTGTTCTGTTGATTTCGTTACCTAATTCACCATGAGGTTAAGTGAAATCTGAAATGCGTTTATTTTACCGAGGTTGAGGATATATGTTGCTGATAGGCAAATCAGAGAGGGGGTGTCCTTGCAGTGTCCCACCCCAAGATGCAGTTAGACACCCAAAAATTGCTTTTCCTCAGAGCAGTTGGGACTTTGCCATTCCTTTCTCTTACTGACAGCTCTTCTGTGCCATGGTACCCTTTGGATATGTCACCTTCTCATCAGAAAAGTCACAGTATCACAGTACATTAGGGATTGGAAGGGACCTTGAAAGATCATCTAGTCCAAGTCACACAGGAACATATCCAGGCAGGTTTTAAAATGTTTCCAGAGAAGGAGACTCCACAACCCCATGGGCAGCCCCTTCCAGTGCTCCGTCACCCTCACTGTGAAGAAGTTCCTTCTCATATTTATGTGGAACCTCCTATGTTCCAGCTTATGCACATTGCTCCTTGTCCTATCCCATGCCTAAATTGTTCTGCACACTCAAGGAGTCTGTTTTCAGGCGGCTGCAGATAGCAGTAGTTGGCGCCGAGTGTCTGATACCTACCTTCACTGTTTCAGGCATTTAAAGATACTGGCAAAGCACCTGTGGAACAAGAGGTAGCAATTCATCGCATTAGAATTACTTTGACAAGTCGCAATGTAAAATCTCTCGAGAAGGGTGAGTGATGATTATTTTTTTTGGATTTACTTTTTTTTAAACTAGGGCAGCTTGTTAAGCAGTAAATGATTTCTATAACATACTGCAAAAACTGGTTGTAGTTAAAGATGCTAGAATTCGTTTGTATGTGACCTGGCTGGCAAAGCACTTTATACACTGATAAATAGATTTAATTTTCAGTGGAAGATAGTATTCAGGGCCTTTCACCATGGTGAAAACTTCATGTGTCTTCATGGAAGAAAGAACAGAGATTCACAGAACATTAGGGATTGGAAGGGACCTTGAAAGATCATCCAGTCCAATCCCCCTGCCACAGCAGGATCTAGATCCAGTCATACAGGAACATATCCAGGCGGGTTTTAAATATCTCCAGAGAAGGAGACTCCACAACTCCTTGTGCAGCCCCTTCCAGTGTTCTGTCACCCTCACTGTGAAGAAGTTCCTTCTCATATTGATGTGGAACCTCCTGTGTTTCAGCTTACACCAGTTGCCCCTTGTTTTATCATTAGATGACACAGCATCTTGCCTTTCATTCTGAAGGGGTTTTGGTTGTTGCTGCTGTTTGAGCTAAAATGCAACAGTTTCTTGATTTGATGTTTTGTTTCTCTCAGTATAAAGAGTTTTGTTTAGAAGTGTCACATTCCTGAATGAATTGTTTACTGGCTTTGCCAGTGTTTTGATCGCAGAAGGTAAACACCGATGCGGGATCTTCAGGCTGATGAGAGCTTAAATACAACACAGACTTGTAGCGATGGATTTTGCCTGCTGTTGTGATGTGATTTTGTTCACCCTGGTGTAACGCTTCTGTTTGTATGTGGCTGGCTATGAGGATAACTCTCAAAGTGAACAGCAGTGATCACTTTATACGCTATTCTGAGCCAACATCTGGTATGAAATAATAGCTTTAAAAATACCAAGCAAAAATGAATAAATAAATGCTGGTTTCTGTTTTTTTTTTCAGTCTGTGCTGACTTGATCAGAGGTGCTAAGGAAAAGAACTTGAAGGTGAAAGGACCCGTTCGCATGCCTACCAAGGTATGTAATGCTGCGTTCCTCTCTTAACAGTTTGGAGGTAGTTCTGCACATGTGCACTTAACATATCTGGATTTAAAAACAAAAAGAAGTTGAGAGAAGTGGACAGTAGATTGAGTTTGGTGATTCTACCCTTCTGCTCCATTCTGATGAGACCCCACCTGCAGTGCTGTGTCCAATTTTGAGGTCTGCTGCTCTTGGACCTGTTGGAATAGGTCCAGAGGTGGCCACAAAGATCCAGTGGCTGGAGCATTTCCTCTATGAGGATAGACCGAGATAGTTGGGGTTATTTTGCTGGAGAAGAGAATGCTCTGGGGAGACTTCACAGTGCCCTTTCAGTACTTAAAGGGACCTACCGGAAAGCTGGAGAAGTAATAGGAGGAGGAAATTCTTTACTGTGAGGGTAGTGAAACACTGGAACAGGTCGCCCAGGGAGGCTGTGGATGCCTGGAAGTGATCAAGGCCAGGTTGGACAGGGCTTGGAGCAACCTGTTCTAGTGAGAGGTGTCCGTGCCCATGGCAGTGGGCTTGGAACTGGATAATCCTTAAGGGCCCTTCCACTCTGAATCTGTGGAATCTGTTGAATCTGTTAATAACGTTAGTGCTACTGAAGTGAGGGTTACCCAGTGCAAACAGGTAATGACTTCACGAGTAGCTTTAATGGTTGGTGCAACTGGCGCTAAACATGTTGAACACGGAGGGGACGTCTCTGGATTAAACTTACTTTAATTGTGATTTTATATTTTTAATTAAATTTAATGTAGGGAAGGAGTGTTAACAGTAAAATATAACTGAAGAAGTCACTTTCCAATGACACAATATTTTTAGGTGGATTGATTTGATGGTAGATCAGTCCTTCCATAGGCATCAACTTAGTCCCCTGGGTTTATTCTTTTTCTTCAGACTCTGCGAATCACTACAAGGAAGACACCTTGTGGTGAAGGTTCCAAGACCTGGGATCGCTTCCAAATGCGTATCCATAAGCGCCTCATCGACTTACACAGCCCTTCTGAGATTGTGAAGCAGATCACCTCCATCAGCATCGAACCAGGTGTAGAAGTCGAAGTTACTATTGCTGATGCCTAAATGATGGTCATCGTCAAATAAAGCTGATTTACAAGTTTCCATCACTGTTTGTTTTCTTATGTGTGCCAAGAGGCAGGGGTACAGCCCTGTGACTTTCATGAAGAAGGGCAACAAAGATCCTAACAAAACCTCATAGGACATTGGTGAGTGTAGGGACACGCAGCACTTAAATTATTACATGTATCTCCTCTGTAATCTTAGTCTATACCCAGACAAGCAGTAGCACTAACATGAATGACCCAAGTTTTTACTTCTTAAGTTTTGCTGTGAAAGGCTGAGTTAACACTTTGCTTACTTGGCTGCTTTTTCTCCACCATGCTTTTTGTAGGCAAAGGAAGCTGAGTGCATTAGTTAAAAAACTTCATAATTTGTTGGGAGTACATAGAATTTGGCAAGTTTGTTCTTTAGACTTGCATGTAGAGTCACAAAACTGAAATTATGGAATTCTCAAGTTGTCTTTCTAGGTTTAGATTCCCCCTGTTTTGCTTATTCAAGGTAATACTCCAGGTAACCTTTGTGTGTAAAGCAATAAACCAGCCACTTGCTGCTGCTTGGGGCTCTCAAGTTCTGGGGTGGGGTGGGCTTTTTTCATCTGCAAACTAATCCAGAAACTGTGATTAGTTCTTAAACCAACATGAATCAGCCCCAAGTTAAATGAAAGAACACTGTTTCATTTAATTCGCTGAGGATCAGGTTGCTGCTGCTTCAAACACAAGGGAGAAGTTGAACTCTGCTTCAGCAGAAGTGTGGAGATTGAGGTCCCACTTACATCTATCAAGACCTAAAAGTGGCTAAAGCTTCAAATTCAAGGGATTGAGGCATCCTTTATGTGCCTACATGTTTTAATTTTATTAAATAAAAACTGGGAAGGACTTGGGCTTGAAGTAAGCAGCTTTGTCTGAAAGAAGACATGAGAAACAAAACATGATAAGGAAGAGGATTGTCTCAAACAACTGAACAGGGAAAAAACAGTAAGATGTAATAGATATGAACTGCCTTCTCACAGCCTAACCCCACGCAGTCTTCTGTCACAGCACAGCCACCTCCAGCGGCTTTTGTGCCTTTGCTGGTGGTCAGAACCCTTTGCTATGAAGCAGGTTTTTATCAGCTTTGGTTGTGCTGCCTCTGACTCACATTATGCCCCTTAAACACCTCAGTGACCTCAAGTCCAACCTATTCAGTTTCAGCAGCTGTAAGCCCCTTAAAACCAAGTTTTCTGGCATCTTTTCAGATTGTTTCCCTCTTCCCACCTGCCTCCAGCTTACCCTGGTGGACAAGCGCAACTCTTCTTCAGGGTCTTGTGCAGTAATATACCTCCCTACTTGCTCTCTGAACGCAGCCTCGTGCTCTACAAGAAAAAGTCAATCATTCGATCTTTGCAAGTGCTGAGCAGAGCTAGGACCCTCCGTCCCATTGTCCACTGGTGGCTCTACCAGTCCCTCCCAGTTGGGTTTCGCATAACCGGAGCACTTCGCTATGCATTTTCCGCAAAATGGTTACGTAACCCCTAAGAAACTTCGCGTATAATGAGTTTTGCTGGAAATCCTTAGGTATCAGCGCCCCGCACCTCCTCTCACGATCCCCACTTAACCCGCACCACTACTCGCTGCGTCACCACCACGCGCTGCCGACACCCCCCCGCCCCCGCGCCGCGTCCGGCCGCCGCCGCCGCCGCCTTGCGCGGTGTTACGGCGCCCCCTTGCGTCGCAGAGGGAGCAGCGCTCGATGCCCGCCCAGCCAATCAGCGCCCGCCCCTTCCCTCCCCAAATGCCCCTGCTCTCTGCAGGTGGTGCTCGGTGCCCCGAGGCTTCGCACCCTGCCCAGGCTGAGACCCCTGCCCCCGGAGCTCAGGGTGGGTGCAGCCTTGTTTTCTTCGGGAGCGTTTGCTGATATCCCAGCTGCTCCGGTCCCTGCTTTGTGCCCTCTGTATTTTTGGCTGTTGTGTGAGAAAATGGTCTTTTTATTGTGGGGTGGGTTTTTTCCCCCTTACCAGCTCCTTTGCACAGAAAATGGATCACGAAGGGGAGCGCGATGTATCCGATATGCTGGAATCGGTTTCTTTTCTGAGCATAACGGGTAAACCTTTGCCTATGGAGTCGACTCTGTTGCCCAGTGTAGAAGAACAGGAGGTAAGTGTGGGGTTTGTGATGCTGCTTCTGATTATGTCTTTAAAATACATTTATGAAGTTTTAATTCTGGCAAATATTTCTTTGGGTAGAGCTGCTGTTATTCCAAGAGGCGATGGAATTTTTTTGCTTCTCGTAGTTTGCAAATAGGTCACAGCCAGTAGTAAAAGCAGGTGGTCAGTCATAGAGTTGCTCTGGTTGAAAAAGTCCTTTAAGATCTTAGAGCCTGTGCTATGGGATGTGCTAAATTTCTGATAATGAAGCACAGGATGTCAGTAATTGTTCTTTGCGTGTGATGTAAGCTGAAAGCTTATTAGATGTCTGGAAACTAAAAGACTATGATGCAGAGTGCTTCTGAATGTAGTATTGCCACCTCTGCTCCTAGAAAGACAGGCTTCCTTCTTTTGGAGTGGGACAAGATGATATTCAGAGGTCCCTTCCAACCTCTATTAATTCTGTGATTCCTGATAAACTTCTCTCAGGTCCTTTAACATTGTGCATGCCGGTCATGGGAAAGCCCTAAAGAGCTCTCTAGTGTATCCATCTGCTGACTTAACAAAAGTAACTCTGAAGCTTTGTGAAAAACAAAGGAAAGCTGAGATCCCTCTGAGAATCTCCCTGCTGTTATCACTCCAGCTGGATTGGGGGGGGGGGATGTGTTGGGTGTAATAGTATGGGATGGAAGAGCTCACTTCAGCAACTGAAAACTGTTTCATGGGTGTTACTGTGAGAAAGATGAGGGGCTGCTGCCTGGCTACTGGGAATGAAGTGATCTGTTGAGGATGGGAACAAGTCAGTCTATTAACTGAACGTGCTCTGTGCAAATTAGAAACAGAGCTTGAATTTAATACCGAGGGAGCCCAGAAGGTGGAAGCAGTGCAGTTTACACCTCTGGTAATCAAAGTACTGGCTTTGCCATAAAAGAGCACTAATCGGAACACATACAGGACAAGAGGTTGCTTAAGGACATGAGGAGTGGAGAAGTGAGAGCTTTGGGATTGAGCTTCACAGGGAAGGAGAAAGTGAGGCAGAAAGATGAAATGGGAAATAGTGCATCAGAGGTGTGTGGTGATGTGATTTGGGGGCGTTCTGTTTAAAAAGTGACCATTGTAACCCTGTGGGTTTTTTTCTTTATGAATAGATGTATCAGCCTTTGAAAGTCTTCTTGAGAGTGAGACCCTTTTCTGTAGCAGAGCTTGAAAACCAGGAATGTCAGGTTAGTTGTAGAACTAAGATTTTCTTCTCCTTCAAAGAACACCTACTATTTTATAAAAGCCATGTACATTCCCCTTTGGAGTGGGAATTTTCTGCCTGCCTAACCATTAGTGAAGCTATTTGTTGATTAAAAACGTGGAAGGAGGGGAAAAAGTAAATGCTTGAGGTTTGTACTAGACTCCTCAAAAGTCTTGTGTTCATATAGTTCATGATAAAGTAGTTGATCTTCCAACATATTAGCTGTATATCCTGTTTTGTGTGATATCAAGGCTTTTTCCTCATCCTCCATGAAACTATGAATGATTGAAAGATCTTCAAACTTCCTCAGTGTTTTCTATGTTCTTAACTAAGTGACTGCTTGTAACAAATGAAACTAAAACCAACCTCCCCAAATACTTGATGGAAGGAATCCTAGAAAACTTTTAAAACACTTAGATTCTAACTCCAGACAACTGCCTTGACTTTGTCTGTGACCTGGGTTTCAGGTTAAGTAGTTCTCTCTGTAGTTATTTGCCTCAACAGTGGTTAGATACCAAGTTTGCAACTGTTCTGAGCTCTAGTAAATAGGTGAAATACTCGTTGGGGAGTTTGGTTTGTTTGCTTTCCAGGTAGTTTTCTTGCTAAATACTTTCCTGCGCTGTTTTGATTTACCTTGTCATGTCTGAGTCTTGGCTGGTTTGGTTTTTTAAGGGTTGTGTAACTATTGAAGACTCCCAGACAGTGACTGTTAATGCACCCCAGGAGTCTTCTGTGATGAAAAACAGTGAAAGGGGCATTGGTCATTCTGTGCACAGGTTCACCTTTTCTCAGGTAGGCTGTTTTGTAGTTATAATTTGATTTATTTTCCACTGCAATGATAAACGTCAGATTTTCTACTGTATGACACAACTGGATTTACTTTCTGTGAATTGCATGTGGCTGTGTTTGCCTTACAAACCCCAGACTGGTGAGTGTTTACTGTTAGACTGTCAAGTAAGCTGTATTACCATGGAGGTGCCACTTGTTGTAATGCTTGAGCTGCTCATCAGTTGTGTGTGCAGAGTAAGGAGGGAGTTTGTGCTTCAGCTGCAGAGCTCCTGGAAGTAGCGGCTGAACAGTGTGTGCTCAGCAGCATTCTGAGCAGTTTATTTTGGGAGTAGGAAAACATGCAAAAAATAAGCACAAGTCTGAGTGTGTCTCAGAGTTAAGTGTCTCATAATTCTCTCTCCTGTGAGAATCCAACAGACAACATAGAATCAGAAGGGGTTTAGCCAAGACCAACAACTAAGCAGGTAGCACCTACTCAGCTTGCTCCGAGGAACAAGTCGCTCTCAGTCAGTGCTGAACGCTTTTGTGTGATAAATGACACCAACAAATTTAATACTACTTTTTCTTCTTTTCCCTTCTCCAAGGTCTTTGGACCTGAAACTACTCAGAGGGAATTTTTTCAAGGCTCAACAAAAGAGATAGTAAGAGCTTACATTAACGGGGTGAATGGACTGGTGTTTACTTACGGGGTTACGAATGCTGGCAAGACGTTCACCATCCAAGGTATAAAATGCTCTGCCCAAAGGCATGTGCTCAGGTCAAAATCCAGTGAGGAGTTCATACGACTGACTGAACTTCCATCTTTTGTCATTTTTAAGGGACCTCAAAAGACTTTGGTATTCTACCTCGCTCGCTTGACATGATTTTTAACCACATCAGGGGGAGACAATACCTGAAGATGAACTTCAAGCCATATTTGAGCAATGATGTTAAGAAACTAGAAGATACACAAGTTAAGCAAGAAGAAGCCATAAAAACTGCTATCCTTGCATCACTGAAAGAGGTCAGTGGACAAATACTTGAGGGCACATTTCAGTACCAGCTCAGGAGAGATGATGACTGCCTCTTAGCAGTGGATGTGAAGAAGCCAGAAGGGGTGGAAGATGGTCTTAAGGCACAGTGAAAAGTTTGGAAACTTGTGGTTTGCATAATGTCATAAAGAAACTTCCCTGCTATAGCAAGTGAAGTGAGTCACTACTACATTAGTCTCCTAAAAGGATTACAGCCCACTTTAAAGCATTGTATGTGTCTTTACTCTCTAAACATTGTGGGTAGGACAGAGGAGATGTGGCTGCCTCCTATTCTCGTTATCTAGTCGATTCTGTTTCCAGTGTAAGAAGCGGGTCTCAGCCCTGTGCACGTTCTGTGCTTCTAAACCCAGTTGCCAATTGTCACAAGATGCCTGCCTGCTTTTTCCTTTTGTTCAGAATGTTTTTAACCTGGTCTGTGATTCCATGCATTTTAATCTCAAAATGTGTTAGGCTCAGCTGATTATCATTCAAAACAGCTTTGAATGAATTCTGGGAAGCACTGAAATAATGACTGACTGGGTTTTCTTTTTTCTGTGGTCTTTTTCTACCAGTGTTGTCAAAATACTCCAGTTAGCTCTGAAAGAATATCCTTCTGCGAATCAAATTCGCATGCAAAGTTCCACTTAAAATTCTGCTGCTCGATTTAAGCTCTGCAAACTGACCTTTGTGTAGCCTGAGTCTGATTAACTTTTTGAAGAAAGATCTGTGGGAGGAAGAAATCTAGAGGATGCTAAAGAATGTGATTAGTTTGATAGTGCCTTAGACTCTCACTCGTGCTGTGTGGATGGGTGGGTGCGTGGATGGGGTCAGAAGGACAGTAGATAAATATTTTTTAAAACAACCTTGGAAGAAGGAACACGTGGGACCTTGCGGTCCAATGTCTTATTCTGATGATAACCCTAGAAATAGTCTCTTCTGCTAAATTGCAGTTTGACTTGATTCGTAGTTTAGTTGCACTAGATGATCTAAATGCTGCTGCACTACAGGGAAAAGCAAGCAAGGCTCCACACTCAGGTAAAAATGCATCTAGAAAATACTACAGGACCTTGCCTGTGCGTGACAAAGCTTCAACAGTGATAGCTTAGCCATTGCTCTGGCTCAGCTTCTTGATAGCTGGTGAATTCATAGTGTTGCTGTTGGGATGCTCACTTGAGTTCGTAAGCTGAGAGCAGATATGGTTTGGTGGGCTTGGTTTTGGTTTATGTGGATTCCTGCAGGCCCTTTTCCCCAGGCTCAGGTTTACATGTCATGTAGAAAGAGTCAGCTGTTCTTTTCATGCTCTTGGATTAGACTGCTCTGAGTTACTGCCATGGACTTGTATTTAATGTTCTGCTGTTTATGGTCTCTATTCAGTGCTCCTGCAAAAACTCTTGCTTGGCATGGTTCACATCCTCTTCTTCCTTCCATTTGCTTGTTCTACTCATGGGATTTTTATGCTGGATTAAAAACTGCTTTACTTGTGTTCCTATTCCCACCTGTACTCAGATTTGCTGTTAACTTGCTTCTGTTGCTGGCAGATGATGTCAGCTCTTGTTCCCACTTGTTTTCCGGCAGTCATCTTACTGCTATTTTCTGTATTTGGCCTTTATGATTTGAAGGACACAACAGCAATGTCATTAGTTCGTGTAGTTCTGCTGAGAACAAAAGCTTTCTGCATGCACAAGTACTGTGGTACTGAGTTCTCTACGTTCCATTATGGTTTTGGTGTGCCGCATGTGTCACAGAATTGCAGAACATCAGGGACTGGAAGGGACCTCGAAAGACCATCCAGTTCAATCCCCCTGCCACAGCAGGACCACCTAGACAAAGTCGCACAGGAACGTGTCCAGGCAGATTTTAAACATCTCCAGAGAAGGAGACTCCACAACCCACCAT
>JAOXOE010000343.1:28875432-28886438 GCA_028565055.1 Phoeniculus purpureus | reverse complement strand
ACAATGGTACTGCCGCAGAGGGAGCAGCAGTAGGTATCTCATTATAATAACAGCGTTACTGTATAATAACATTATAATAACAGTGTCTTATCAATGACCTTTGATAAGACACGTGCCTGCGTTGTTTAGGAAAAACAAATTTAAAAAGAGAAAAGGGTTTGAAAGGAAACGACGAAAAAGGGTTAATTTTTCTATGAAGTAATTAACTAATTGGTTTAACTTACTTTGGTAATGTTTGATCATATCACTGATGTTGGGAAAAGTTATTCTGGGAGAGATGTAAAAGCCTCCATTGTCCAGGCTCCTAATTTTGTAGTGCTTAATTACATCACCATGCTGTGGATAGTAGTCTCTGATGGAGAGAGAATAGCTGCCTGGGGGAAAAGAACAAACGATCAGTAATGGACAGCAGAAGCCTGCAGTGTCTGTGCACACACAGCTGAGCCTAACACAACCACCTTTTTGGTTTTACTCTCTTATTTCCCCAAAAAAGCATTCTGAAGTCAGCAGGAGGAAGTTAGCCAAGAGCCAGTCCTGAACCAGTCACCAAAACGCTTACGGTCACACTTTCTTTTTCAATCTTGTTGAACAAACTCAGGAGTTCTGCAAGCCAGACTGCTCCGTGCCCGACAGCCACTTCTGCAAAAAGTCCCCCTGGCTGGGCCAGCAAGGTCAGGGCTGTCACACTCCTCAGGCAGATGCTGAAATTTGGAGGTCAGCGTTTTGGAACAGGAACACATGCTGGATGTTGTGGGCCAGCTAGTGAAGGACAGCTTAGGGATGGCTTGAGTGGCACAGATTTGCTAGATCTACAGAATCTAATCCCAGGATTTAGATTCTGGGATTTCGGATGGAGCAGCAGAGCATCTACCTTAACTAGGGAGCTCTTAATTTCTTCTACTCATACAAGTCCATTTGCAAAGGATAAGAAACAACTTCACATCCTTTTCTCTCCCCACACACAGATCCAGTGAGAGAACAAGATGGAAATATTTTGGTGGTACTTTGCCTTACTCTCAGCAGTCTACACTGAATTTTGGAGTCTTCCATTGAGTTCTCCTGCACTAAGGAGTCAGAACACATCACTGGAAGTGTTCAAGGCCAGGTTGGATGGGACTCTGGACAACCTGGTCTAGTGGGAGATGTCTCTGCCCATGGTGGAGAGGTTGGAACTAGATGATCTTCAAGGTCTCTTCATAAACCAAACAATTTTATGATTCTGTAATTCTTCATTTGAGCACACAGAAACAATATGGGCCTGTTACTATCTAAGCAGAGGCACCTAATCAAGAATCTGCAGCGTTTGGGGTCAAAAAAACCACCCCTGTGGAGAGGACAAACATACAACCTGCTTCAGGGGTTTGTGCATCTTGCTCTGCAGGATGAAGTGTTAGGGCATCCAGCTGGAGAACACAGATGCTGGGGCAGAACCTCCTATGCTCATCTCCACTCCCAGTTGATGAGTCTGGAGACTTCACTAAGCTTTTTTAGGACAGAAAGCTATGGCAGAAATCCTTACCAAAAAGCTTTTTGAAAACTAAAAAAAAAAAAAAAAATCACACTGCAGTGTGTAAGTGCAAACCCCCCTTATGCAGTAATTACACAGAATCACAGAACATCAGGGATTGGAAGGGACCTCCAAAGAACATCTAGTCCTATCCCCCTGCCACAGCTGGATCATCTAGACCAAGTCACACAGGAACACATCCAGGTGGGTTTTAAACAGCAGAAAATTCAGAGAACAGAACACACTGAGACTACTCCATGCCCAGTAGTCTCCATGAGACTACTGCATCACCTGATGCCCCCTTTTGTGAAGACAGTGTATGTTTTGAACTCTACCATCGACGCCAGGGTAACCCAACCCCAAAGCCTACCTTTTAATGTTTCACTTTCTCTGATAAGGAAAGCTCCAGGACTGTTTCCAGGAGCCAGAAGCTGCCTTTCAGCATCTTTTCGGGTTATGCCTTTGAAGAACCATCTGAAAAGCATTTCAAAGGGTTAGAACTGTTTCCCTCTGCCACCCACAAAGGATACACCACCAGGGTGTTGGAGTTGGCTAGTTCTGGGACCTTGGGAGAACTTACTCTTCCGTTTCCAAGGTGTTTACTTTTGCTACGTAGTTGCTGGGAATGAAGCCTTCCTTCCTTGTAGTGAGGGATTTTGCTCTCCACCATTCCCCCAGCCTGCAAAACGGAAACCACAGCAATACTCATGGGAAAGGACAAAGGTAAATTGCTAATTGTTCTGTGGTGCTGAGAGCTTTGCCTGCACCAGCGAGAGAAGCATCTTTCTTCCGAACTCAAGATCCCTGAGAAGCTCTGCTGGAGTTTTGCTGAGGGCAGCTGCCAAGTCTCACCACCAGCTCCCCATGCATTTGTATTTTCACGTCTCTTACTACTCATACACTGGTCTCATGGGTAGACATCAAAGCATTACAAAGGGAATGAGGTGAGCTCGAAGGAAAACAACAGCAGCAATCAGTACTGTCGTACTTACTCCTCAATAACTTTCAGTTTTTCTCCTTTTTTGAAGGACAAGTCATCTTCATGAATGCCATCGTAGGGATACAAAGCTACCACAATGACTCCATGCTCCTCTGTTTCTGTAAAGGTAGAGGCCACAGGCACGTTCACGTTATTCCCCAGGCTGGCATGGGCACAGCGCACCGCAGCAGGACTCGATGAGTACCTACCTTCGCTGACAAACCTCTGTCCTGGTAAGAGCTGAGCTTCTGCATTTCCCTACAACAAAACATGTCTTTAATTAGGCAGGTTTTTATCTTTGTGGCAGTCTTACAGTACAATTGCCTATCATTAGGTATCATCTTCAGTGTCTTCAATGACAAGATGCTCCGATCTTTTCCCACTGTTGTTCAAAAGCAAACAAAGATGTATTAAGTCCCCAGCAGATTTTTAAACGAGCAGCTCAGCTCGGGAGGCAGATTAATTAGAGTAATTAAAATAAAGATGGTAGTTTAACTTACAAATTAATAAATTAAATAACAACTCATAAAATTAATATGGTAATTTTAATTAATTAAAAATCAATAAAGATGTGTGTTTACATTGATTGAGAGCATGCACAGACTGGGTGATGAGAGGGGACAGAATGGTGGGGTTCACACCTACGGAGAGCACCAAGAAGGGCAGTCAGGAAAAGCTTTCCTCAGCACAGTGAGAAAAAAAGGCACCAGTCAAGCTGCAAAATAGCAAACCCTTGGCTTCCCCTTCCCAGCACCCTTCCTGTCCACTGCCAGGTAGCACACAAGGAACTGCCAGTAGCTTGTTCCTCCCTTCACTGTTGCAGCCTCTGCTCCCCTCTTCTCTTGACTTTGTAAGAGGTTGAGCAACGGGCTTCAGTGTGTTCAAGGAAAGTGTACTACTAAAGGTGGTAAAGAATCACCCATGATTAGTACAACCTTTCTAAATAGAACAGGAGCCCAGAGACACCAAAACACAGAACTCTGGTGCTTTTAAATACCCAGCCATGATGCTTGTAAAAAGGGTTCTGAACTGCTTCAAGTTCCCTAAAGTCACCTAGCGTTCCTCTACAGACACATCCAGATCAAGGGCTGCCAAGGATTAGTTTTCTTGCAGAAAATGTGACAAAGTAATGAAGTTACAAACAGCCAGTGTGACTTGTCTTTAGATATTTACTCATCGAGGGTGAATTGCACACCACTAAACACCCAGTTGTGAAACAGCGATCATTTGATTTCAATCATGCACGTGCCTTGGACTGAAATTAAAGGTATGCCAGTCATGCTTTGATCTCGCTACTGGAATGCTCCCCTGAGACTATCTACTTACTGGCCTTTGCTGTTTATTGGACGTTGGATCCCTCACATAAATAGTTCGTTCAGTTTTACGTACTGGTTGATTCTTCACATCTAGCCCATCTCCATGCAGATTCTCTTTCCTTTTTGATTTTATACATCCCATATTTCCTGTTGGAATAAAAAAGGTATTAAACAAAACCACTATGCCACAGACCCAGCTATTTCCCATGCAAACATCTGGGCTGTGCAGCAAAACCCAGACTTCCTTTTCTTACACAATAGTTCACGCAGAACAACCAAGGGTGAGGAGCACACACTGAAAGCTCTTCTCTGCTGCAAAGGGAAGGAGTAATTTCTTGTCTCAATCCACAGATGAAGCAAATATTTCAAAACTGTTCTTTACCATTTCGTCATTGTCAGATTTATCTTTCCTCTCCCTGTACCAAAATCCCCTGATGCTTCTGTAAGTTTCAGAAGAGATCTAAGAAGAACACAGTTCCTGTAGTGACACTGTAAGTTCTAGAGAAAAGGTGCTTTGGATGACACAGGAAACAATTCCAGGCTGAACGAGGAGAACTGCAGCTGGAGTTAGCAACACCTGGGTCTGCTCGCTTCCCTTTGCACATGCCAGCGTAGCAGGAAACTCTGATTCAAAGCCCCGTCTCACGTGAGGACTTTTGCAGCCCCAGCCCCACTGCAGACACACTGCTGCTGTGTCCTTCAGTAATGAAAGTCCTCTGGAGACATTTAAAAGCCACCTGGATATGTTCCTGTGCCGACTTGGTCTAGGTGGTCCAACTCTGGGAGGGGCATTGGTCTAGATGAGCTTTTGAGGTCCCTTCCAATCCCTAATGTTCTGTAATTCCATTCCAGGAGTCCATGTGTGTGTCACGACAGGAATCAGCACACAAGTTCTTCCTCTCCAGTACGGTTCAGAAAGATAATCCTTCTCAAGTGCAGCTATGCTAAATCAGATGATGGATGGATAATCAGATAAAATCAGATAAATCAGGATGGATGGATGGATGGACGGATCCACAAGCTGAACTTTGACACTAGAGGAAGGTAACTCCTCTTCTACCATTGCTGCAAATTGTGTCACCTCTTGCCAACAAATCTTGGATGTCCATAAGATTCCAGCAGCAATGCAGTGAACTGTGATACTGGTTTAAAAGCAGCAGACTCATTGCTCCCCTTCTCACATTCTCTTGAAATAAAAATAGAAGTAAAATCACAGAGAAAATCAATAGGCACCGACCAGGCATCATCACCCTACAGAGAGAACAGAGTTTCCTCTCCTTGTGTGTCAACCTTAACGAAATTCAACAAGGGCAGTGTAGAGTCTGGCACCTGGGAAAGAACAACCCCAGGTACCAGTATAGGCTCAGGACTGACTTCATGGAGAACAGTGTATGGGAAAGGGACCTGGGGGTCCTAGTGGACACCAGGATGCCCATGAGCCAGTAATGTGCCCTTGTGGCCAAGAAGGCCAGTGGCATCCTGGGGTGCATTAGAAGGGCTATGTCTACTAGGTCAAAAGGTTCTTCTCCCCCTCTGCTCTGCCCTGATGAGACCACACCTGGAATATTGTGTGCAGTTCTGGGTCCCTTGGTTAAAAGAGAACACAGAACTGCTAGAGAGAGTCCAGCAAAGAGCCACGAAGATGGTGAAGGGAGTGGAGCATGTCCCTTATGAGGAAAGGCTGAAGGAGCTGGGTCTCTTCAGCTTGGAGGAGAGGAGAATGAGAAGTGACCTCGTTAATGTTGATAAATATGCAAAGGGTCGGTGTCGCTAGAATGGAGCCAGGCTCTTCTCAGTTAGGTCCAGTGACAGGACAAGGGGTAATGGGTGCAAGCTGGAGCAGAGAAGGTTCCACATAAACGTACGAACAATCTTTTATACTGTGAGGGTGTCAGAGCACTGAAACAGGCTGCCCAGAGAGATTGTGGACTCTCCTCTGGAGATGTTCAAACCTGCCTGGACGTGTTCCTGTGTGACCTACTATAGGTGATCCTGCTCTGGGCAGACACATTGGACTAGATGATCTTTCAAGGTCCCTTCCAACCCCTAACTTGCTGTGATTTGCCAAATCCTCAGCTTCACAGAGGTTACAGACTAGTTATTTTGAAATAGTGAGAAGGAAATTTTTTTTTAAATGGCACTTACTTATAATTTTAGATACGTAGATAACTCTTGTTCTGTAGTTAATGACTCATAGGAAACTTCTGTACACCCCCAGGCAGGCTGGTGTTTGCTCACTCACCCCCAGACATCAGGAAGGCCAGTGTTTAATTACCTGCTGCATCTGCAGGATCAGGAATTTAGCCACCTAAGTGCTCAGCTTTTCGCTCTTGAATAGTTCTGCTGCTACAGAACAAACAACTAAGTAGAGGACACGAAGTTATTTGATCTAAAACATCAGCCAAAAGTCCCTCTCCTATTGCTATAAGAAAGCTGAAGATACCTTTAGAGGCTACAGCTTGCCCAGTGCTGGTATAAACTCAAAGAAAAGCATTTCTTCTCAATTTACTTTTTTCCCCTGCAGCTTAAACCACACAGACAACTGTGAGTTGATAAATAAACACCTGCGTGCAGATAAATGCAAGGTTAGACTTCAACAACAAAGGTTCAGCAACACCAATGTGCAGGTACTCCTTAACCCCCGCAATGCCCCACTGTGCATTGTGAGAACTCACACGAATGCAGCGTACGAGGGCATCAAACACCAAGAAGAGCCCCAGGCCTCAGCATGAAGTGCTAGGGTTTGGGTTTTTAACTCCTCATGGAGATGGATGCCTCACAGAGCTCAGCCAGGTCTAACTCAGCAAACAGCCCCAAGAGTCAGTGCTGAAGCCCGTACCTGCTTCAAGTAGGGTTATTGCCCTGTTCACCCCAGTATAGCCCTAAGGACTGAACATTCAATAGGAGCAAAACCATAGCAAGGGTTTAGCTAAAGATAAGCCCTGCACTGCATCTTCCTAAAGCACTCCACCTCATCAGCTGCAGCCTAGCAAGTGGGGACAGCTGCTGCTGAAGCGGGACCCTGAGCTAACTAAAACACTAACGCAGACGACACATTATTTATGAAACAAGCCTTTTAAATCTTGCAAAAGAATCACATGCCTCAAGGCCAGTTGGATGGGGCCTTGAGAGGTCCAGTCTAGTGGGAGATGTCCCTGCCCACGGAGGGGAGGTTGGAACTAGATTAAGGTCCCTTCTCACCTAAACCATTCTGCGATTCTTCGTGAGGAACAGACAATAACATTAAACAATTGTTCAGCACTTAGTACACCAATACAGTCAAATATATGACATTATAATCGAATACTTAATTTTCTGACCTTTTGCTATCTGTAAGCAAAGTTAAGTTCAAACGTACGACCTCAGAAAATTACCCATATTAGCAAAAAAGGGGAAGCTTTGCAATACGAAGTGTGCATGAACGTGCCTTCATTTATACAGCAGTCAGAAAGAAAACCTGAAGGGGAGAAAGCCCAGTCATGCATAAGTCAAAGATTTCACTCGGGTGTAAAATGTTCATTTGCATAGATCTCTGTTGCTGTATCACAGTGAGCATCAAAGACGTGTTTTGTCCAGATACAGAGAGAACGCGGTAAGCAAAGGGCAACCCAGAGCATCACTACAAAATAAACTCTTATTGTTTGTGTAGAGCCGAAGATCGCTTAGCCATCAGAGGAAATGCTGCCAGTCCCTACCCAGACACTTCCCATTCCAACAGATTTGCAATACAGAAGATGCTACCACACTTCTCATTTATTATCCTGTCCACACTCCTAGACATAAAAGATAGACGTTTAATTAAACTGCGCTCTGTATCACGCAGCTGCTAACTTCTTCCTACAAATGCGACAGCCTCCTTCACAACACACACGTCATTACACTGCATGAAGAGAGATCACTCCACAGAGCCTGATTTTGTTGTTTTCCCATAAATCCCTATTTTCCAGGGGGAAAAGCTGCTGTCTATCCCCAAAGTACTACTGCTTCATACTTCATCTACTTTAGCAGCAGAGTAAAGAGCTACTGAGATCACACCAGTTGCTACTGCAAGCAGCCGGGTGCATGTGACCATCGCCTGTCCATCCACCAGCTGCAGCATTTGAGGTTTAATTCCCTCCCAGCACTTACCCTTTGCATCATCTACCAAGCCGATCTCATTTTTCATTTTGTTCGTGGTCACAACTGTTCTCCTCTCTATGATTCAGGGGGATTGGACTTCTGGGGTCCCCTCCAATCCCTAACGTTCTGCGATTCCGTGTTTCTGTCACATAAAATATTAATCTTTGCAGAAAACACAGCTTTTAAAAACCAAGTTAAATAGATGATACTTTGGCTTTTACCCATCCATCTATCTACAGAACGTTCCCTGGCAGTACAAATCACAGAATCACAGAGCATTAGGGATTGGAAGGGACCTTGTAAAGATCATCTAGTCCAATCAGAGCAGGCATAGAGTACTAGCATACTAGGGGTACATGGTCCTGTATATTTTTTAAACAAGTCTGTCAAAAAAGGCAAATAGTGTCTTTTCCTTCCTCTGTTCAAGATGTTTCATTCTGGCCTTTGATGCCAGCTGGGTTATTGCTACTCTACAAGTTAAAGAGCCAGAGGGTGGCACAGAGACTGCTTCATGAGATCTCCTGAGGAACTGAGAACGTGGGACTTCTCTGCATTACCCTCGAGGTCAAGGCAGAAGTGTGTCAGAAAATTAACATCTCGGAGTGGCCAACTCAGGTCTAACACTTTTGGGCAGGAAGAATCTGCCCAAGGACAAAAGCACCTGCTTCCTCAGTCCCCCACCCAACTTTCTACATCACTTCAATCAACTGCTGGAGTTTTCCATTCCATGAAAAACATGGGGGAAATCTTTACATTTAAGGAATTCATTGAATTTACCTCAATATTGCTCTGCTTCCACATCACCTGCAGCACCCGAGTTTTGCCAGGATCTTGTATCCCTCTGTTATTGGGACTATGAGGAGGATTATCCCTGAGGAGCCTTGGTGTGACCCACCATCACACGGTGCAAAATCATAGAATCATTAGGGATTGGAAGGGACCTCGGAAGATCATCCAGTGCAATCTCCCTGCCAGAGCAGGACCACCTAGACCAAGTTGCACAGGAACACATGATCAGTTTCGGGTTTGTTCAGCCTTGTTCTTATACCTGCAATTCATCACCTATAAAATCTGGACATAGAATTATTTAACACATACACATTTACACATTTAAATTTTACTGTAAGCCCTAACTGCCTGGTAACTTTAATCAAACCAGACATTTGCAAACAGAGAAGTCCTGGGTCAGGTTTTATCTGGGGCTTGTTTCACTTCCTACATCTTGCAGACCAACTAGGAGAACTTCAGCAGTTTTGTTCTTCCCTTGCCTTTCTGCTGAAATGGCTGTGCATCTCGGTCACCCCTCACCTCACACATTTTAACTCCTTTTTAAAATTTAGCTTATTTCTATAAGCCTACCTTACATCACCATTCTCTATGCCTCCCAAAAGGAATCTAGCCCTTGTAGGATAGAGGGGCACAGATCACCATGTGCTCCCTGCAACAAAAAGCACCATGGATAGCCCAAATCTGCTCAGGAGAAAATTCTGGGAGTTCTTTAGCTGCTTCTCTTTGTGGGGAAAAGGTGAGACAAAGCTACAATAATATCTTGGCATGTAGGTCTATATAAACAGTAAAGAAGAGAGAACAACTTCATGCCCCGTGTAAACCATCAAAACCCAAACATTAGTACAGTGGAAAAGTACACAACAAGCAGGTTACTGTGAGAACTCCTCAAACATTGTCATTTAAGCGAAACCCACAACTTTTCTAAGTGTACACTGCTATCAGAGCAAGACAGCTTTCTGGTTTATCACCCAGGATTAGGGCACAGGATTGGAGTCTCCTTCTCTGGAGACGTTTAAAACCCACCTGGACATGTTCCTGTGCAATTTGGTCTAGGTGATCTGGCTCTGGCAGGGGGATTGGACTGGATGATCTTTTGAGGTCCCTTCCAATCCCTAATGTTCTGTGATTCTGTGATTAAAAATTACTTTCTGGAAAAGGCAAACCCATTCACAGTACCACAGCCACATCGTAGAAGCTCAAGAGCCAGGTTCCCATGATCCATTTTTAGAGGCACTAATAGGTGGTGGTGGTAGTGAAGAACAAATTACTGTCAAAAGGTTTTAGAACATCCTTCCACTTGGCTTTGAAGCTGCCTCCTAATTCCCAGGCTTAAGCACATTTTGGGGACAACAATGGCACTTATCACTTCATTCCCTCCATTAGGAAGTCATCTCTTTCAGCATCTTTTCCAGGCTTTAAGGACCAAAGTCCTCGTATTCATTGCCATTTCTACTGGTTGTCTGAGGAGCCCTTTTCTACATCTTCTTCAGTTTAAACTCATCCCTCCTAAGGACAAGCAGTTGGTCAGGTTCCAAGCTGACTTTCAACAATGCTTTGCCATAAACAGCATGAGGGGTTGGACTAGATGATCTTGCGAGGTCCCTTCCAATCCCTATTGATTCTACGATTCCATCTAGAGACACGCATCTCCCAACAAATTCCAGAAATGAATTGTTTTCACACATTCATTGCACCTGCCTTTCCTAACAGTCTGTTAAGGCACTCAAGTTTGTCTCGATTCTCACAACAACAAACTGTCAGCACAGCAGACTTTCATCTCTCCAGTGCCACGACCTTGCACCTCGAGATTAAATTTCCTCCCTGTCACTTTGCCAGACCTTTGTTTCTGCGCAATACCCACAGCCACCTGCTCGTTTCTAATGCCTCCTAATATCAGAAGAAGGGTCCTCTATTTTTTACCTCACCAAAGAAAGTATTAAAAATGAAAGAGTTCTCAATGCTAATTAAGCAACAGGGAGCAGTCTGGCTAAGAGTTTGGGGAAGTGCAACGGGCAGCCACTACCCTGTTCGGATTCTTTCACAACTCCTTCCTTAGCAGCTGTGACCAAGACAAATTCTACTTTGTCCATGCTGTCTCAGATGAATTTTGATGGTTTCACCCCACTGCCTTCATGCTCCCCAGCACTTGCTTTCCTACCGCAGTTGTAAATCACACGGCAACATTAGCGCAGAGCCACAAAGATGATGAAGGGAGTAGGGCACCTCCCTTATGAGGAAAGGCTGAGGGAGCTGGGTCTCTTTAGCTTGGAGGAGACTGAGGGGTGACCTCATTAAT
>JAOXOE010000343.1:28853646-28871217 GCA_028565055.1 Phoeniculus purpureus | reverse complement strand
ACTTCAGTTTTAACAACTGCCACCTTACATGTTAACCTGTGAGACCACCTGTTCTAGGAGCTAAGTGATCTCTGAAAGCCTTGTATTTGTATAATACAAGAGAGTTAATTTTTGTGTATAGCACAGAGAGTTAATTTTTGAGGACACAAAAGAGGCAAATCTTAAGTGACTCTTACATGACCACAAACCAAACTGAGGTTTTCCAGATTTCACTTAAATCTAAGGCATAAGACAAACTGTGCAGCAAATATTGCCTTATCCAAGCTATTTGGTTTCCAGGTTGGTTATTCTCCTGCAAAATGTGTTTAAGATTTACTTCAAGCTTTTATAGGCCCCGTGTGTTTCTGGATGACATTCACAAGCCAAGCTACATAACTACCAAGGTAGTTGTTGCAGAAGACACTCTACCTAGTCCATGAGAATAAGTAAGATGGATCAGAACTGTGAGAAAAACTATGAACAAACCAAGAGGACAACCGCATACACTAACCATCCTGGAAATTCACAGCCCTGGAAGCCTAGTGGCAGTAAATTCAGAAACATCAATACAGTCAGAGACGATGGCAACCAAACCCACAACCTGTCTCCCATGGACCACCAAGGTAATGTTTGGAAGTCACATTTGACACACCCATTCACACATGATTCCAACTACATTTCCCTAATTGCTGGGCTAAATTCAAATTCTCTTTCCCTGCTCTCTAGAAAAACCTTTTCTCCTTCCTGTACTGGCACAATCTCTTGAGAAAGGCATGAGGAACTGACTTCTCTCGCAGAGAGCAGCCTGGACAAGTGAACTGCATCCAGGCCTCCAGCCACGTGCTTTTGTAACAACTAAGCCATGAGCACAACACGTTTTTGAGCAACAGCAGTCACTCTTTGGCCTCCTGAGTAAAAGCTAGGAACAGTCAGAGCACATCAACAACATTCTAAGCTAATCAGACCAACATGTAGAGGTAGCAAGACACCTAACCCAAGCACACAGCGGTGCTGAGCTCTTCTGTAGGAACAGGTGCAAGCCTGTGGGGATGTAAGTGAAATATAGATGCCTTTGCCTTTTACACATCTGGTTCTAAGTGCTCACGAGCAGAGCAGAAACCTGCTACGGTCATTCTTCACTGTGGAAAATAAGTATTTGATAAAATGCCGTAGTTAGAAGCTGACGCTAAAGACACTGTGCCTAAAACTAAGGTCCCTGTTCAAAGACTCAACATGCCACTGACATTTCACTGGTCTGAAATGCAACACACAAGAGAGTCATGACATGCCATACAAACGGTGCTGTGCATGGGGCTCAGAGCGTTAATCCTCAGTCCATGAGTGTTAATCCTCAGCCCATGGGACTTTCAGCCCATATCTCAATCATTGGGTTGTCACCAATGATTTTTAAAAGCCACCACATGCCTTCAGACCTTGCCTGCTCTAAGTCACACAGCACCTTTGGAAAGGCAGGAAATAATTCTGGCAAGTACTACAGCACACCGAAGGTGAGGAAAACATCCAGCAGCTCTCTTCTTTGCAGAAAGCTACAAGATGTAATTTAGCATAAGAGGACACACAGAGGAAACTAAACCAGACACTCAGGGGAACTGTTACAGTCGTCTGATTACTTAAAAAAAAAAATCCTAATGGAATTCTCTCATACAAAAAACCCCACAGCAGTAAAACAAACTATGTGTTTATCTAGTCACTGATGCATCCAACTACTCAATGACTGCAATGATTTTTATCTAAGAATCACAGAACCACAGAACGTTAGGGATTGGAAAGGACCTCAAATCCAATGCCCCTGCCACAGCAGAATCACCTAGATCCAGTCACACCAGAACACATCCAGGTTTCTCCAGAGAAAGTGATTCCACAATCCCCAGCTGAGCTTTCTGAAATTACCAGTCCCTCACCCAGTCACATACCTGGTCAATGTCAGCATTCCGAGGGAGGAAATACACAATATTGTTGGTGATCTTCTTGGAAAGCCTGAAAATCTCAAACGTAGAAGCGAGTAAAGGAAAAACTCCACAAGAGTAGGGAAGAAAAAGTTGCCTTAAATTCATTAATTTTGAAAGCATGCCCCAAATTAACTTATCATGCAATTTAATTAGAATTAGTCTTCTCTGTGTGTGAGTTAGAAACTCTTCTCAAAAGCAGAATTGGTGTTGTTTGAGTACAGAAAATACTTACTTCTGGGTTATTACCCTAGAAAGGAGGAAAAAACCCCTCAAAACCAATCATGTTAGTACCTTCCCAGATGAATGAGTGCTCAACACCACTGGTGACTGAAATTAGTGTGAAATTTTACACATTAACTAAAAGGTTAATATTTTGTTTGCACTCTTCTGTGATTCCCCAAGTCATGCGCAGGTGCTGTGACCGAGAATAGTTTGAACAAGACATTTTAAATAAAATACACCTTTCATATACCAATTAACATGTTTAATTAATGACAAAGTCATAGATCACACAACTAATGATTACCTATATATGCACATACCACAGGGCTATGTGATTACCTCAGGTTATTTTAAGAAAATAACACAATGGAGTTAAAACTCATGAATTAAGGCTTTAAGTTAGGAAGCTACTGCAATTCTTCAATAATTTAAGAATAACGTATGTTTAAAATTTAAAAACTGTAATACTTAACTATAGGTGGTCAAAGTTACAGAGCTGAGGCTGGGGAGGAGAACCAAACAAATGTGGTGCATCTGGAGCTTCAGATGCTGGTTGTAACATCCCCAGTCAGCCAACTGGACAGGCAAAGCCGACGTCAATAGAGGGAGGAGAAGAAAGAGAAGAGAATAACACTTGTAAGCAACTGAAAATCACAACAAGGATATCCGTCCGGGCAAATCATGGTTTGGATGTCAAAGATCTCGGCAGTGGCATAGTCAGGCCCTCCCCAGGGTGGGCTGAGGAACACGACATCTGCTTTCAGGTCAGCAGCCAGCACCATGAAGTCTCCACACACAAATTCTATCTGATCTGCCACCCCATACACCTCAGCATTGTTGCGTGCAAGGTTGAGCTTCTCAGGATCAATATCAATGGCAATCACTGCAGGTGAGAGAGAAAGCACATAGGTTAATCTGAACTGTGAATGCCATCCCACCACCAAAAGCATGTTTCAGAAGGAAAGTTCTTCTGCAGCCACTGTCACATCTATAATTTAACTGGGGTGAGGTGAGTGCTTCAATTTTGTAGATCATGACTGATATGAAGCTACCTATCCCCAGCGATTAAAGACCCGCCCTTACACATCAGGAGCAGAGATTCCACCAACAGCTGAATCCCTGCATTTATACACCAGTAAGGGATGCCACACAACCAACACCTGAAGGGTAAAGCTGTTGCAGTGAAGCTGGGAAGCATCTGATTTTGGCAGCCTGCTACCATGACAATCCACCTCAGCTGAAGCAGTGGCCAGATAAAGCTATCTACCTCAGGAGGAAGTTCTCATTTCAGTCTTGGCAGGATCTTGACACCTTTTAGAATCTCACACCTCCCACTGCTAAACATTCACCTACGGCTGATCGCATTGTACTGAGTTACAAACACACAACACAGCAGAAGAGAGATGACACAAGGGCAGCACATAGCCACAGAACTAAACGTTTAGCCAGAAAAGACAAAAAGGTAAGTGAAATTCAGAAGTTATTTCTAGAATAGAAAACGCAGTAGCAACTACAGTTTGTCTTGCTCAGAAATGACTCAGAAGTGTTAAAGCGACAGACTCTGCCAAGTAAAAATAACTTTTGAGTAGGGTAACACACATCCAGCTCTGACTTAGAACAGAAAAGCAGTTTAAATGTCCTTTTTCAAAAAGGGAATCATGTGAGTCTGACAAAGCAAAAGCAGCTTCTGTTGCTTCAGAAGCACTGCAAGAAGCAGATACAAATCAGTAAACAAAGAGCATACCCAAATTTTTAGGGAAAAAGACTTAAAAAAAATATGCTTTATACAATACACCACCCTCTTACCTCTTTTTGAGGTCAATGCAAACTGAATGGCATTTCCTCCAACCCCACAGAAGGCATCCACTATGATATCGCAGTTGAACAACTGACTGACGCGGATAGCGATATGCTCAGCTATCTTCTCAGGAGTAACAGAAAACCAGCCCTCTGTGGAGGAAAGGGTAGAAATGAGTTTTCGTCTCTTCTTTCAAGGTCACCTAAACAAAAAAATACAAACCCTACCAACCTCTCCCACAGCTGGAAATTGAGCATTAATCCCAACTATTTTGGCTTTGCACAACTGACCAGGAAACACAGCCTTTGAAGATGATAAACTCTGGGTAGCCCAGTGATCTGCTAAGCAAACAAAGTCTCACTGAAGCAGAAATGCCTGGATCTCAGTAAATGCTTTGTTGAATTTGGTGCTGAGTATTTTGACTTATAAAGCACAAGTCGACCGAGAGAGCTATGAAAAACTTCATATATTATGACCACACTCTAACAAATACAATCAGAAACGTAGTCTCTTATCCAACAGTAATGTCTGCTCTGCCCCATAATTTACATGTTGATGTGTGCAGGCATGACAAGTGAAAGGCTCAAAAACCAATAACTCAAGACACAAAAGAATCAATAATCCTAATTCCTCCTTTACTTACACATTTCTGATTTGGAAGTGGCTTCTCATAAACATGAAAAAAAACTAACTTTGAAAGCAAGTGCTGAAAACCAGAACAAAACTAGATTCATCAGCATGTTCAGAAATTTCACAAAATTCTTTTACAAAATACAGAAATAAAAAAAGTCATTGCATTTCTGAAAAAGTCCTGGTCGAGCCTAATTTGGGCACAGTATCATCATCTGCAAACATCAGGACTAATGCTAACAGGGGTTTTCCACTGTATAAGTTCTACTAAGTCCAAGACTTGTGTCCACCTGTCTGCTGGACACTGGAATTTATCCAGAAGTGCCAATGCACGCTCAGTTATGCTCCTCTTGTAAGAAAATCAGTTGTGAACCATGAGATGGGACACATGTTTGGATACACATACCACCAAGTTCAGCACACTCTACTAAACACACCTCTATCCAGTTTAATTCCATCATCAAACCGAGAGAAGAGCCGGTAGCGTTGTGCCCAGTACTTGGCCAGCTCTGGATCAGCAGTGATCTCTGCAGGGATAGCTCCTGGTGCTATTTTCTTCCTCCTTCTCCTTTTTCTCTCCTTCTTCTTTGTGGTAGCATTTTCATCTACAGCTGGAAGACACTGCAAAAGTTAACACTCGCTGTTCTTGCAGGTGAAAGTTAAGATGCAAGATGCTCAGGTTTATTCTGTGAACAACACGGGGCTTGCTGTCCTGTAATGCTCTTTGCCATGTTACAAAGTTTTATCTAAAAAGAGCATCCTACCCGTCAAGGGATTAGTGTTACTGGACAGGTAGCAGTCACAGTCCTAAAAATCATAACGTTTCACCCATTATTTAAAGCCTTAACAGGCTCACCTTCAAACAATGGCAATAAGCTCTACATAGCGAGTAAACAATTTAATGCCCTGTCGCAGGGTGACCTTCTGCTTGTAAAAAAAATGTTTCCATGGACACACAAGAGACGCATATCCCTTCCTATAATCCTATTCACAAAAGGAATGTCTGGAACACAGAACTTGCTTTGCTCTCCCACTTCCACGTCTCTGTCTCTAAGATGTGTTCTCCAGCTAGCTATGGAGTATCTCTCTCCCAGCTATCCAGTTGTTTGGGATGAGTGATACACAATTCACCTTCCATCTCCACCAGTTTTCCTCCTTTTCTCGCTCTCATTCTGAATAGAGAAGGTTTAGTTCTTAGGGCACTAGAAGTGCAATGGGTTTCTTCTGTACCAGGAGAAACCAGAGGAACAAGGAGCTGGGTGAAGGGTGAAAGGCTCCCAGTTGCAGTCTTTTCTATCTTTTAAAGCCATTTATTTACTTTTTTATTAATAAATTCCTTATCTTTATAATAAGTCCTTGGATTTTGCTTTCAACCCAGAGAGAAGTAAGCAAAAACAGGACCTGCCCTTATATAAATAAGGAGGAACCAATCTAGACAAGAGTTTTTCAGTGGAACCTAACTGAATTACTGTAGGAAGGATTAAGCTAGACGTAGAAACCTGTATAATCCTTTTGTCCTTTCTTTAGAGTGTTCAATAGAAGCAGTTCATAACACAGATCTTTTTTCCCTAGAAAATAATTTTAACAGCATGTGGTCCCCAAAGCTCAGCAGCGTGCATCTGAGAATCAAAATTTGATGGTCTATGCATATACCTGAAGTTAATCACCCTCACAGGGGAAAAAGAGTGTGAATTGGAGACCTGTTAGATCATGGCTAGGACCAAAAGTGACTGCTTAGTACCCAGTATTCTTGCACTCAAATCAGCCTCATCAGCCTTTGGACCAAACAAGTCTCTTTGAATAAACAGAATCAACAAATCCCACACAACAAAGGTGTGTTCTTCTCCAGTTTGTAGGAAATGGCTGTACCTTGGCTGACATCTTCCATCTCCACCTGAAGATAATCAGGAATATCCAGAGGGATGAGCTGCCGCCCACAGTCCTGCTCCTGCCTTTCTGCACTCTGACCATTGCAGCCACTTGCTGTTGCATCCTGCGCTTCCTCCTCAAGGATACTCTCTCCAGGTTCTGTGAAGACTTCACTGGAAGACGGTGGCTGTTTGGTTTCAGCATTCAGTGTTGCAGTCTGTGAGGCAGTAATGCTTTTCTGATCCTGATCCTCCTCTGAGTCACTGCTTATGGGCAACACCTCTGCTTTACCCTGAGAGGAAGTTGTCTGGGCTATTCCATCCTCCTCGGATTTATTAACTCGCTTGAGGAACGCTTCTACCTGCAATTGCCAAACGTCACAGACTATTAGATGGCAATGTCAACCAGCTACCACAGTTTCAAAGCCTCACAGTCCAAAAGCACCTGCCACGTGTGCAACTTTCTACCCACACAGAGTTTGAAAAGAGTAAACCATCTAGAAAGTCAAAACATTAGAGAGTCCTTGACTGTGCTCTCTTTTTCACAACATTTGGAAACAAGTTGTCTTTGGGAACTAGATACCAGCTACTTGCAAAAGAGAAACTCCACAAAATGGACTGCTGAGTAAATCCTTTCTCAAAATTCATTCTCAAGTAACACACGAAATATAAAGTCAGGCTCACCGTAGGCACTGGTGACCAAGACTACTACCAGAGTATAACTTCGTTTCCTTTGATCTGCATTCAGAAAAGCTCTACTCTGCCTTTCGGGCAAAAACGTTGATACAAAGTACACAAAGTTATGCAAAATACACAAACCTATACAAATGTATTTCCCTCTCTGCTGACACTCCAACACTAACAAATGCCCTCACATGCAGTTTAACAACAGAAACACTCTTAGGAACTACAGACACCTACTCACACATCTACAGGAATGATGCACCCAGATGTAATGAAGGTAGGAACTTCTTCACAGTGAGTGTGACATAGCACTGGAAGGGGCTGCCCAGGGGGGTTGTGGAGTCTCCTTCTCTAGAAAAATTTAAAACCTGCCTGGATATGTTCCTGTGTGACTTGATCTAGGGGATCCTGCTGTGGCAGGGGGATTGGACTGGATGGTCTTTTGAGGTCCCTTCCAATCCCTGATGTTCTGTGATTCTGTGTGAGGTGAAGAAATCTGTGATAGTGTGAGGAGTTAGCACAGGATGGTATGAGGTAGCTACATGTTGCCTGTGTCCTGATCTTGCCCTCTGGACCACTAGTGCTCCTCTCTGTGCCAAGCAGCTTTCCTGGGGAACATGAGACCCATTCATACATGGAAAGAGCTCTGAGATCCAAGCTCATGGACCTCTATGGGGCAGGGTCTCCATTCAGACCAGTCCCAGAGTCTGAAATGCTGAATGTAATCCCAAGGCTGAGCCCAGAATCACAGAATCACTCTAGTTGGAAAAGACCCCTGGGATCATCGAGTCCAACCATCTCCCCTACCTTACAAGTTCACCCCTAAACCAGATCCCTCAACACCTCATTCAAACGATCTTTAAACACATCCAGAGATGGCAACTCGACCACCTCCCTGGTAAGCCCATTCCGGTGCCTGACCACCCTTTCCATGAAAAAACTCTTCTAATATCCAGTCTAAACCTCCCCTGTTGTAACTTGAACCCACTCCCTCTTGTTCTATCACTAACTGCTAGTGAGAAGAGACCAGCACCAACCTCTCCACAACGTCGTTTCGTGTAACCTGAAAGAGAGTGGGGCACTATCTCAAGAGCTGGAGAAGAAATTAGTGCTTTCCTCTACTTATTGACGCACTCACAGCAGACTTTACTCATTTCAGGTGGTGCAGATACTGGAGCAAGTGCAGAAGAAACACTCGGTGGTTCCTAATCGCGGTCCTCGCCCCACGCAAGGCTGGGCAGAACAGCTGAACCATGGCCACGCTGTGCACAACGGCGTGGGCATGGCTGCCTTGGAGGAGGCCATGCCAGTGCAGTCCCCCGAGGACGGCCGTAAGAACCACACTCGCCTCTGAGTCCCGGGCAGGCCAAGCTGCTCACCAGGAAGTTGTTTGCTGGAGAATGACAAATGGGTCCACTTGGGGAATGGGAGAGCGGCAGGGGTGACTTCCTCATCTTTCTATGGATACTGCTAAACTAACCCAGTGCAGAGCTGACTCACAAACCAGTCACTCAAAGGTGACTCCAATGGAGCTTTCACTGGAGATCAGACATGACCAAAGGAAGGGTGACATGCTGGCCCCAGAGTGACAGAGCTGTTCTCCTTTCACTGGGAGCCGCTACCTTCCATTTGGGGCACAGGGTAACGTGGAGCGTCTCATCATTACATATTAGTGGGGTACAGGGGGGGAAATACTGAAACTTGAAGTGGGAGAGGGAAGTTGTGTTCAGATCCTGTGCTGGTGCGTGCAGGGGACCTTCTGCAGTCGGTGAGCGTGGCCTCTGGAGATGAGCCTGTCTGGAGGCCGCAGAACCCAACGCTATAAAGAGATGCCATTACCTGCGATGCTGTTTTCCGTGTTCCGCAGTCACCGCAAATTCCTGTTCCTGTTTTGACGACTCCAGTAACGTCTCCTTAGAAGTGCTGGAGATTTGTGGAAGACCCTTCCCGTATTTTCTTACGCTGAGCATGAATTTCAGGAGAACCGTCCCACTAGGTGCTAGGAGGGTGCTAGAAGCTGGTCTCTTGCCTCACAGCAGAACCGTACACGTCTCATGGTGCGTTTCCTCCAGAGCTCACTTAGAGGAGGCAACAAGTACTGAAGTGAGGTGTTTTCCTTGGCAAAGACTGCGCTGAGGGGCTTCTTCTGCCTCGGAAAGCTGTCAGTCTTGCTCTTAACCTGAAGCAGGTGCAAGGTGCTGACCCAACTGCAGCTGAAACCAATTACTTGATGCCTTGATTTCACCTGAAGTTCTGCTGGAACAGAAGCATAAACACTGTGCAGCCGGGGGAGCTCAACCTCTACCAGCTACGGCAAAGCTGGGTCTGCTCAGCTTGTTCTTACAGGAGTGGCTCTATCCCTGCAGAGAAAGGAAATGACAGATAATTGTTCAATGATTTCTCTGGTCTACTTACTGTATCTCCTTGGTTTTATTAGAATGGGTTTTTAGAAGGCAATAAAGGATTTTCAGTAAACAGCCTCACGTCACACACGACTGTGCTGTCGCCTGCAGCATCACCTGGGGAAAAACACCTTGTGAGTCAAAGGGTTTCAGTGTGTCGGGGCTGCTGGCTGTGTGCAGAGGGAATCAAACTGCAGCACTTCCCAGGGTGGGGAGGAGGAGGGAAGGAGAAAATCACTCTTCACATCAACCCCACCGGTGCCATCGTCCCTGCTGAGGACTCCTTAAGGAACCTGTGAACAGCAGAGCTCATAGTCACCCCTTAACTCAGTGAAACAGCCCCATAAACACTGAAATCTGGGGGAGTGTGGTAAGAAGTGTTAATCTGGAGAGGGAAACATCACAAAGCCTTTTGCTGGAGGGAAGCCAGCCCTGACTTAAAACCCGCCTGGATATGTTCCTGTGTGACTTCATCTAGGTGATCCTGCCCTGGCAGGGGGATTGGACTAGATGATCATTCGAGGGTCCCTTCCAATCCCTGATGTTCTGTGTGGTTCTGTGTTTCTGTGACTTAAACCTCCTCAGGATGCTGCTGCCTTGGATCTCTTAGATTTAGGTCTCTTAGATTGCTTAGAGTTGGGTCTCTTAGATCTCTTAGTTAGATCTCTTAGAATTAGGTCTCTTAGATCTCCTAGACCGCTTAGAGTTGGGTCTCTTAGATCTCTTAGATCTCTTAGAGTTAGTTATCTTAGAGCTGGGTCTCCTAGATCTCTTAGTTAGGTCTCTTAGAGTTAGGTCTCTTGAGTCTCTTGGGTGGTTTAAGAAGCTGGATACTTCACAGTGTGCCTCTCCTGGCTCCATTTCCCCACCTCTGCTCCCACTCCATGTTGTTTGTTGCTAAAACATGGCAGTATCAGGGTGCTGGGAGAACATGTAGGGGAACCATTTCTTACCTTGCTGAGCAAGGTTCGAGAAGGGAGCTATTTCCTTTTACCCCTCCTGCAGGTCTCCCATGTAGGAGCAAACTGGAAAGGAATAGTTGAGGGAGGAGAAGGTTGAGATATGATGTTTCGGTTTAATCCAGGCCAATGAATTTCTAACGATTCCAGTTTTTCCAGCGCTCAAAAGTGGAGAAAACACTTTGGAAGAGAAATGGAGTGGAAAGCCACTGGTTTTAACTGGGAAATCCAAGTCCCTTCAACATGAACACATGGAGAGAAACTTTTGCATGTTTCTGGGATCTTTCAGAAGATGAAATCCATTGGGAGGGACGGACAAGGATTGGTCAGAGGTTTTCCTCACTCTCAAAATGCAGGGTTAGGTCAGAAAAGAAGGTTGTTCAGGTCTCCTCATGGGAGGCTCTCGCTAAGCCCCTTTGGTGCTCTCCCTCTCATGTCCAGAGTCACAGAACATTAAGGATTGGAAGGGACCTCGAAAGATCATCTAGTCCAATCCCCCTGCCAGAGCCCTGCGTAACGGGCAGGAACTGCTCCGAGGTAGCTCCATTGCAAACGAGAGGGATACAGGGGGCTTGGGGTCCTCAGGCCATCGTTGCAGGAGGAGTTTGAAGTGATGGTAGAAAACATGAGATCTGCTAAAAGGCTGGTTTTGGTTGCAGCGTTAACGACTTGGAGGCCTTTGGGCCTGAAATGTCACCCCGAGAGACAAAATAATCCCATGAATGGGCCTCTTTGTGGAAAGGCCAAGGTTTTAATCCCACTGGGGTTGGAGACAACCCAGGAAGAAGGGCTGTCCCACCTTGATTTTGCCCTTTGTGGAGTCCAGACATCTGTGTCAATGGAAAATTGAAATAAAATGAAATAAAAAAAGAATGGAAAAGGAACGTTTTCCCCCGGCAGGAAAAACCGAGCTCACCCCTCTGAGAATAGAGCTGCCATAGGAACAGGATCTGAGTCAGCGGCATCTTCGAGGGTGCCTGTTGGTACAGTGGGTGGACCTGATACTAGAGTGGGCAGAGTGGTTCAGGGAGGAAGGGCGGCATCGCAACCACCTCTTGAGGGAAACCGGCCGTGAGACATGGGCAGAGGCACGAAGGTCTCCTGACCACCTCCGACCTAAAAACCACCAGGAACTGGGAGCTCTGGAGGGAGCAAGGCCTCTCCGCTTTGGCTCTCACTCTTGAAACATGAAGGTCGAAGTCTGCCCACAGTTTCGGATGGGCCATGGCGTGTGGGAAAAGACAGAAGCAAAGTCCTGTTTAATTGGGGATAATCACTCAAAGCAAAACCTTTGCTCTTGACATTGTTGAGGGCACCATACTTGAAAACACAGCCCGCAGAGGTTTGGCGCCTTACCCACCTTGCTGCATTCTTCCTGCTTCTCCTCCCTCTCACATCAAGGCCCAGGGTTATGATCACAGAACGACCAGATGAGCTGGTTTGTTGCTTTTGGGGGAAATACCGAGAGCGACACAGCAGCATATTTCAAAGTCCTGGGCCAGGTCCTTCAGCTGCTCCACAACTCCCACTGTGGATTTCCATATCAGAGAGCTGAGCTATGGTGGCCAGCCAAGAGCTGGGCAAAGTTTAGTGGTCCAGAGCCACCTAGGAGCCCTCATTGTTGGCTCCTGCTCTAATACTGAACTTACAGAGCAGCTGTGAGCCGAGGCTTGGAATAAGCCAGAGAAGAGATGGCTGGGTGACAACACTTGCCCCAAGCAGAACATAAGTCTGTCGAAGTCTTTAGCTTGACGTCTTCCATGTTGTCATTCATGGAAGAACAGGGAGAAGTTTCCTGGGTGGGACCTTAGGAGAGAATTTATCTACCTCACGAGTAAGTGAGTGTGGGAGCAATCTTGTGGAAGAAAGCAGCAGAAATGGAAACGGAGACTCTTGAGTCGGAACAAGAATTAACAGGATTAACTTCCCATTGTGACTCCATCCTCCTCTTCCTTTCTAACCCAACTAGAAAAGTGTTTGATGGCTCCAAGATGTTCATCTCTTTATGCAAGGCCCTGTCACAGCTGGGGTTGGGGAAGGAAGGGCTCTCTGGTAGCTGCAGCTTTGGGCAGGGACCAGTGGGTTTACCATATCCCCGAATTCCCCTGCCCCATTGTATTGGTGGGGCATGAAGACGTGCAAAGACCAGACCCAGGATCTAGCCCTCCACAGTGTCTCAGTATTCAAAGGGATCCCACCGCCACCCCCTGGGCAGGATGGAGGAAGATGGGCAGAATGTTGGCGCCAGAAGTCCTGTTGTTGGGCTGGATGAGGACGTCTGTCCAGTAGATCCAGCTCAGCACTGCCCCTGGCCATGGCACAGTGGCTGTAATAAATACCTCAACCGAAAAGCTGGTGGTCGAAGGCTCAGAAGTGTTGGTTCTTGGGAGAGTCACCTTTTCACCCTTTCCTGAAAACACAGAAAGATCTTCCTTCTGGTATTATCTCTCCCTAGATACCAAAAGAGCAGGAATTTCAACAAATTCTTCTGCTCTGGCTGCGAGACCAGTGTCAGAGATAGATAGGTCTGTCTCAGCAGCTGTGGGACAGACCCTGCAGTCCCCCCAGGACCAGCTATAGCCAGGAACCTTTGAAGAACCTCACATTCTCCACATACTTCTGCAGAAGTAGAAAAACTCTTGACCCATCTCTGAAGGCAGCCCGTTGCGGCTCTACACAGCTCTCAGAGGAGCAGGGCACATAGGACCCCAGATCCAACACGTTCTCTACCCAAGCACCTCCATGCTCAGACCCTACTCTTCACGCCCAGCAGGAAGTAATGTGAGACTTGCATAAGGAGGTGTTTATTGATGGTTTCAGTAAATAGCCACCTCTGAATTCCTTCTCTGATATAGCACTGATTACGGGAAGCACTACAGCAACCTTCCTCCTTTGACCTGGCTGCATCAAACAATCACTCTTTCATCTGTTTGATTCAGCAACGATACAGATGACCTACTGTTATCAGTTCCAGGGAAAAGTACACCCTAAATTAGCAGGACATGGCCCAGGTGCCTTTTGATGTTTTTAAGAGGATGCATGCACCTGGAGGATGAGAGCAGCAAGGGCTCTGTCCCTGACTGCACTCACCTTGATCCTGCTCTGGCAGGGGGATTGGACTAGATGTTCTTTCCAGGTCCCTTCCAGTCCCTAATGTTCTGTGATTCTGTAATTATCTCCTCAAAATTCTCCAAAGTCCTTCAACCACCTCTGGCATCCTTTCCCCCCCGCAACCAGGTTATCAGATCTTACATGACCCAAGGGGCATCACAGCCACCCCATCCTCCTCCAGTTGCTCCAGGCTCTCCTTGCAGCCAGAAACTGCCTCCACTTACAAAACAAACCAAGTCCTAACTGGCAAGAGAAGAGTCTCTTGAAGGAAATGGAAATGGCAGGAGAAGGAAGGAGCAGACATAGCAGCTTGCTGCAGTTTCAAGCGTGAAGAAGAGAGCAAACCCAGCCATGACCATGTCCACTAGTACAGAGAAACATGCAGACACACACACAGATCATTAGAGGTTGGGATAGATCTCGAGGAGTCATTGAGTCCAACCACCCCTGCTCGAGCAGGATCATGGAACCTAAGACAGGTTCCACAGCAATGCATCTAGATAGGTCTTGAAAGTCTCCAGAGGAGACTCCACAACCTTCCAGGGCAACCCCTTCCAGTGCTCTGTCACCCTTACAGTAAAGAAGTTTTTCCTCCTGTTGAGGTGGAACTTCCAGTGCTCCAACTGACACCCATTGCCCCTTGTCCTATCACAGGGCACAAGTGAAAAGAGATTGTCTCTTTCGTCTTGACACCCAGCTCTCATGGGTTTGTAGACAGTTATCAAGTCCCCTTATAACCTTCTACTCTCCAAGCTGAGAAGTCTCAGATCCCTCAATCACTCCTCATAAGGCAGGTGCTCCAGTCCCCTAATCATCCTCATGGCCCTCCGTCGGACTCTCTCAGTCAGAGACTCTCTCTGTCCCTCTTGAACTGGGGAGCCCAGAACTGGACACAATATTCCAGGGGTGACCAGGGTACAGGCTGTTTTCCCCTTGGCCGCAAGAAGAGCTGAGATGGGGTTTCCACAGATGCAATGAATGGTGGTTACGTTCTCCATCTCTCTCCCATGTTCTAGCTCTGCAAAGACAGGACAAAGCATGAGTGAAAGGCTAAATAAAGGCCTGGTTCATGCCTCCTCTGATATGAAATGGAGGAGCTTTGTGGGGCTCATAACGGAACTGAAGACCAGCTCCACGTAGCAGCTCTTGGGTCCTTTGAGGTTGCCTTCTTTTGGTGACCTTTCTGGAGGTGCTTTGCCCTGCCAATTCATTCCACCTATTGAGGAAGTAAGTCCCACCAGGTCTCTGGTGGAAGGGTGAGAGTTGGGTGGGAGGGTTCGTGGATATCTACAGCAAACACCAGAGAACGATTAGTCTTCCCTGTTGCTCTGCACAAGACTCTGTTTGAAATGTGCATTGATAATATGCAAATCCACCGAGCTGTGACCCCACTGCCTCCAGGAAGATGCTTTTCCCTAGCTCATAAAATTATGCGACAGATTACATGAATTAATCAATCAGTGGAAGAAGCAAGAAGAAGGAAGGAGACGGGTAACCGCCGAAACCAGACGGCACAACTCTAGACATGGGTCAGGTCCAGGGAGTAACCGACTCATGGGAACTGCTCTCCCAGGAACGACTTATTTTCAAATTACTATGGTCTTTATTTTCATAAGAACTTCCTTATTTTCAGGTTAAACCATGGCTAGTGAACGTGGACAAGTTGACTTGCTGGGGTAGAGGTGGGAATTCAGTGTTGTGGGAAGCTGGCCTGAGCTGGCCAGAGAAGCTCAGCAAGGCAACATCACAGAGACATCAGAGACTTGGTGGGTGTCACATTCATGAGTGTCGCCACCTCTAGGTGATGGTCTCTTGGTCACAGAATGGGCTTGTTCACAGAGGGCTGGGTGCTCATGCTTTAGTGTTCTCCTCACCAGGCTTCAGCATCTCTCCTGGAGCAGAGATACGATGGTCCTCACCACCAGCCACCTTCAGTACCAGTAACTTCCTCAATGCTGTGAGCAGACATTCCATTACACAGATACATAGACCATTAGGGGCTGGTATGCATCTCCAGGGCCATCAAGTCCAACTCCCCTGCTCGAGCAGGATCATAAAATCATTGGGTGACAACTCCAGGTATCAGCATAGATTGGGGACTGACCTGTTGGAGAGCAGTGAAGGAGAAAGGGACCTGGGGGTCCTGGTGGCCAGCAGGATGGCAATGAGCCATCTATGTGCTCTTGTGGCCAGGAGGGCCAACAGAATCCTGGGGTGGATCAGAAAGGGGGTGGTTAGCAGATCGAGAGAGTTTCTTCTCCCACTCTACTCTGCCCTGGTGAGACCACATCTGGAGTACTGTGTGCAGTTCTGGGCCCCTCAGTTCAAGAAGGACATGGAGCTGCTGGAGAGAGTCCAGCGCACAGCAATGAGGATGATGAAGGAAGTGGAGCACCTCACTTATGAGGAGAGGCTGAGGGAGCTGGGGCTCTTGAGCTTGAGGAGACTGAGGGGTGACCTCATTAATGTCTATAAATATGTGCAGGGTGGCTGTCAGGAGGATGGAGCCAGGCTCTGCTCAGTGTCACCTAATGATAGGACAAGGGGCAATGGGTGTCAGCTGGAACATAGGAGGTTCCATACGAATGTGAGAAGGACCTTCTTCATGGTGATGGTGACAGAGCCCTGGAAGGGGCTGCCCAGGGGGGTTGTGGATTCTCCTTCCCTGGAGATGTTTAAGACCCACCTGGATGTGCTCCTGTGTGATTTGGTCTAGGAGATCCTGCTGTGGCAGGGGGATTGTACTGGATGGTCTTTCGAGGTCCCTTCCAGTCCCTAATGTTCCGTGGTTCTGCGATTCTGTGACAACATTTTGCACCAACGTTTCTTTTAATAAAGTAATGACTTTCCCTCTCCTGCGTAAAACCACCTCTCCCATCCCTGCCTTTGCACAGAGGAACAAATAGGACACGGTTTACGTCCCTCATCCCTCTTAGAAACCAAAGGCCTGGTTGCTCATCGCTGGTTCCTGTCTGGAAAAGGTCCTTCAGCCATATATAGCATCTCGTAATGGAAAACGCAGCAAGAAGAATCAAACATGAGCAACAGCCCTAATGAAAGGGCCTTGTGTTTGGAGAGCTTGAATAAAGGAATGGAAGGCTCTCGTTGTTGACCTAAGGGAGGTGTATTTGTTTCCCTCTGACCTCGTAGAGAGGCTGGCAGAGGCAGTCTAATCTGGGGAGTTTCCTTCGTGTTCTTGGGAAGACTTGTGGGTACGTGACCACAAAGGTGTTGCTCCAGCTCGCAACCTTCTTGTGCTGAGATTAGGGGAAATTGGATCTGTTGTGGCATCTGTATGTGATGATCTTTCGAGGTTCCTTCCAATCCCTAATGATTCTATGACTCTATGATTCTGTGATTCTACGCTCATGGGGTCTGGATACGGTGCTGCTCACTCACTCGGGGTTGGTGATGGAGCCATTTTCCAAGCTATCTTCTTGTAGAAACTGCTCAGAGCAGTGAAGGGCCTTTTAGGGCTGATAAAAAAGATGGGGTCAGACTTTTTAGCAGGGGCTGTTGTGATAGGACAAGGAGTGATGGTTTTAAACTAAAAGAGGGAGATCCAGACTAGATCTAAGGCAAATAATTTTACAGTGGGAGTGGTGAGACACTGGCACAGGTTGCCCAGAGTGATAGCAGATGCCCCTGGACTCAACATGGATGAGGCTGCACCTTGAGGACTGGGTCCAGTTTTGGGGACCTCACCACAAGGGAGACATCAAGGTGCTGGAGCAAGTGCAGAAGAGGGCAATGAAGCTGGGGAAGGGCCTGGAGAATAAATCTGATGAGGAGAGGTTGAGAGAGTTGGGGCTGTTTAATCTGAGGAAGAGGAGGCTGAGGGGAGACCTCATCACTCTCTACAGCTATCTGCAAGGACACTGTAGAGATGTTGGTGCTGGGCTCTTCTCACAGGTCATTAGCAACAGAAGCAGAGGGAAGGGCTTCAAG
>JAOXOE010000343.1:28804105-28833397 GCA_028565055.1 Phoeniculus purpureus | reverse complement strand
ATCTAGGTGATCCTGCTGTGGTAGGGGGACTGGACTAGATGATCTTTTGAGGTCCCTTCCAATCCCTAATGTTCTGTAATTCTGTGATTTTTTTTTTTTTTTTTTTTTTAATTATTATTTTTTCCCCAACCCAAATGCTTCCATGATTCTGTGATTCTGTTCACCTAGTGCTGGCTGGTCAGCAATGGGCTATGAGGGCAGAAGTGGCCAGTAAATGGTAAAATATTAATTACCTATTTGTCCTCTATGCTGAGTGGCCATTGCAGTGGGGTGTGACATCAAATCTGTCTTTTGATCAAAGCCTGGAGTAGGACACAAACCTTTAAAGATTTTCCTGTTGAAGAGAGCTCTGCAGTAGTGACCACTGCAACACATCCAACACACCGAATGTGTAAAGTGAGAAAGAAAGCAGTAATTCCATTGTGAAAAGGAAAAGATAAAGGACAGAAAATACCATTCATTTTGGAGGAACAAGGCATAAAGAGGGAGCATCCAGAAGAAAGAGTCCTGCAATTATTTAAAGGCATCTTTATACCACCATTATAAAAATAATTACAATACTGAAGAATAAAGGAAGTTACTTAAAAGTAGGACATTCCTCAGAAAAAGAACTGCCCAAACATGTTTAAAAAAAGCATAAACTAGAGCAAGTTTGATGCAAGAAGATACTAAAGCACATCTAGAAAGATGACTGGGAAGAATTTGCTAAAGGCATGCTACTGAGCATGCAACATAGAGTTTTACTAAAAATATTGTGGACTACTAAGCACATCAGAACTGTGAAGTCATCAAGAGATGATTGGCTTTTCAAAGGACACTTAAAGGAAAATAAAGCTTAGCAGAATGTTGCAAAAGAGACTTCTGTTTTACGGGATAAATGAAAGAGTGGTTTCAAATTGAAGTGTTCATAGCTCAGATTTTTATTATGAATGTATAGTAAACTCTCAGGACCAAGCAGCACTCTTAGCTGTGCCATTTCCAGACTACTGGTGGGTACACAACATATTGCTTGAATTATGTTCATGTTAGAGGAACAGATGGTGTCAACCTATAAAAAGGCTACCAAAAAGGCATCTGGTTAAAAAAAAAAAACCAAACAACAAAAACAACAGAAAACCGACAACAAATAATGGAGATTAGGTCTCCCTATTTGCTGCATTAGAAGAAAAGGTGGCTAAAAGTAATAGACTGAGCAGAACTTCTCCTTGACCACCTTTTGCACTTCCCCACGTATTTGGTTCTCTGCAAAGAAAAATGTTGTATTTCACAGATTGTTTCTTTAAAGAATGCTCATGAGCATATGCTGAACCTTGATCTTTTTTGGATTAATTACAGTTATGGGAGAAGTCTTGTGAATGACTAACTAGTTATAAGGTAGGAAATAAAGGGTAGAAATAAACAGCTCATTTGCACAAAGAAGCAGAATTCACCAGACATACCAATGAAGATCAGTGCTGGCACGTGTACTGCTCTAAATAATCATAATCTAGACCAGCAGTGAGGTGTCAGGACTTCATACTGGCCAGTTTTCTTTTTCAAGGCATTAAAAGCCCCCACAGAGAGTACACATATCTACAAGTTCTGAATCACTGGCTGGTTAAGTTGCAGATGAAACTCAGTGCAGTGCAGAAGGAAAGAAAAACAAGTCTAAAAACACAAGCTTTAAATTTTCGATAATGCTTTAGGAATATATCAGCAATCATAGAACTGTTTAAGTTAGAAAAGACCTTTAAGATCGTCGAGCCCAACCATTAACCCAACTGTACCAAACCCAGCACTAAACCATGTCCATATCTACAATCACCAAAATACAAACAAAATTCTAGGCTTATCATAAACGTAGTTGCTATATTTTTTGCAGTAATCTTTATTCTACTCAGTTATTTTTCCTGTATTGAAATATTTAAAAAGAAAAGGGGAGAATTAGATGTTTATTTTCAGATTTCTAGCTATGATGCACAACTCAGTTGCATGACTGGTGTTTTGTTAACTATGTAAAATAGCTTGTGCAGGCATTAGTTTGTTGAGATGCTGCTGGTTCACTTCACAACACTTGGGCAAAACCACTGTCACATATTTATCATTTTGCCCATATTTACTCTGTCAGTGTTTTACTTCATACCAATTTGCTTTAATTGAAAGACACAGCTATTAGATTTTCATTCAGCTGTAATCTTGTTCCTCCACGCAGGCAATGTTTGTGATATATTGCTATAGTCATATACATTTGCTTCTTACTTATTGCAGGACTTAAATTATTATTGGAAGTGACAGGCGTGATGCCAGGTACAAGGGAGGAGTGTCTCATAGCACTGAAGAATGGGCACTTGGTGTCCATCTCCCCAGGTGGGGTTAGAGAAGCTCTATTCAGTGATGAAAGTTATCAGCTCATGTGGGGAAACCGAAAAGGCTTTGCCCAGGTTGCTCTAGATGCAAAAGTGGTGAGTATTGCATGTTACCCACCCCGGTTTGTGCTTATTGCATACAAGCTTCATTATAAAATGCAGCTAGGGAGCATTTGTTGGAAAATTTCCAGTCAGAAGAAAAGGCTTGAGAGAAAAATTTTTTTCTTTTCCCATCCCTTACCTCAAGCCCATTGATCTGTAGGGGGCAAGGTTTTCTGTAACTCTATAGCTTTTTCCTGACTCTTGCAGGACATCTATCTCTATAGTTCCATGTCCACAGATCCACCATGCTAGCATCCAATTTCTTGCCAGGAATCTTCATTGGTCCTTCTCCATATTGCCATTTCATAGAGTCAGAATCATTTAGATGGAAAAACAACTGTAAGATCATTGAGTCCAATCATTAATGCAAGCCCACTGTTAAACCATGGTCTGAAGCTACAGATCTACATGACTTTTAAACACATCCAGAGACGATGATTCAACCCCCTCCCTGGGCAGCCTGTTCTGATGCATGATGACCCTTCCATGAAGAAGTTTTTCCTAATGTCCAACCTAAAATTCCCCTTTCGTTCTTTTTTCTCATCCTGCTACACTGTGTCTTTATCTTACTTCTGCGTGCCCAGTTATTTTCCTATGGCCATTTCATATACTATCCTTGTCTTTCTTACCTCTCATTTTGTTCTGGGAGGGTCCAGGATTCTATTCTTAATCCCTAATTTTCTTACTTTGTGTTTGTGTGTTGACTAACACAAGGTCTGTCTGCATCAGTGTCCGTACTGAAATCATGTGTGCACTTTGGAGTAGTTTTTCCATTTCTCTCACCACACTTTCATTCACTTCATGAGACATGTGAGAATGCCTGAGCGGCATTCCTTTTGGTTGAAACTAAAGCAGAGGTGGGTTGCAAATGGGCATTCGGTCAATGGTCAAGAACTAGTTCTACAAAAAACAGAGCACTGAAATGTATTTAGGGCTGATGTCAGATCCTGAGCATCTTCTAGGTAAGTGCTTCTATTGGTTTGTACTACACTGATTCACACACAGCCACCATTTCAGTTATATCATCCATATGGATGATGATATACAACCAGAAACTTGTACCACATGTGAGACTTTCTCTGCTACAGATTCTGGGAATTAATTTTATTTGGGATGGCAGAGAGCTGTAAGAGCAGCAACAATCTTCTTCCTAACTGCCACTTCCCATCATCATCATCACCACTAAAGACAAGTCTTGCTCAGACTTAGCATCCCTAGTGCTTTTTTTTGTCTCTGGTAACCATCCAGGCTTCATCCGCTCTGCTGTGATCTTTCTGCTGCTTTCTCACAAATAGCACAACTATAATTTTTCTTTATATTCTTGTGAGTGTCTCATCAACTGCAGTGCTCCTCCACACAAATGAAATCCTTTCCTGTCTACATAGGAGAATCTGTGCACAGTTGAGTTCTTCCCATGAAACTTAAATTCCTTACTGCCCCTTTCAGCTTTTTGGGGCAGTTACATCACTTTATTGTGCAATCCAATTTGTTGCTTCTCAAACTTTCCTCTGTTCTCGAGCTGTACCTCCTACTACAATGTAGCTAGGGTTGCAAAATACATGCTTTGGGTTAATATTTCTTTGTACCTGCCTTCTCTAAAATTCTGTGGGGATATAACTAGACAATGGCATAAATTTAGGGGTATTTACCCAATGGATAAAGTAATTTTAGGCTAAGATTCATGTCTTGTTATGTGGCTGTGTTTTATGTGCTTCTGTTCCCTCTTCTGTCCCATTTCTCAGAAAAGGTTTTTTGCAAGGTGTTTTCACTTCACTTAAACCCTCATAGTGAAATTCACCATGTTTTTTAAATAAAAATTGAATTAAAAAACTGAGTGCCCTTCATATAGATTCTCACCCTGATCAAAACACATCACAAACATCCTTGCTCATATTCTCTTAATCCCTCCAGTCTCACATAATTTGGCAGAAGTTAGGCGTCCAGTCCAGTTAGACATCCAATCAAAAGCTGAACCTTTGTGGTATTTTTAGTTATATGCTCTTATAAGACAATAGTGATTATTTTTTAAGGGCTGATTTCTAATAAGTTTCCTTAATTTCTCATTCTGAAAGGTTTACTCTTGCAGCTTTATGCATTTTTGTAATCTGCCAGGGTTCTTTTTTTTCTTTAAGTGATTTCAATCATTTTGAGGCTTTTTTAGGCTCTAGGTAGATGTTTTTTCCCTTCTTATTGTCCTGTTTCATTTACTGAAACCATATTTTGAGCATGTGGTTGGAATTAACTTAAAATGAAAGAACACCTGAATGCTTTCAAGAATCAACACAGAACAGAAATCACATGACAAGAGAACACAAAGAAGTCATTGTATGTATGTTGAGTTTGTCCACAAACTACAAAATCTTACCTCAGACACTAAGACACGACTGCTTCAGGCTCAGGTATCTCAAGCATCTTTCTTTTTAGTCATAGTAACAAAGTTAATTTCTTCTGTAAGTGCCTAAGGATCTGTCACCCAGAAGGCATGTGGTCCAGCTCGGTGAGAACATACAATTGCCTTATTTGTCCAAGGGATCCAGGTTTTTTTCCCCACATCAGTGCTTCAGTGTGACCTTACTCTGAGAAGCTGATGAGATGAGCCACACTTGCTTCCTGCAGAATTTCACAAGCTGAAAACTTTCCTACTCACCACCCATGATGTAAGCTTTGAACAGTGAAACTGCAGAACTTTACTTTTAAGTGAGCAATACTGCAATAAATAACAAAACATAAATGTGTTACATAACCTACAATGTCTGTCATTTCCCTTACACATGGTGACTTCAAAACATTGATATCTGTGTGAGCTGAGCAATAGAATTTTTATTTCTATTCTGGAGTTGATTTATCTATAAGATTCCTTGTTTGCTAGTTAACTGACATCATTACCCTCTGTATTCTGCTGTTAAAACTTAAACCTGGTATAACATTTCCTCCTTTTCCTCTTTTTCTGTGATTCCTTAGCCCATCATTCCAATGTACACTCAAAATGTCCGGGAAGGATATAGGACGTTTAAAGAAAGACGTAAGATATGTACCATATATTTTAATTACTTGGAATGGTTTCTCTCACTTTTCTTTCAGGTTTCTTTCACCTTTCTCTCAGATTTCTCTTAACTTGTTTCATGCTTCTGCTTGCTTTTGGTTCTCTAACACGCTTGCTGTGGGTCAGAGGTATCTCAAATATGGAAAAAGCTTATGTAACTGTGATTTTTTTCTTTGCAGACTTATTTCAGTGATCTATTCAGTCAATCAAGTTTTGTTTTGGTGTGCAGTTACCTAATTCCTGTGATTTCTTCTTGACTGACAGCTAAATCATGCATTTTAAAGAAGTTTTTCATTCTAATCAGATTTCAAGTTTGGATCGTGTCTTCTGAGACTACAATCTCACTTTTTCCTCCCTTAAACCATTTCAGGATTTTTTAGACAGCTGTACGAAAGCACTCGATTGCCGTTGACGCCTCCCTACGGAGGACTTCCAGTTAAATTTCGCACATACATTGGGGAGCCAATTCCTTATGATCCAAATGTAACCACAGAGGAACTAGTTGAAAAGGTAAGTCATCTCTCCTTGTAATATTGAACTACATACTTTGCCCTGTTATATATGCCCTTTAAACTATTTTGTGTCTGCTTGAATAAACACAAATGGCCTTTTACCAGCTTGTTAAAGCAATGGGCAATTGAGTTCCAGGATTATTTAACATACAGATACCCACAAGTAAGTACTGACGTAGTAGCAGGGTGGCTTCATCCTTTCAGAATGCGTGAGATCAGTCATCTTAGGGTGTGCTCGCTTTGGTTCTCCCATGCTTTTGATAACTGAAAGGATATAAACTGTGTTTTAAGTTCAGTTTTCAGTACTTAGGAAAACTAGTTCAACCCCCTGCCAGAGCAGGATCACCTACAGTAGGTCATACAGGAATGCATCCAGGCAGGTTTGAATGTCTCCAGAGGAGACTTCACAACCTCTCTGGGCAGCCTGTTCCAGTGCTCTGACACCCTCACAGTAAAAAAGAGGGCTCCACATAAACATACGAACATTCTCTGCTCCAGCTTGCACCCACTGCCCCTTGTCTTGTCACTGGACATAACTGAGAAAAACCTGGCTTGACCCTCCTGACACCCACCCTTTCCATATTCATAAACATTAATCAGGTCACCCTTCAGTCTCCTTTCTTCCAAGCTAAAGAGATCCAGCTTCCTCATAAGGGAGATGTTCCACTCCCTTAATCATCTCTGTGGCTCTGCACTGGACTCTCTCAAGCAGTTCCCTGTCCTTCTGGAGCTGAGGGGCCCAGAACTGGGCACAATATTCCGGATGCAGTCTCACCAGTGCAGAGTAGAGGTGTAGGAGAACCTCTCTAGACCTAGTACCCACAGTCCTTCTGATCCACCCCAGGATGCCATTGGCCTTTTTGGCTACAAGGGAACATTGCTGGCTCATAGTCTTCCTTCCATCCACCAGGACCCGCAGGTCCCTTTCCCCTACACTACTCTCCATCAGATCAGTCCTCAGGCTATACTGGTACCTGGGGTTGTTCTTTCCCAGGTGCCAGACTCTGCACTGCCCTTGTTGAATTTCATTAAATATCTCCTTGCCCAGCTCTCCAGCCTGTCCAGGTCCTGCTGAATGGCAGCGACTGCTGGTGTGTCGACCACTACTCCCAGCTTTGTATCATCAGCAAACTTGCTGACAGTGCTCTCTGTTCTCTCATCCAGGTCATTGATGAATACATTGAACAGAATCAGTCTCAGAACTGGTCTCTGAGGGACTCAATTAGATACAAGCCTCCAACTAGACTCTCTATAACAAATACTTTTGAGAGTCTTCTCTAAGGGCTACAGAAACTAAGTTCCACAACAGCTTCAGTCTCATTGTCAAAACAAACATGTTAAGAAACTAACTGGCATCCAAAATATAAAAATAACTTGAGTACCTACAGCTTGGTGAAATCAGGGTATCCAGGGGAATAAAAACATTTACAGGTACAGGGTTCAGGATTTGTCCACAATATGGATCTATACAGAAACTGCACTTTAAAGATTTGTAATGGAATATGAAAGGAGTGCTTTTTAGGGATCCACTGCAGATTGTTCTGGGCTTCACAGCAACAAAACCAGAAAGACAGATTTGGTTTCTTATGGGGAACTGCCTCAGCAAGCTGTAGAACTTGGATTTCAGCACATTTAGTAGTCTGGAAGCAGTATTGGTGCTAAGGTTGCCCTTAGAACAAGAACAGTATTAAACCAAAATGGACATTTCCCATGACACTGATTTGCTTTATTAAGTTAAGCCCCCGACCGCCCACTTCAGTGCAAGTACAATTGGCTCTTCTGTGGGTCATATTAGTTAAAAACTACCAACTTAAATGGGGTTTGAGATAAGCAATGGCCTGGCTGACCTCTGTCTGCTCCTGCCTTAGACCAGAATCTGTCAGGAGAAGTTTAGCTACTCTTTTCTTACATTCCTGTTGATACTTTATCACTCTGGGAAAGATCACCAGAGTACATAGTTGCCATCACTCCAAGTTTAAATATATGAAGGAAAACTAATCACAGAATCACAGATTAGGGATTGGAAGGGACCTTGAAAGATCATCCATTCCAATTTCCCTGCCAGAGCAGGATCACCTAGATCAAGGTGCACAGGAACTTGTTCAGGTGGGTTTTAAACTTCTACAGAGAAGGAGACTCCACAACCCCCCTGGGCAGCCTGTTCCAGTGCTCTGTCACCCTCACTGGGAAGAAGTTCCTTCTCATATTTGTGTAGAACCTCCTCTGTTACAGTTTACACCTGTGCATAAGCTGGAACTAAGGGAGATTTATTCTTATCCCTAGTTGAAATAAAGTATATTTTATGCATTGTGTTTACAATCTTGCATTTGCATCATGTGTGGAAGAAAACGGAACTGAATTTAGGTATGATTTATCTTCCTGTGCGTATGCTGTACATAATAGAGAAGAATTAATGTTGGGAAGGACAGATGGAGGTCCCAAATTCTTGGTCCCAGCAAGATCAGCTATGAGATCACATAAGATTAGTCAGGCTTTGTCCAGTGCTTTTATGACAACCTTCAGGACTGGAGATGGCACAAACTTAACATTTGCATGTGTCAATCCCAGATTTGATAAATGTTGGTAGGTTGAGCCTATCCAGACTGCAATCTGTGTTTTTATCCATTTCCTTTGCAAAGAAAGTGTTGTTCACTTGAAAGGAACATTAACATATGTGCTAATTTCCCAATACCTCTTGAACCTCAGAGAAGAAGCCCATGGCTACACTCTTGCATACTTCCTTGCATAAGTGGTCTGTAAAAGCAACTTTCTCTTTTTTTTTTTCAGACAAGGACTGCCATCCAGGCTCTCATAAGGAAGCACCAAACAATCCCAGGCAGCATGTGGAAGGCCCTACTGGAGCGATTTGATAAACGTTGTAAAAGGGATTAGAAAACTTATGTGTTTATTTCATTGTTTTTAAAGCATACAGTAAAAAACTATTGGTCCTACACCACTGATGACTAAAAATTGGCCGTTCAACCAATTTGATTTACAAGTTCCTACAGATTCAGCAGAAGAAAACAATTAACACAGTGTCTGTGAGGATATTCTGAAGTCAGAAGAAAACAACCTCTTTAAGGTCCCTGTGTCTTTTGAGGGTATTCAGAAAGACTGAAAAATTATGTATAATAGCAAGGCAACTGCTAAAATCCCCCAAAGGAAATCACACAGCCAGGATTTGCCTGGTTCCTAAACCAAGTTTGTATTTATATGGAATAATACGGGTTTGAAAAGAGTTTTAAGACAGAGTCCAACCATTGAAAGTGTCAGAAATTTTATCTATATCTGTGGTTTTACATTGTAATGGCTCCATTTTTCCATACAAAGAGAAATAATCCCATTAAACAGGGAGTTAAGACTCCTATAAACACAGCAGCTGAGTGGTTTGGTACTCTGGAAAGTAGGAATGGTTTAGTGGATGAGGCGGCCCCCAGCCTGACAATCCCTACATCCCTGCATGTTACGTTCACTCAGATCTCCTGGGTAGCAGGGAGAGAGCAGGCTCAGGGACCTTCCTTTGGTGTTCTGAGAGACCTTCCCAGACCCATGGTCTGCCTAAAAACACTGCAGCAGCGCTGGTGTCCTAGTGAGAATTAAACCTAGATGCCTGGAAAGGTAGAGGTGGGCAGCATTGTTTTCCTAACATGATGTGCAGACTACTGCAGCTCATTACAAAGCAGAACATGTTTTTACAAGCTGTAGGCTGTTGATACTAGTGGGAATGGGAAAACTTTGTGTAATCTATCCAATATGCCATTAAATACAGCCAAGTCTGTGAAGTTCAAACACCAAGAAAGGTAATTTTTGTGTAGTTTGTCTTGTACTTCTACTACCTATAAAATCTTTCCCCTTAATATTGTAAAGCCTTATGCAGCACCCGAGGAAAAGCCTACAACATTTGGTTTGCTCATTTTTGCTCATTTTTACTAGAAAGCTGAATCTAATCTTTGGAGTAAACATAATTCTTTTCTTCACAAGTGTTTCTTGCACCTCTGAAGAAGGGAGCACAGGTGATTCATTTCCCTGTAGCTAAAGAAGAATCACGCTGTGAAAAAGAATCCAAATTCTGTCATAAGACACCAGAATGTTTGCTTGAACATCTTAATGACAATTGCAGTATACAGGCAGAGATATTTTTCTCCCAGCAGAGACTCAGTGTGCATGAGAGATGAGGAACCAAAGTGAATAAAGATGCTGGCAGATGGGCTGGGACATGAGCAGGAATTCAAAACCTTTGCAGCTGCAACAATCTCAGTTCAAATTCAAAGCCTGAGTCAAGTGAGAAAGGGAACTAAAAGGGTGCTGGAGTGGGCACAGAACTGCCATTTAGAGGGGCCTGACCTGTGCTCAGAACATGGCCAAACTAGGACTGCACAGCTGTACTGAAACCAGTAAGCGCGGCAGCCGCCGTACCGTCCTAGAACCAGTACGTGAAGCAGTGGCCATGCTGGTCTGGTTAACAGGTGGGACACAGCCACTCGGGAGCTGAGGCAGCGTGACGAGCACGCACCGGCAGCGCAGCTCTGGGGGAGCACTGAGAGGACACCCCTATGGCCCTGTGCAAGCATCTTCGGCCGCGCCCCTCTCCCTACTGATACAGCCCCCAAAGCGGCCGCTGCTTCTCCGCCGGAAGCGGTGCGCGGCTTACCCGGTCCGGGCAGCTCCCGCGGGCCCGGCGCCACCTAGTTCCGCCCTTTCTCTCCCCTCCCCTCTCTCCGCCCTACGCACCACCGTCCACTCTGCTCTCCGCGCCCCCTCGCCGCCTTCCCCGCTCCCTCCTCCCCCGCTCCCGGGGCTCCGCCACCTCCGCGGGGAGCGGCCCCGAGGGCACCCAGCCCCCGCGGGGGCGGCGGGCGAGGAAGTAAAACCAGGCCCGGGCCGGGCCGCAGGGCTGAAGCCAGAGCCGCCGTCGTCACGGGAAGGTGAGCGGGAGGAAGACGGGGAGGGACCTGGGCCTGGGCACCGCAGGTCTGCGGGCACCGCCGAGTTGGGGCCTGGCAGAGCGTGGAACGGGGAGGGCGAGAGGCACTGTCGGGTGGGCTCGGCCCCTTCTCGCCCATTTGCAAAGAAGCCACCCGTTGCCGTCTCGCATCTGTCCGGCTGCAGGGCTGTCGCGGGCTTCTGGTTTTGGTTTTCTTGTGTTTGTGGTGGCAGAAATACGCTCCCTGACTGGTATTTCCGTTCATAGCACAAAATCCTAGTTTTGGAGGCACTGGAACGCTTCCCACTGACTTCGCACGCATGCTGGAGTCACACTGTGTGACAGCAGTCCGTGTTGCTTTCTCTGATTGCTTCTAGCACCATCGGCAGGATCCCAGTTAACCCACCAGTGTCTGCTGGCTACAGCTGAAGACCACAGCTGCGCTCCAGTTTAGGTCTTTTTTAGGTCGTTTACTAGCTGTCAGTGCAAGAAATGTGATGTTGTTTCCACCTCACCGTCAGTATAGAGCCTGAAGCGTGCACTGTCATTAGGTGTGTCACAAACTGCGTCTTTTTGATCTGGTTAAAATATGTGGGAGCTGCTCTATTACGAAGTTAGGATGGAAAGTAAAAATATTTAGCTGTGCTGAACAGCAGGAAACGTGTTAGTGATATCGGTTAAAATAAGAAGTCCTTCTGTTACAGAGGGATTCGGTCTGTAAATTGGCCGAGGGTGAGACTTGGCTGTACCGCCCCCTATGTGAGTGCTGGCAGATGTCAGAAAATCTCTGAAAAGGAGGGCAGGGTAAGTCTCTCTTTAGGACCTTGCACGAGGTCTAAAGACAGCATGCTTCCTCTAGTCATTTTAACCTTTTTTCAACGCGGAGTGTGTTGTGCTTTTTCGTGATGACGAGATACTGCTGTAGGGGCGTTCAGTAACTAAATCACACTTGGGCTTGGAGCATTTTTGTGAGTGTATCGTTGATGATCAGAACCAATGCTGGACTTGTTATGGTGAGAGCAAAATTACAGGAGATAAAGGCCTCCTCCAGCCCTGTATCTGGTGGATGAGCTGGAAGAAGTGCAGAAAAGGGCCACCGACATTGTTAGACATCTGTGGAGAGGCTGAAGGAGCTCTTTGTGTTTAACCTGGAGAGGGCTTAAAGGCAATGTCACCAAGTGGTTAGAGAGAGACAGAGGAGTTGGACTCTCCACAGCAAAGGGACAGGAGACGCAGCAGGCACAAATTACAATGAAGGTAGTTCTAGCTACAATAGGGAAAAACATTATTCATTGTGAGGGTGGGCAAGCACTGGATTAGGGGTCCGGAGAAGCAGTGGGATCTCCATCTATGGAGAGAGTACAAACTGGGCTAGGCATGGCCCCGAGCAACCTAGTTTGGCTCTTTAGTTAGCATGAGCTTGGACAAGTGCTGTCCAATGAATCTTTCTAATGTAAATTGTTCTATGATCCCCTTCAAGATGAGGGTCCAACATTGTTCAGAGTTGACTGTTCCTAAGAGAAGACAGTACCTCAGGTGTTAACTCTTGTGTTTAGCACCACAGAAGATGCTGGATTTTCATTTCTGTTACAGGTTACTGTGCAGATATGCAAGTAAAGGTGTAAAAGTGCTATGATTGCATTTGAGGTGTTGCATCTGACACTGTGGGCAAGAGAACAAGGAATATTTTGCAAGGCTGACATGTGTGGACAGGACATTACTTGGTGAGGATTTTGTATTTGGAGAAAGCCACAAATATAGTAGTTGGGATAGTACAAGTTTAATCTCTAAAGCTCTGTAATCAGCTATGAGTTTTGACAGATGTTTCTGTGCCATCTCCCATGCTCCATCTTGTTCTCTAGCTAGTAGGTGGAACCACTGGAGAAGTTCAGATCTAAAAGTCTGATAAATATTGGAGTGTTGAATGCTGCTCCTAAATCCTGCTTGGTGTCACAGGTTGTGTTTCTTGTGCTTGCTGTGGGTGTTTGCTGCCTGACAGGTTCTGTAGTTTGGCTCTGGCAAGTGGAATGAGACAGAGATTTCTCTTGCTCTCCCACACGCTCGCTGTCTCCTAATCTTCCCTCCTAATTCCCCAAACATATGCATGAAGTCAGTGAAGAGAGCATCACTAATGCAATGTTCTTAAGCCTTGCTGAAGTTATATCAGCTGCTCATCACATTATTCTCAAGAATAACGTGAGGAGTGAAATATTGTAAGCCTGGATTAGTGAGTGGAACAGGGATCGATCATGGGAGCAAAGTCCTTGTTGCAAGATCAGCTTTCTGCTCCCTAACAGGAGTTACCTTGAGCAATGGCCAGTTTCAAACCAAAAGGAAAAGGAACATTTTTGCTCTGTCAGAATGGGAGGAAAGAATGAGACCAGGAAATGAGAGGAATTCTGCTCAAGTACATGTTTCAACATCTCATAGCGAATATCACCTAGAACTTTATCTGCTTTGTAGCTTTTGTTGTAATTTCGGTTCTGATGGTATTAGCCAAATTATCTTCTGAATTTCAGTCACTTGCTGCCACTTTTGTCACTTGCAAAAATAAGGCAATAGTGAAGGAGTAAAGAACACTGGAAGGGGCTGGCCAGGGGGGTTGTGAATTCTCTGGAGACGTTTAAAACCTTCCTGGATGTGTTCCTGTGCGACTTGGTCTAGGTAATCCTACTGTGGCAGGGGGATTAGACTAGATGGTCTTTTCGAGGTCCCTTCCAATCCCAAATGTTCTGTGATTCTGTGACACAAATCTGTGTAGGCATAGGAACTTGGCAGTTGTACACGGTATAAGTCATGTGTTACTAAAAACCCAAAAGACAACAACCACAAGTTTAGATTCTTTCAGTAAGAACTGTCCTTAATCCATTTCTGTCTGCAACAGGTTTTTCCTCTTAGTCCTGACTAACAATTACTGCAAGACTTGAACAGTATTTCATTCTAGACTAGGATAACCTTTTTTCCCTCGAGGTCCTATGTAGTTTCAGAACTGTAACTGGGACACCCAAGTGTGCAGGTTGTCTCATGTTTGTGGGATGAAGTGAATAGCAAGTTTTGCCCTGAATCGTACAAAGCTTAGAAAAAAGCATTGCTCTAAATTTAGAAAAAGCTAGAAGAGTTCTAGCCCTGACGTAGGAGTTGGTGGGAGAGAGAAAACAGAGTAACTTTAAGAGGGCTTTCTGTGATGTTTTTCCGTTGTCCTCTCTGCTCCGTGTCTGTGTTGTGCTCTGGATTGTGGCAATCTGCTGTCTGTACCTTTCCAGGTACAGTTATAGGTCTCTGCAGGTGTGAGAGTTGCTAATTTGAAACCATCTTCTACCTAAATAATCTATTTTTGTGGAAACTAGAAGTGTTCAGTGTGTTGATAGCACTGGATTTGAGATTAGGCTGTTTCCTGTTCAAAGTTTTTGGGAAAAGGTTTTGAGTGTACTGTGTGGAACAATAAATTAGACCAATCAATACAGCTTTCTGAACATTTTAAAATGTGTTGTAAATTGATATTGGGGATGTATAAATGTGTTGGATTTGCCTAAGCGGAACCCATCTCTGGAGGTGTTTAAGGCCAGGCTGGATGAGGCTCTGGCCAGCCTTACCTAGGGTGGGATGTCCCTGCCCATGGAAGGGGGATTGGAATAGATGATCTTTCGAGGTCCCTTCCAATCCCTAATGATTCTATGATTCTAACCATTTTTAATGAGGTGGAGCCTTAGCCTGAGATTAAGTGACTGCACCATCTCTATCAATCAGAATTGTCAGCATTTCCACTCCACTAATAAAAAGGGCTGAAAAAAATCAAGTTCCTCTCTATTAACCTTTATGGTTCTCCTGGGGTGTGGGGTAAATGATAAATTGATAAAATGCATCAGAGAGGGTTTTTATGGTGATTGAACAGTAGAGGCAAGTCTGTCTTTTTTTGAAGAGTTACTAATCTGCCTTTTTTTCTTTGATTAAACAGGAGATGATAGGTGGAAATGAATCTTGTACTGCAGGACCGATGCCTTTATCCTACTTAACCTGCCTGACTTACATTCTGGGGGAATGGACTGGCGTTGAGCACATTGAAGATTATCTGAGTTACGCTGTCTACCTTTTGTGGGTGCTTTTGCCACTGGCAATAGTTTTTCTGCTTCCGGGAGTTATAGTCATCCTCCTGTACACTTCCATCCTCCTCCTTCATATTTATAAAAGGAAGAATGAACTAAAGGAAGCTTATTCCAATGATTTTTGGGATGGTGGAAGACAAATGTTGGCCACCCTATGGGATGGACATGGAAGAATATGGCATGGTAAGTGAGATCCAACTGTTCATTAAGAACTGCTGAAGCTTTTAGTTCTGGTTTTCCTTTTCAAGGTTATCGATATAAATCTAATTGTGGCTGCAGTTGTATGAAATCTAAAATAGAGGTAAAATCTTTTCTCGTGTTTTCTCAATGACTGCCAGTGGTCCTTGGGAGAAAAAAAAGCAAAACACTGAGACTCTTTTTAGATGCATCATGGTTTTAAACCCAGACAGGAGCTGAGCACCATCCAGCAGCTTGCTCACCTCACCTTGGTGGGATGAGCAGAGTAAACAGAGAAATGTTGTGAGTTGAGATAAAACCAGTTTAGTAGGTAAAGGCTGTGCACACAAGCAAAGCAAGCTGGGGAATACATTTACCACTTCCCCTGGACATGCAGATGTTCAGCCATGTACAGGAAAGCCAGACTGCATCATGTATAACAATGAATTGGAGAGACAAATGCCATCAGGTTGGATGTCCTCTCCTTAGAACTGTAGAATTGTTTAGGTTGGAAAAGGATTGTTGAGTCCAACCATGCACCCAACTATCCCAAGCCCACCACTAAACCAATGTTCCTAAGCTCCAGATCTATGCAACATTCAATCCCCTCCCTGGGCAGCCTATTCCAGTGATGACCCTTTCAGTGAAGAAGCTTTTCCTAGTATCTAATGTAAACTTCCCCTTGAGGCCATTTCCGCTTGTCATATCTTTTGTTACCTACAGAGGAGACATAAACACCCACCTCTCTACAACCTCCTTTCGGAAAGCTGTAGACAGTGATAAGGTCTTCCCTCAGCTTCCTTTTCTTCAGACTAAACAGCCCCAGCTGCTCCAATTTATCAGCTGCTCCTCATAAGTCATCTTCTCCAGACCCTTTACTAACCTTTCTGCCCACCTTTGGACCCACTCCAGCACCTCAATGTCTTTCTTGTATTGAGGTGCAGCCTCACCCCAGGCTATATGTGTTGAGTGTGATGTTGTATGGTCTGGAATATCCCTTTTGGTCAGCTGAGGCCAGGTGTCCCAGGTGTGTCCCCTCCCAACTTTTTGTGCGTGCTCAGCCCACTCATTGATGGGATGAGATGAGGAGCACAGAGACCTTGACTCTGTGTAAGCTCTGCTCAGGGATAACTAAAATGTCTCTGTGTTATCAACACTGTTTCTGACATAAACCCCAGACGCAACCCCATGCCAGCTACTGTGAAGAAAATAAACTTTCCCAGCCAGTCTGGCACAGGATGTAAATTTTGTTGCCTTATGCGTTTGTTCCTTTACTATTACAAAATGAGGCCTTTCATCCATCTGAGTGTTTATGGAATTTTTAAAAAGGAAAGAAAATGTTAAAGCACTTTTTGTAACTGCTCCTAGATTTCCGTATTCCAGGAGGACCTGAAATGTTTGCTCTGTGAAAAATCAGATCAATTAACTCTATTATTTTCAGAGTCACTATGTGAGCAGTTAAACACCAGTTCCCTGGTAGCTGGGATGTCAGCATGTTAGTGTAATTTAATCATGCATCACCAGTTTTTTACATATAATTTGAAATGACGACTAAAAGAAACACTTGGTGTCAGTTCACTCTCTCCTGGCTATTTTAAGTTGAGCTCAAAACTGTTACAGAATGCTATTTTTTCTTCTTTGTATTTTTGACAACTGTTTTCTCCACTGGAATGTCAAAACTAAGGGCTCTGTTCCTTGTCCTTCTGCTATTATCTCTCTTATAAAGACAGACTGAATAAACTATTTGGCTTATCTGAGGAAATCATAAGCCTATTTCAGAATGATTCAGTCTCACTGCATCTAAAGACGAAAAAATATGTTTAAGTCAAAGGCAAATGGTTATTCTAAGCATTGATAACCAGACGGTGCAGTGGCTGGATCAGACAGGGTTTGTAAGACTACAGTGTAACTTTAAAATCCAGGAAAGGACACTAGTTCAAAATCAAAAGTAACAACCAAGATTTTAAAACGCTCACTTCACAATAAAAAGCTATTTACTTTGGGTTTTTTAAATGAGAAAATAATTTTGTAAACCCTTAGTTCTTTTCATTCTTAGTAACTTTTTTCTTATAGGGTCTAAATTTTTGTTTGTACAGGAAAGATTTTTACCCAGTCCCTCATCAACAGCTGTGGCTTTTTTCTGCCCTGCCAGCTGCTTCCACATTCTTTATACACTATATATATAGTGTATAAAGAATATACATACTCTGTTGCTAAAGAATGAAATTATTAGAGATTACTTTTTATGATTAATCAGTATGTCGTAAGAACTTCCCATCCGAAATCTCACAGCACTGCAAAAAACCAAACCAAAAAGAAGATGCAAGAAGTACCTTTAGAATGAAAAAGCACACCAGTGAAATGGGAATGTCAGACCTGGTTAACTTTGGAAGAAGTGACAGAGTTTGAGGTTTGAGGTTTGGTTTAGTTTAAAAGAAACACCCCTGAAGCTGATGCTGCAACAGTACTGCTCAGTATTGACTGAAGATGTTCTATACAGGTGCCTTTTGATATGTTGGCTTGGATATATTCTGCGCTGTTAACTTAGGGAGTAGTGGATGTTCTGTAAGAAAACTGTGTGTTTATGAATGTTTCAATTAATCACATAAAGCTTGTAGTACTTAGAGGTGGAAAAATGGAGCTAGAAAAGCGCTTAAGAGAAATAACAAAGATAAGCTTCATACCCTGGAGTGAAAGGAGGACTGCAGGGGACTCTGCAGCCTTGAAGACAGTGAACTGAGAAAAAAAAAAAAAAAATATTGTATAGTTCCAAGTCAGCGGGACTGGGTGGCTTGTTTTTAGGCCTTAAATGAAACTTGTATTTCCTGTGAAAGCAACTTTGTAAATGTGCAAATTACCTTTTCACTTTTTAGCAGTCTCTTTGCTCGTACCACTTCTCAATAGCTTCGGTTTCCTGACTTTGAGATTGAGCTGTATCAAGCTTTGACATGTTGTGCCTTTAACTCCTCACAGGTTATGAGCTTCATGGCTCCCAAAATATTCCTGAAGGACCAGGGCTTATTGTGTTCTATCATGGAGCTACTCCTGCTGACTATATTTATTTCATGGCGAGACTTCTTATACAGAAGAAGAGATGCTGCCATGCAGTAGCTGATCACTTTGTCTTTAGATTACCAGGTAATGTACTTCATTAAACAAAAAAACTTAGGCTAAGAAATCTGTTTCTAGTTTTTTATAAAAAAACTCAACAGCAACACAGATCTCAGAGCAGCCATTCAGACAATTTTAGAGGAAAGTCTGAAGTACATCCATCTCTAACCTGTTCTTTACAAACTGAAAAGACTATATGACTGGTCCACACAAGAATGGGTCATACCCCTGGCTGGACAACACCTTCCAACGACTCTGTGGAGTGCTCAGAAACAAAGAGAAGGAGCTCATAGGAGAAACATTTGTCTCTGTATTAAACAGTAGCAAAGATTTCATTAAGATATATCGTTTTTCTTATTAATATAGGCAGAATGATTGGTGTAATCAGATTAAGAAATTAACTGTTTGGAAACAATGCCCTGAAAGTTGGCAATATTCTGCAGAAAGGATGTATTTTTGTATCCCACCCAGCTGAACATGGCTGGTGGTGGGACCTGCCTCAAGGAGACTGTTCAAAGTAGAATGTGTTTTGGAGAAAAGCTATGGAATCACAGAATCACAGTACCTTTGGTTGGAAGGGACCTTTAAGATCATCAGGTTTAACCACCGACCCAGCATTGCCAGGTCACCGCTGACCTATATCCTTAAGCACCAGGTCCACAGATTGTTTAAATTGCTCCAGGGATGATGACTGTTCTAATGCCCTGGGCAGCCTGTTCCAATGCCTAGTGCCCTTTCAGTGAAGAAATTCTACCTGACATCCAGCCTAAACCTCCCTTGGTGCAACTTGCAGCAATTTTCTTTAGTCCATGTTTGCATGAAACATGAGGTAAAGCTTGAAGACAATGAAAAATATGTTTAGGGCAAGATTGTGGCTGAACAGCCCAGTAAAAAACATGGCTGATGGGTGAAATGAATTCCCTGAGGAGTTTGGGTTTTGTGTGTGTGAAATACAGTAGTAACCACTTATTTTCCAAAGTTCAGTTGGTGACTAAAAGCCTCGTTAATTTTGTGAATTTACAGGAGTGTTCTGATGCTTTTAGTTGAAGCAGCTCCAAAACTGTTATTTGGCCAGTATAGTTTTATGTCAGCCCTGATTCTTGAAAATGGAACTTTTCCATACTGATAACAACATGGCTTTGCCCCAACAACTGCTCTTGCCAACAGGCTGGGATTTGTCAGTTTATTGTCACATCTTTTGCATACAGCTGACTAATGTAATCTATTTTGTAATTTAGATTTGGCTTTTCGTTGTGTCTATTCATGCTCATGCACAGTTTATCAAATGGGAGATTATTTCTCTAGACTTCTGCTCTGAAATAAGGTTCTGAGTGTGAGTACACTTATTAGTGCCCCAGTTACTGTTTAATAGCATCTCAGAGACATTTGACTCTATTGCTGGCCTTGAAGATTTTGGATCAGCAGTACAATGTCTGGCTAACAGCTGGTTTTTACAGTTGTTCCTCAGAGATTGGTACTGGGACCAGCACTGCTTAATGTTTGTATTGCACATATGGATGAGGGGTTGGAAGTTCACTGATCATACAGTCATAGAACTGTTTAGGCTGGAAAAGACCTTCAGGAATCATCGAATCCAATCACCAACCAAGCTGTCCCAAGCCCACTGCTAAGCCATGTCCCTGAGCTCCAGAGCGACATGACTTTCAAATATATTCAAGAATGGTGATTCAACCCCCTCTTGAGGCATCTACCAGGCCTGATCCTTTCAATGAAGAAGTTTTTCCTAATGTCTAACCTGAAGTTCCCCTGACGCAACTTGAGGCTATTTCCTCTTTTCCTATCACCTGTTACTAGTGAGAAGACACCAACAGCCACCTCTCTACAACCTCCTTTCAGGAAGTTGTAGACAACCTCCCTTCAGGAAGTTGTAGACAGTGATAAAGTCTCACGTAAGCTTTTCTTCAGACTAAACAGCCCCAGCTCCCTCAGCTGCTCTTCACAAGGCTTGTATTCCAGATTCTTCTCCAACCTTGTTGCCCCTCTGTGGACCTGCTCCAGCACCTCAATGATACATGTTTCTCTTACGATACCAAACCAGGGGAGCATTAGGGGCTAGATCTGGTATTCAGGAACTGGCAGAAACATCAGGAAGTTGAGCAAAAGCAAGTGTAAAGCTGTGCCTGTGGTATGGGGCAATTCCATGTGATAGCACCCTGGTCTGAAGGTGGCTTTGCAGGAAAGGGCATCCATTCTAGTGGATGGTGGGTCAGCTGCGTGCCCTTTCGGCAAGGAAGCACGCTGAGCTTTAGCTTGAGTGTAGCCTGCATGTTGAGTGAAGAGGTTTATTTGGCTTGGCTTGGCACCTGAGCAACCACATCTGGCAGTGTGGTGTCCTCAGTACAGGAGACATTGACACTCTGGAACATGTTCAGTGCATAATGCAAGGCTGGAGCTCACAATTTATGAGGAGAGGCTGTGAGAACTGGATTTCTTTGGTCTGTACCAGATAAGGGTGGAGGAAGATATTTTTGCTGTCTTCAGTGACCTAATGGGAGGTTGCAGAGAAGAGGGAGTCAGACTCTACTTACAGGTACACAGCAATAGAATAAGTGACAGAGACAAGTTGCAACACAGGAAATGTTGATTAGATGTGTGGAAAGGTATTTTACCATGAGGGTGATCAGACACCCGAACAGATAGCTTAGACAAGTTGGGGAATCTCCATCCCTGGAGACTTTCAAAACTCTGCTGGGTGAGGCCCTAGCAGCCTGATCTAGTTGGACCCGCTTTGAGTGGGAGGTTGGACTAGATGACCTTCAGAGGTCCTTTCCAGCCTACATAATTCTCTGGTTCTGTGAACTAATTAAGGTTATTCAGTGAAGACAAAGCCCAAATAATGTTCTGGATTGTGTTTCAAAATCTGCACAATAGTCTATAACCAGCAACCCCTGCAGATGCCACTTCTCTTGTGAATCAAACCAGGCAGACTGCCCTGATTTTATCCTAAGACTGCCTAGTGTTGATTAAGTCTTAAGAGTATATTAAAAACCTTTCCAGAAGATTTTAATACAAATTATTATGGTCAATGCATAACTGTATTTTTTTTTATGTCAATGCAAAGGAAAATTTTAGTCTCAATTTATTCTCTATCAATGCTGTGCTTCTGTTGCTTGCATTTTGGGGTAGAAGGTTATGAGATGTAGGGCTGTGGCTTGTTTTATTAATTTTTTCTTTTAAATACTGAAGGTTAATCACAGGGAAAAGGAAAAATTCCAGTGATTTCTGATTCTTTTACATTCTTGATTTCTCTAAGAGAGAAATCTTTTTCCTAAAGAGTACAGTGAGGACTGAGATCTCACTTGTGTTCTTTTCCATCACCCGTTCCTATTGTGTGGGCCCGTGTGTGTCCTAGAGTCACAGACTCCTGCTTTAAGAGAGAGCCTGCTATTTTAGGGATCTGAGATGCCCTTTTCCTATAATGTCCTGGAAGAAAGGAGCAGCAGCTTCTTATCTGTGATTTACACAAGATGTTGCAAAGGCCGGTGTGGACTAGATGTTATGCAGAAACACCTGTGGTTACCTACAGTTGTGGAAGGTTGGTTTCAGTGGTCCAAATGATTCTTTGCTGTGGTCCTAAATACGAACTGTAGAAAACAGATGGCTTCAGCTCTGGTGGGCTGAAAAACAGTATTTAAGATAATTTTGAGAATTGTTTTGTTGGGTGAAGTGGTAAAATGGTTTCTTGGTCACTTGCTCTAGTTCTTGCATCTTTGCATGTCCAGGAGTTCCAGGTTGTTTCCCTTTGTTACTGGTGCAGACGTGTGCATTGAATGTGAGCTCTGCTGGCTGGGCTATGAGGTAGAGCTCAAAAAATAAGGTTGTATTAGGAGTCAAGGAGGGGGGAAATACAGGTGAGAAATTTTGTGAAGACTTGAAATCTCACCCCACTGCTATTCTGTATTACAAATATTTGCCTGTATTCTGTCTTTTTGTAAATTTATTTCTTTTTCTGATCTATGAACTAGACAGACTTGTGGTGTTGCTCTATCTATCACCCACCCCAGCATGTCCAGTGCAGAAAGGAAAACTACCTTCACAGCTTCTGCTTCCTTGGAGTCTCTTTTCCTGCTCAACTCAACCCTTCTCATGACTGTTTTGTCTCTCCTGAACTCACTAACAGAAAGACTTAGAGACAGGAAGCTTCAAGCAACCAGGTACAATCCCTGAGGGCTTTCATTAGTTTGGGAATGTAAAATGTGCTAGAAACCCGCCATTGAAGGTTCCACAAACAAAGGATCTGGGAGAAATTAAATTACTTTAGGAGAACTTTTATTTGAGCTCCACATGCTACTAGATGAAGCCTGCTGGTGTCATCAGCAGAGTGTGAAGCAGGTATAATGCAGCTTGTATTCGCTTCACATGTTTACAGACAGATCCTGATTATGTAGAGATACAAATCAGGAGTAATTATACTCTGACTAGCTACAAAGACCAGTTAGAGATCAGAGTTTAATAAAGAATAAACTAATGATAGGTTGCATCCTGCTCCCCTTCTCAAGCCCTTAGTTTATGCGGGTTTTGAGAGATCTCTATCACCTTAACTATGTTTGGACTCTTCAGTGTGTGTGTATGTGTGTAACAAATGTGTGGTCATAATAGCAACTACTCTTTTGTTAACCTGAGGTTCAAAAATTAAGATCTTAGTGAAGAGCAAACTTGCCTAGGTCAGTTCTGTGTCCTTGTGTATGTCTGTTAAGATTGGTTGCCTCAGTGGAAAGCTTCAAGGAAGAGATTGACCTCTCCCATACTGCTCAGCCATCTAAGGCTCCCATTTTTGTATGCATTGCTTGTAATTCCTGTAGAAATTTAAAATGTTTTGAATGAAGTGAACATGATTAGAGAGGTTGTGGAGCCTCCTTTTCTGGAAACATTCAGAGCTCATCTGGACACGTTCCCGTGTGATCTTCTCTAGGTGATCCTGCTCTAGCAGGTGTGTTGGACTAGATAATCTTCAGAGGTCCTTTCCAATCCCAAACAGTCTGTGATTCTGTGATTGATTCCTGCAGAGTTTTATGTTAGTTAATGTTCTTTCATGTTGGACTGTTCCTGCACTGATCTACAACACAGACAATGCTGCATTATCTTTTTTCTCCCTGTGTACAGACTTTGTTTACCAAAGTTAACATAAAACCCCCACAATTTGCTGTTATTTCCTCTGGTTGCACATTGTTAGGACTGTGCTGCATTTGAAAAGTAGAGCTGGAGGCAACTTAACTCCTTCAAAGGGACACATGAAAGATGCTGCTTTTCTTCAGTTTAGTCTTGGTTGTGAGAGAGCACCTGATGCTTTACTATGACAAAAAGATGCTGCAGACCCTAAATCTTCAATGGTTTAGACAAAAAAATTATATGCAGGATTTAATGCTTCAGTCTTAGAATCATAGTGTTGTTCAGGTTGGAAAAGACCTTTAAGATTGTCAAGTCCAACCATTAACCCAGCTGCTAGCTGGTTAATTCCAAGCCCGCTGTTAAACCCTGTCCCTAAGCTCCAGATCTATGTGACTTTTAAACACATCCAGGGATAGCGATTCGACCACCTCCCTGGGCAGCCTGGGCCAAGGCCTCATGACCCTTTCAATTAAGAAGTTTTCCCCAATGTACAACCTGAAGTTCCCCTGGTGTAGCTTGAGCCAATTTTGTCTTTTTACTTGTCAGAAGAGACCAATGCCCACCTCTCTACAACCTCCTTTCAGATAGTTGTAGACAGCAATAAGATCTCCCCTCAGTCTCCTATAAACGTCTTTCATTTGGGGTTGCAGGTTATTAGACAAATAAGTTCTAGCCTTTGTGTTGTCTGTTGGGAACCTCTGCTCAGTTGTGGTCTAATTTAACCTTTTCTGAGTGAATATTCTCTTACCCTGCAGGCTTTAAAATATTGCTGGAGGCACATGGTGTTATGCATGGACCAAAAGAAGAATGTGTCAGTGCACTGAGGAAGGGCGGTCTGTTAGCCATCGCCCCGGGTGGAGTTCGAGAAGCACTTTTTAGTGACGAAATGTATACGATCATCTGGGGGAATCGGAAGGGCTTTGCTCAGGTGGCCATTGATGCAAAAGTGGTAAGTGGCACATCTCAGAATGCTAATTTATTAGGGCTTTCTTCCAGGGAAAGCTGTTGTTATTATTGTGTATTTGATGTTATGTTGCTGCATGTCATGAGTGTGGTCTGCTTGCTCTTGTGATTACATTTCAAGTTTCTTTTGTTGCTTTGGGTAAGGCTTTGGTGTCAGGTAAAAACAGTATGAAATACAGAGTTTAAAGGAATGAGAGATGAAATCTAGGATGGCTTCTGCCTTACAAGCCTGTGCTGTTTTACGTGTACTGGTTGAGGATTCTGATGGCTGAATCCATGACTAGAATGCTTGGGAAGCAACCATACATCAATATTTCTGTTTCCCCTATCATTGAAATATACTGTGACCCAAACACACTGGCACTGTGCTGGCATTTTATAGTGACAGGACATGTCCAGGGCGTAAAGCAGCAAGAGATGCTTTTCACTAGTGCAAACTCAGTTCTAACTTGGTCTGCAGGCAGATAATGGTTCATATGGGACCAAACATTTGAATTGTAACTGATTTAATAGTCATTTCAGTGTCCCTCTCAGTCTGTATTTGTACTTCACAGATGTTTGCATATATCTGTAGGTCTCCATATACCTGATTTGAAAGTAAGTCTTACACCAAGAGTTTTTTATGTAGCCAATGAGAGACTAAATATCTGGATTTAATACTTTTAAAACCTAATTTTAAGTGTGTGGTACTTGGAAACTAACCATTTAAGTGAAAATAAAATATTTAGATTATCCTAAAATATTTGAATAGCATGTAAAAGGCCGTACTTGGGATTATTTAGTAATTCTACTGAGAAAAATAACTAATTAATATAAAATATTCAGTTCCCGTTGTGCACTCACAAAGGTCTTGCTGCTTCATCCCCCTCTAAATGACCACTGAGAGATGCAGTGAAATGGGAGTAGTGTCAAAGGAAGGCTGCAAGTAGGGAAAGTATCTTTATTTAGATTATAAGTGAACTTTAAGTCACCTTTAATCATGAATATAACTTGTAATGGAAAGACAAATGTTTCTAAAACTGGGACCTGCAACTTCTTGCAGTTGCCTCTTTTCAGCAGTTTGTCACGTAAAACGACCTGGTACATACCAAAATCTTTCCCCCTGTGTCAAAACCAAGGTGTTCCAAATAAATTAGTTCTGGAATAAAGAAGCTTGTTACCATTTGGTTTATGTTCTGTAGTTGCATTGGGTTACTTACAGACTCTCCCCCTACACCCAAAAAAACCTACCCCAACTTAATACTAGTCTGAGAAGTTTCTTCTACTACCTCATCTCCATGTTTGTTTAAAAATGTTTGAGAAAATCTGAATGTTTGAAAGGTCCATGAGGAGTTCTGTACTTGTTGATTACAGAATAGACATACTATAAAAAGGTGTAAAAAAGCTTCACGTGGAAGTTGGCCAGGACAGCCTGCATCTTCTAAAATCTTGAAAGCTGTTTGCAAGTTCAAAAGCAGCAATAAAAACCCGAAATACTTAACTCTGTTCCAAATACTCATCAGCAGGAGTAAATTAAGGCTATGCAGTGAATATGACTTACTTCAGATCCGAAGGAATTGCAGTCAGCCTATTGGAGATGAATCAGAAAAGGTTAGGGTCCCTGTCCTCTGAGTTCTTCCCTACAAGCATAACAACAAATGAGCTAAGAGGTTTAACTGCTGAAGTCACAACTGCGCACACATGCGGCGAGGCCTAAGTGCTCCAGAGGTTCTGAAATCCTTGGGCTGCTCGAAGGAAATGGACTTGCCCAAACAGTGACTCACTGAAATCTCCTGCTGTCCTCCAGCTCGAAACCTCATGTTAGAAGGCTGCAGGAGAACTTCAAAATACTTGTTTTGCTCTCTGTATGTTCTGGTTTGAAAAACAGCTTCTGAAATGAATTTACTTGTTGGGTTTAAGTGAGGCAGAAGATTCTTTAGGTAGTGCTGTCTTCATTAATTTCTTAATTATTCTTTTCCCTCCTAGCCCATCATTCCTATGTTTACACAAAATGTCCGAGAAGGCGTTAGGACGTTAGGAGGAATAAGTAAGATATTTTCTATTTTGTTTTTGTAGTGTATTTTTCCAAATGTGTTTAGCCTGTCTCTGTAGAAGTAATCCCCTCGTAAATGTGAGATTTGACGCAGCCTTGTTTCCAGAGGTATGTTCTCTGGAAGAGTTCAGAGGTGTTATTAGGATTTAATATCAGCATTTAGATGTGAATTGCCTGAGCTGTTCTCCACAGAACAATGTGCCCTCACAGAAGCAGCGGAAGGAAGGAAGGAGGGAAAAAGGAGTCAGAAAAAGGCAAATAGAATTAGAGCACTTGGTTTTTTTTTTTTCTCTGCTTGTATGTGCTCTGCCAGCTTTAGGTTTTTGGCTGTGTGTTAAGCAAAGCAAACAGGGCTTTGCAGCTGAGACCTAATTTCTTTCTAAATGTCTTCCTAAAGCTCTGACCTTATACCTCTACCTGCACTTAAACTTTGAATTAAATATATGTAATCTGTAGGTGGCTTTCACAAAACCTCACAGTTGCCTGCTGCTTTTTACTCATCTCTGTGGAACTTGCAGACAACACATGAATACATAAACACATGTAGTGTTGGGGGATCTGGTTTTAGGGGTGAACTTGTAGAGTAGGATTGACAGTTGGAGTTGACGATCACAAGTGTCTTTTCCAACCTGAATGATTCTACGATTCTGTAGGTGTATCTGAAGGGTGTTAAACCCCCTGGTTTTGTATTCTCCAACTTCCTGTCTAGCTGAAAGGGCCCGAACAGACTCTGCTCAAGTGTGGCATCGTCATCTTCACCAGAGGACTTCAGAGCAAATCAGTTCTCTTTCTTGCCTCACTCTAGTTACAAGCTGTACCCGTGTATGGAGAAAATTGACGTGTCATGCACACAGTAATTCACACATTTGTCAGTCTTACAAAAATGAGCAGCAGTTCGTTGTTGCTGTGTTCAGGAGAATCTTCCCAAAGCAGAGACTGAAGCCAAAATAATTCATGCTACTTGTATTCTACAGCAGAGCTGCTAGAGGAATTGAGTTCTGTTTCAATAGTTCTGGAATATTCAATGTTCATACAGGTTTTACACAGAAAGCTCCCCATCCTGGTCAGTAAGAACTGTCTTATGCAAACACCTCAGTTCAGGGAAGTTTTAAAAAATATCATTTCACTGCAACCAGTGTGTGATCTGAAAGAGCAGTTCAGTGTTTTAGCAGGACCAACCTTTAGAGAGACAAGAATATTTCTGATTTTCTAGACCTCAGTGGGACTGAACAGAACAATCTTCCAATACTACTTTCTTCTGGGAACCAGTGAAATGAGCTGAGCCGTAGCTTGTATTGTGTAGCTGCTACTGGACTTTTCTCCTCTACTTCCTTCTTTTTGCAGCTACTCTTTGGAGTAGAGATTTCATGGCATCATGAAACAAGTCTGCATTACTGCAGCTTTTACAAAATGGAAGTCAAGTGTAGAAGCAGCACTTGAGATGACATGTTTGAGAGTCTAGGTCAGGGGCTGGATTGCCGACAAGCCAGTTTTAAGACAGACTGGAAGAAACCACTTTACAAATTAACCTTACTCTTTGTTTTTTTTCTCTTTCTCCCCTCCTCTCCCTCGCTTTTCCTTCTACTTTTCCCCATCCCCTGAATTTTTTCACGTTAGAAATACTTAGGTCACTGTATGAGCATATCAGGTTGCCAGTAGTTCCTCTCTACGGTGGGTTTCCAGTCAAGCTTCGTACATTTGTTGGAGAACCCATTCCATATGAACCAAATGTAACAGCTGATGAACTAACTGCAAAGGTAAGATAGATGTATGTGTATATATATGTGTGTGTGTATATATATATATGTATATTTGAGATATTAACTGTTCTGGTACAAGACACTGGAATATTCTTGACAAGGGATGTTTGCGCTAGTTATAGAAGTTTGTGGAATCATGGTAAACATTGGACTTGCTTAACTCTGAATCCTCTTCTTAAATGAGATCTTGTTATTACTGGTCCTTGTGGATGTTATAGGCCTTTGTAAAGCCAATGTTGCCCCTTGTCTATGCTTTGAGAAGCAACTTGCTTTAGGGACTGAAAAAGTTCAGTCAAATAAAGCTGCTCTGGGTGAATAACAGTAGAGGAACTTCACCTGGAGAAAGTGTTCTGCTTCTTGGTCCTTTCAGATATAGCAAATCCGTGTTTACAGACTTGAAATTCCATACAATAAAGGAATTAAGATGACTAATTTAACTGCTTTTTACTGGAGACATTCAAACCCCACCTGGGCATGTTCCTGTGTGATCTGCTCTAGGAGAACCTGCTCAGGCAGTACAATTGGACTCCAGAAGTCCTTTCCAAATCCTGCCATTCCACCACCCTATGATTGGTATTTCCTCCAATTTATCACTTAACAAATTCACTTTGGGATGTGCCTCTAATTCAGATTGTGGTCACAACAATCCCCTGCAATGCTACAGGCTGGGGGAACTGTGGCTGGAAAGCAGTCTGGCAGGAAAGAACCTGGGGGTTCTAACTGACAGGAGACTGAATATGTGTGCCCAGGTGGCCAAGAAGGCAAATGGCATCCTGGCCTGTGTTAGAAACGGTGTCTCTGGCATGAGTAGGGAGGAGATTGTCCCCTTGTACTCAGCACTGGTGGGGCTGCACCTGAGTACTGTGTCCAGTTTTGGGCATCTCAGTACAAGGAAGACATCGAGATGCTGGAGCGAGTGCGGAGGAGGGCAACAAAGCTGGTGAAGGGCCTGGAGAATAAATCTTATGAGGAGAGACTGAGAGAGTTGGGACTGTTTAGTTTGAGGAGGAGGAGGCTTAGGGGAGACCTTATCACACTCTACAACTATCTGAAAGGACACTGTAGAGATGTTGGTGCTGGTCTCTTCTCA
>JAOXOE010000343.1:28780047-28801784 GCA_028565055.1 Phoeniculus purpureus | reverse complement strand
CTGAGGTAGTTCGATGTAAAATGTATTTATGAAAAATAAGCGAATCCCAGGGCATTTACACTCAAAATCCACTCATCTGGAATTAATTTTGTATCATGCAGCGACTTAGAGCGTCAAATGTTGTGATTTCTGGGAAGAATTAAAATTAGTAATAGTAACGAAGGAGTGAACATCGAAGACACTACTGGAATCCGAATTTCAAGTATTTGAGTCTGTCTGCTTGGGCATCTGTATGGGCGGTTTGTAGTGTTAGGAAGTTTTTAGCTGGCATTGCATGAGACCGCGTCTAACTGTGGGACTGCAGCTCCTGGAAGGCAAAAACACACTGAGTGCCTGAAGATGTGCCACTGTGTGTGTTGACTACATCCCAGCTTGGATGGTTGCCCAGGGAGGTCGTGGAGGCCCCGTCCCTGGACACATTCAAGGTCAGACTGGATGAGACTCTGGGCAACCTACTCTAGCTGATGTCCCTGCTCGTTGCAGGAAGGTTGGACTAGATGACTTTCAAGGGTCCCTTCCAACCCAAACAGTCTGTGATTTTGTGGCACTACCCACCCCATCCTCCACTGACACACAGGAACAGGGCTCCTGTGCCTACACCTCTGATCTTTTGGGGTCCCTTCCAATCCCTAATGCTCTGTGAGACGGATTGGATAGATGTCCTGCAGCCTGCCTGGGATGTGCTCACCTTTCCATGTCCATGCAGAATGTGCCCCTGTGGTGGGGATCCCCCCTGTGAAGTTCCTGCAGAGCCCACTCAATGAGTTGAGATTTTGGCTCACACTATGGTCCCAGAGCTCCAGCCAGCACAGAGACAGTCCCAGCTCTTCTCCCCATCCCTGCCTGGGAAGAGGAGCGGGCAGTTTCTTCTATCAAAACACACACTGTAGGTGTGTGGGTGCAAGCAAAGATTTCGGGCTCTTGCAACCAATTTCACCAAAAATAGAGAAGCTCTTCTAGGAGACAGGTGTTCTGTCTCCAGCAGCAAGAACCTAACTGATCCCATTACTGCGTACAAAGTGCTGGCTCTTCCTGGTCCTGCTGTTAGATGCCACCAGTGATGGCCACAACAGGGGTGTCATGAGTTTTCCACCTCTCTCAAAGAAATCACCAACTGAAATAGTTTTGGTGGTGGGTTTTGGGGTTTCTTTTGGGTGGTTTTCCTGTGAAAACATAGGGTTTGTACTTCTGAAGGCTGTGCGTGTGGCTTATGTACAACCTGCGAGAGAAAAATCCATTTGTGCCTTCTTTTGGGTTTGTTTTCCATTAAACAAGGAAATCCTGAAATCCTTTCAGCATTTTTTTTAATGCTTAATTTTTCCCTGTATGTTGGTTCATATTTTTGAAAGCGATGCGTGGTTTTGACCTGCTTCATCTCAGGCAGCACCAAGTGATGGCCACGACGTGCTGACCCTACACACTAGGTATCGCGTGCTGACTGCCAGTTACACCCGCACCTCCTGCCCACTGTGGCCTTTGACTTTCCCTGCTCTTACCATGGAACTAAGTGGAGGAAGCAGACTGGAAGGTGACATTTCTTGGCATGGTGTGGCATTGCAGCTTTCCCCATAACGTTGCTCAGAAGTTCCTGCTCAGCTGCTCAGATGTCTCTGCTGTTCTTTTCTAGTAGGGAGGGAGTGGGGCTGTGCAAATCTGTTTTTCAGGGCAGTCAGGGTTCAGCTGGGCCAGTAACAGCCACTGGAGACACGGGAAAAGAAGACGATTTACCAGCACCTGCCTGGTCCTACTCTGGTGCCGCCAGGCTGTCTGTGTCCCCTTCTTCCAACAGCCAGTGCTAAAGGCTGAGATGAGGTTTGTCAGGCTCCAAATGCTAGATCCATTTTCAGAGGTTCCAGTGGTGAAGCATGGCAAGCAAATATCACAGAGGGCTGGTGAGGAAAGCAGCAGGACTCTTGCTTGAGCTCAGGGTAAAACGTTACCTCCCCAACTAGTCCAACTTTCCCCCCATGCTGCCTTGGAGCCCAGTGACTGAGGCTTTACAGAGATGTGGATTTTCTTGAAGCTGAAATGTATAGCTTAGAGGATGCCTTTCTATTAATAGAAAAAATTAAAATGCAATTAATATTAATGAGCTGTCTGAAAATTTAACCAGCTATTTTAATTTCTCCTGGAAGTCAGTGAGGTATCTTGGCTTCGTCCAGTGACTACCGGTTTTGGAAGACCTAGAAATGCTTCAGCAGTGTTTGCAGTGGGCTGCTTCTGTGACACAAAGCCTGCTATTCCCTCCTCAGATAATTTCCTTGACTTAGCCTGATCGGAACTGGGTGCACAGCGACTGAAAGCTCCGCATGACAGCAAAGTTCAAGTCAAATAGCTAGCAAAGAGATTCCTTATAAATACATTTTACTTAAGGAGGCATCGTGACATTTAAAAGCAAAATGCCCATGTGCTTACTCTTGGGGATTATTGGACTCCATTAAACTCAAACTAAAGTAATCCATTTGCTACAGCAGACCTTCAGGGAAGCCCTTCATGATTACAAATTGCCTGTAATCAAAGCAAATCCCAGTATACTAAACGCTCCTGCCCAGAGTGCTGGTGTGAGTGTGACTTCCTGACGTGTTGGCAAGGCAGAGTTTATCTATCAATCAGTCCTTCCAAAGTGGCTTTTGATCTGGTGTTTTTTGCTTAGCAGCAGATAACTGGAGAAGGTTTTGTAAGCACAACCGGTATCAAGTCTGTCTTTTGGGATCCCTTTGCCTCACGTGGAATTGCTTTGGATGCCTCACCCGTGTCATGAATAGCGCAGGAGCACTATTCCCCCCCAAGTCACCAGTCAGCCTGAAAACAAACTTCTGACGTCTGTATTGCAGAGATGAAGGGTGGAAGCGCACGCACGCACACACACACACACACACACACACACACACACACACACACAGAGAGACCTCTACCTTATCTGACTGCGTATTTCCCTGCAATGGCTGGAGAACAGGCTCTTTTTAATTGCTACTGGCTTTATGAGTGGTTTTTCTAAGAGTCCATTTGGAATGTTCAATGTGAATGGGTGTCAGATGGAACATGCGAGGTTCCATGTAAATATGAGAAGGAACTTCTTCATGGTGAGGGTGACAGAGCACTGGAAGGGGCTGCTCAGGGAGGCTGTGGAGTCTCCTCTGGAGATGTTTAAAACCCTCCTGGATGTGTTCCTGTGCAACTGGATCGAGGTGATCCTGCTGTGGCAGGGAGATTGGACTGGATGGTCTTTCGAAGTCCCTTCCAATCCCTAATGTTCTGTGATTCTGTGTAATTAGCTGACATGTTCCTTGCACGTGGCAAATTTCGAGAGGAGGACAGATACTGTGGGTGAACAATTAACGCCGGGTTTCTTTTCTTAGGCTCCCATTTGCTAATGCCATGGCTCGGATCCAGAAGTTAAACCAGGATTTGCATGGCTCTGCAGTGGAAGAAATACCAGCTAAGTGAGCATTTGATTGAAGAGGCAGGTAGGCAAGGATGGGAAGGACAAAGGCAGCTCCTGCTGCTGAGACAGAAGGGCACCTGCAGGAAAATACAGCGATGTTCATTTGTTAAAATAAACATAAACTTGTTAATAATACGCAACGCTGAGGATACACTGCAAAATATGTCTCCTCAAGCAGAACAATTTATGCAGGGGACAGTTTTTGCCTTAGAGAATCAATGGGAATTGATTTAAGGGAACAGCAGTCCTGTTAAAGGAGAATTGCAGTGGAGGGAGGTGGATCTTTGCCGGCTAATCCAAGATGATCCCCAGTGAGATGCTGTTCCGTGAGTCAGAAATTATGTCAGAAGCAAAAGATACTTCTAGGTTGCTATGGGCACATACCAATGCTTCGGAGCACTGCACTGACATCATTTGAGCTGATCACTTGAGCCACAAAATTTGACAGCTACTCTTAAAATGCTCCTGCTTTGCACTTGAATGAATTTCTCCAGTATCTGCAGCGGTAACATAACTTTTCCTTCTCTACCCTTGAGATTGTCTCAATAGCCAAGTGCTCTGTGAAGGAATTGTTGAGTTAGGTGATCCTGCTGCGGCGGGGGGATTGGACTAGATGATCTTTCGAGGTCCCTTCCAATTGCTAATGTTCCATGATTCTGTGTAATAGGCACAAAGGAAGCCCGTTAGGTAACCTGAGTGCTGTCTTCTCTCACCGGTGGGTTCGCAGCTGGGACGCACAAGCACGGGAGGAAAATGGAAGCAAGGAAAAAGATCGGAGCAATATCTAGCACACATAGCAAACTTGATTGACAGAGTCTTTGTAGGAAACAGACCTGTGCTGACATGCTGCAGCCACTGATATGTGTATAGCTATGGATGTCTCCACAGTGATTTCTGCTGAAACCAGGATGATACTGTTCCTGCTTCCAAACAAGCGAGAGTTGATAACTTCCACTTTTGATCCATCTCGAAATGGAGGTGCACGGCTGCTGGGTCGACTGGCTTTTTGGTTGGTAATGAAATCAGAAGGAAATGTGGTCAGTTCCCTGCTGATGGTAACTAGAGCTGTCTCAATCGCAGCAACCCGCTTTTAAATGCATCTGCTTGCATGTGCAAACCAAACCAAATGGATGCATGATTCATAACATATAGGAGGAAAGCTTAGCTAGGATGCAGTCACGTTATTCACTCATTTCTTCTAGATCTCTCTGTCCAGTGTAGGCACCACACTGAACACAGCTAACAACACTGTCTTATTTCCACCCCTCCCCAGCTAATTGTTTTCTCACAGGGGCCCTACAGCTGTATTAAGAGTCACCAATGTGCAAGGTTAAAAACGTCTGTTGAATGAATTAGCTGCAGATCAACCTAAGCAAGGCTTGGCAAGCTCCAGTAAAATAAAAAAAAGGAGACATCAGTAGTGGCCACAAACACGACAACGTGGTACCACTTTGCGACTATAAAGGGTGGCAGCTGCCCTCTCTGCTGAGGAAGGAAGACTTTTGCTGTCCATACAGTGCTGCCTAAATCCTGTCCTCTCGCAGCAATCTTGTCAGTGGCTGAAGCACTTTCAGTGAAATGTCTGCTATGAGACAACCCAGGGAGAACTGGAGCTGGAAAGGAGCCACTTTGGTCTTCTCTATGAGAGACCCAAAGTACTAGCGAATACTTTTGCTGTTTCCCTGTGTAGCTCCTGCTATTGTCTGACCCACTCACTGTGACTATTTTAGATCCGTGCCACAGAATCTCAGAACATTAGGGATTGGAAGGAACCTTGAAAGATCATCTAGTCCAGTCCCCCTGCCACAGCAGGATCACCTAGATCCAGTTGCACAGGAACATGCCTGAGTGGGTTTTAAACATCTGTCACCCTCATCATGAAAAAGTTACTTCTCATACTGATGTGGAACCTTCTATGTTCCAGCTCACACCCGTTGGCCCTTGTCCTATCGTTCAGATCTCCTTGTTAAGTTACTGTACTTCTGTGACTCAGGTCAGGATCTCAAGAGGGATACTGGACTTTAAGCGCAGCAAGTGCCTTCACTGGCTATTAATCTTTTCCTCAGCTTCATAAAACTTTAATTCTTATTAAACACTGTCTATGAAACAGTCTGGAATGCACAGATAACAATGCCAAACGCATATTGAAAATAGCATCAGTAATTGAAGTCCTGGAAACGGCTCCTGTGCACTCCTGGCACAGCTAAACAGACAGGGGTGTTGCCTTCAAATGTATCTTCAGTACATAATCCACTAACCAGCAAGCCTCTCCTTCTGACAGCGTGCATCAGGCAACCGCATATGTGTTGGATAACAAACACTCTTTAGGATTCTTCAGTCAAGAGTCAAGTAAACCAGCCTAATTATTGTAGTTTATTTCCTTCATAAACTGCTGACATTGGTAACTGATAGTCAGTGAAACAAACGCAGCCAACATCAAATGAGGCGAATGCTTAATTGATCCCTTTGCCATCTGCCTAAATTCTTTTCTTCATTAACTAAACGCGATAAATCCTTATTTATTCTGTACTATTTTTTTCCCCACTCTATTTTGCTACCAAATCATTTAAGGTGATGAAATTTAGCATTAGGTGTATTTCCCCCACAACTTTTCATAGAAGCACTGGCACAACACTGCACTGCAAAGCTGTCCCCAGTCTCGGCTGGAATGTGGCTTCCCAACGTGATCTTTTCTTTCTCGCAATCATCACTTGATTACCCTCAATGACAATGCTCCTCATGCTTGTTATTTTTAGGCTTAGGATTAAGTTTGAATCCTAATAGAATCTCAGGACTCATTGTCATAAGTACACACACACATATTTATATATAAAAGCACTTGATAACCGTAAATGTGCTGCTAGACGAGACATCCTACCATTTTCACCGCGAGGAAAACAAACACTTGCACAGAGGTGACTACAGCATGCTCTGAACCGTGGGCACTGGTCTCGCTTCTTGCAGTCACCATAACCTGGGCAATTTGCACACAACTGTGGTTCAGACATGCCTCCCAGAGAAATCAGGTCTGCTCCACTAGACTGCACAGAGCCTGCTTGCCCTTTTATCAGCCTCAGATGATCTTTGAGCCCAAAATGTGATGGCGAAGGGAGTGCTCACGGGCTCAGGGAATTGTGGAGGAGCTACTGGTGTAGCTCTGGCACACACACAAAGTCTGCCTAAGCAGTAGAAACCAGGTGAGCTTGGTCAGAGTAGCACACAGTGCATTAACTAACCTGACTGAAGGCAGAGCTTAGAGATTCAGGCTTTGTCATAGTGCTAGCCACGCTCATAAGGCTTTTGGTCGGGTCGGAAGGTGAGCAGAGTGATTTTGCATCTGCCCCACATTTTGGACACTGGCAGATGATGGCACTAGACTTCAGAGTCCTCAATACGAACACATCAAAACACTCAAAGTATGTCTATGTTACACAGGATAACCTTTACATTTTCCACAAAGAGGACGAATGGCAAATGTCCTCCTCAGCAGTGGACAGCGCTATAGTCTTCCCCTGAGAGGCAGAAGCTAGAGATAGGAGTTAGAGATAGGAGTCATTGCTAGCTGAGGAGATAACCGAGCCTTGGTCTCCACTTTCCACAAATCTGCTGCTGTAAAAGCCGTCAGGAGCATTTCTGTGCAAAGCTCCACCTGAGAGCACACCAGAGGACCCAAGTCCTTCAGGTACAATAGGTAGAAGACCTGCTCTTAGGTAGGAGGCAGGAGCTGAACTACTCTGTATCATGAAGATCGAAGTGTTTCCAACCAAGCCCTGCTTGAACATCTAGCACAAAAAAATCCAGGAGCTCCTGATTAGTGCAGTTTGGGGGATCACAGTATCAGCCTGAAGCCCCTGATGTGTCTGCAGTGACATCTGTGTGTGTGCTGCAGCATGGCAGTGTGTTGTCCTTGTGTCTAGTGGCTTTTGTCCAGCCCATGCACGTATTTTTTCTCTCTGCGGGCTCTTTGGAGCATGAGGTGGGGGAGTGAGTGCTGGACTAGGAGCACAACTTGCCCTGAGTGGACTTGTAGCACCCAAACATATTCTACACCTTTTCTTAGCTCCATGTTATGTCTCTGAAGGCTCTTCTAGACATTCAGCTAGATTTTCCACCTGAAGAAAACCACTTAGGGGTGAAATTCTCCTTTGCAGTACCTTTTACACACTGGGAGGCCGAGCGGATACACCTATTTCACACCAGAAATGCTTTAGCGAGGTTTAATTCAGTGCAAAAAAACCTCTTCAAAACCTCAGCCCAACACGTTGTTGAAGGGATGTGGAACTTCCTACAGCAGAACAGATCTCATGCAGAAAAGCTGCTAGCACGCCCAGGGCTACAGCATGCCAGAAGTAAGATCTACAAGCAACTCCTTCCAAAAGCATCTGAAATAAAGAGGCTGAAATGAACAGTTACAGAGGATGCTTGGATCCCTCAAAGTCACGCCTGTCTTTCTAGGCACGTAGCATCTAGCTACAGTGACAAGTCTTTTATGCATTTAAATTTATCCCAAACTTTCCTGGAAATGAGGATGGGGGTTTTTATTCTACGGTGCCTTGCACGTAGAAGTTTAGATTTAACCTTTCCGTTAGCTGGCCAATTATCTCCCCACTCCTTGTAAATGTCTGTCAATGAACACAGCATCTGTAAGTGCTGTAGTTACACACCAGCTTCTAGCTCATGCACGTCACCCCTTGAATGTGCTGGAGGGGACTTTGTCCCTTGCACCTTGCTTGTCTGTGCTCTCTGCTCTAGGAGTCATAAGCACACGGCTTACTAATGGGCATATATGATCCTCTGCATAAGAATTAAATGCTAAGTGCTCAGAACAAAATGTAGTCTCAGGAGTCAAGTGCAGATGCTCAGAAAAGGTTCCTTTTAATGAATGCACTGGTCAGCAACCGGCTTGTGGAAGGATCATTGGAAATGACTGGTGTCATAGATCTTTTTCAGAGTCTCTTTTAAAAGACCGCAAAGCTGCAACTCTCAAAATGAGCCTCCTTAAGTGTTTGAACTGAAAAAGGAAAGAAGAAATGCTTTGATTCATGCTGAGTTAGCACTAAGTTTAGCGAGGGTATTTCTGGTTGAGCCAAGAGTTATTCAGGCTCTTTGATACAAAGGAGATCTCCAGCTGACTCTGAGTAGGAAGGTAAGGACTGTCAAAACTGACAAGCACCAGAACAGGCTGCCCGGGGCGGGTTGTGGAGTCTCCTTCTCTGGAGATGTTTAAAACCTGCCTGGACATGTTCCTGTGCGACTTGGTCTAGATGATCCTGCTGTGGTGGGGGAAATGGACTGGATGATCTTTCGAGGTCCCTTCCAATCCCTAACGTTCTGTGGACTGTGGTCTGAATTCAGGCAGTTAATCACTTGAAGCCAGGGGTCTGGTTTTTCTGGGAAGAAACCCCACCAAATACCTGAAGAGGTGTCACTGTGGTGAAACAAGCGGTCTCAAGGGACCCTTTGTGTGTTAAAAAAAGCTTTGTAGGTCAGCAACACTCTTCCCCTAACATGGGAATTTGCTTTGCAAGGTGATCTCTGTCTGTTCTGCAATGGAGTGTGCTCATACGAGATGCGCGGAATCATCTCAGATCGATCAGCAATCTACAGCCAGGTGAAAATGATGAAATAGAAACCACTATATATGAACTGTACTCATCTGTGATTTACTTCTTTTTCTTTTAATTACCAGGTTTAGAAAAGAATTTGCACTCATTTTGCATTTTATCTGTTTAATCAGAATGCAGAGGGATGGATCTGATGTCACAATGAAAAGACAGCTCTAGAAACAATCGCAGGAGGATTTCATAACATAGAGTCTCTGGTATAGAAGTGGCTGTTTGCCACTTACATTTGGCTTTCTGCTGGGAGCACGGGCTTTGTGTGAGCTGGACTAATTGCTACAATTAGCAAAATTAAATGGCTTATTGTGTATTTAAACAATTCCTCTCACATTCTGCATTGTTACCCTACAGAATTAGTAATTGCAGCGTTTGGCTTGTAAATCCAGGGACACGTAGTGTGATTATTTCCACCACACGCCTCTTGTAGAGACTGAGCCTCAATAAGGTCGTTTAGATGGATGCTCGTAACAAACGCAATTTACTCTGCTTCCCACCACACAGAGGAGCAAGAGAGGCAGCAGCAGGGCCTCAGCAATCTGCTGAAGTCTTTTCCTTGGCATTGTAGAGGCAGTGCAGGGGATGCAGAGTAAATCACAGAATCCTAGTCCCTTTGGATCACGCAGACAGAGCGGAGGAAAGTCACTGACTTTGGAAGCTCAATCACTGGCAGAGCCAACTAAAACACAGTCCGGTGCCACTTTTACGGCTCTTAAGCAGCTGGATGATCAAGTCATGAACACTTCAATGTGTTTTAATTTGGGTTCTAATAAAATCCAACTATTGTGGATATTTGCTGGCTAATAAAAACTAAATGATTATGTTGCATGATTTGGAATCCTTTTCCAAATAGAGCAGCACCGGTACTTTTAGTACCCCTCGCTAATTGCTCTTTTGGGCAGACACTGATATGTTGGCTGGACTCGCCTATGTTTAAACAAATTCGGGTTTAATAGCTATTTACCACGTGTTAAAAATTGCCGCTCCGGCATCTTAATTTACCTCCTCTGCTGCCTGAGAGTTTAACAGGACGAGGCAGCAAAGGCAGAGCATTCCATTTTTGAAGGAGTATTTTCTCAAATGTTACAGAACTCAATTAATAGAAAACTTGATTTGCCAGTGCAAATATTGTTGATGTGCCATGAAGTCCATGTTACCCAAACGGAGACACGTTCTACCGTAAGAAACGGATTTCAATTGACATAACAAAGGCGGAAATTAGCTTTTTCATTACTAAATCTGCAGGAAAAGAAGTATTGCACTTATTTTCAAATATTGTTTTTAAAAGTTACTCTACTATAGAACAAATAACTTTTCCTTTAAATTAAGACAAAAGGTTCAACTTATATTTTCTGAGTGACCATCTCCTTCCTCTAATTAGAGCTGTGAATACTAATTAAATTGTCATTTCTCCAACACATAAATCCACAACTCTATAAATTTTACGACCAAGTCTTTAACCAGATAAATTACCATTAAATCTGCTGCCAAATTGGTTCATTAGAACAATACACCCGTAACTCTTACACATCAAACGAGGTGGTGCGATTGCCTCTCTTCACCAGAATAGAATTATGAACTGTTTTCTTATGTTGTGCAATAAAATTTTAAAGATCTGACTTTTTTTTTCATTATTTCAAAAGCAGAAGTTAGTATTGTTTGTTGTTGTTTGTTTTTACATTTTTTTTTTTGCAACTGATGTCTTCATTAGACTTTATTGATTTTAAAACTGCCTGTGGTAAAAAGAATAGTGCATACTGGTTATTAACTGTCCGTAAGGCCATAATGGAATTTCAGAGTGGACTCTATTTAATCTTGACAATTGCTATAAAAAAATTTCTTACAGCTTTTAATGCAACTATTCACAGCAAAGCAAGTTAAGGAACTCTCCGGGTAGCCATCCAAGTGTTAAGACTTCAGTGGCCAGCCTGCTCTCAGTGCAGGTATCACTGACGTTATGAAAAGTAATGGAGCAAGATAGTGGAGAGCAACTTTGGATTTGGGGTAAAATGACTCTTCCCCCCTCCTCAAACAGCTGGATTGAGTTTTGAAGACAAGGTGTTTGTACATGTGCTGCCACGTATGGATCTGCACACTCAGACCCCACAGTAGTTTCCTTAGGAAACGTAATTAAAAAAAACCAAAACAACAAAATGTTGGAAGAGTAAAGAAGGTAAACGTTAGCTAGCAAAACAATAAGACCTGCCTGTCCTTCCTTCTGAAGCCAAACAAGAATAAATCCAACAAACTCACCCCAAACCTCCTTCTGAAACCTTGCAATGCAATGCAGTGCTCCGGAGCAGAACCCTTTAACTTCTGTACAAAGCAAGGTTCCTTCACTTTTCTAAGCCCTGACCAGAGAGCTCATGCTAGCAAGGATTAATGCTGGAGCCAGGGCTCAGCTGATTTTGACTTGCTCCCAGAATCTTATTTCAGCCGTTCTTGCAGCAGAATATTTGCTGACAAAACACAACTGATGTTCTCTACAATCAGCTCTATCTGCATGGAGGGAAGGGCAGTCGCTTTGTACAAAGCTTCAGGTCTGGACCATCAAATAATTATTTCTTCAAAAAAACCCCACACTGTAGAGGCAGTTGGCCACTGCTGGATTTGAAAACAGCTAAGAAACCCTTGAAGCACGGGTGATTTCTCATCTGTGTGAAGTTCCCTCTGACTTGCAGATTCCTGCACTTCCACAGATTTTTGACGAACTCGTCCCAGCAAAGAGCAACAGGTATTGGACACTTCACTAATAAAAAGAGTCGACATTAAAAATGGCTACTCGAACGCATACAAATCAACATTGGCTGTGCAACCTCATAGTACAAATATTAACAACAGGAAAGACTGAGATTCACCCAGCAGCAAGTACAGCAGTGACTGCACTGACAGACCACATGGTGAAGATTACACCACCAATGATCAGGTCTTCTCCATCCTGACAATGCCGCTTATAACAGTAACTCCTCAGTTCTGCTTCGCTCTCCCAAAACAGATGGAAATAGTTACAGCAAATTGTTTCTTATGGAATTGCCCGGTGTCTTTACAAGCCACTTATGTTTGAAGCAGGATCCATGGTTTATAGAAGTGTTCTAAAAGTACCCATGTAGGCTTTCACATGGCATTACACTGCAAAATGAACCCATAATGTGTGAAACCCAGGTCTGCATCAACCTGTGGAAGCCAGTTGATATCATTAATGGACCAATTCTTAAAATCTATGCTATAAAGAGAATGAAATGTTATTAAAAGATTTGAGGTTTATAAAAAGTAACTTTTTTTGTACCGTATTTTGCACTTTACAAAAATATTGAAATAACTAATGAGTTTTTTACTCTGCACCAGCTTTAAAAAAAATACTATCAAATTTTGACTTGCACCTTGAATGCATCTGAAAGCACCATCAGGGGATACTTTTAACATAAAGGAGGATACCACTACTAGACTTAGGGAGGTATTTTAAAACCCAAAAACTTGCAGCAAAAGCACTCTATCACAAGAGATTCGACGCAATTTTTAGACACAAGTCTTGAACAGGCAGAAGAGGGTCTTCCTCACAACTTGCTTACACTATATTTCGATGTATACATACTTACTAAGAGGTGGCCGAGAGCCTTTAAAAGACATCACTTTCACCTCAGGTGGGGAAAATTCAGAGCTGTCTCTACAGGTTGAGAACTTGATTGGTCTTTCCTGCTTCTTGTTCTGGTAGGGCTCGTGCCACTTGTTATCTGTCCCTCAGGCAACATCAACCTTTGCAGTTCTGCAATGTTTGGCACTAGAAGGGTATGGCATGTCACAGTCTCTTGTCACCCCTGCATACATTCACACACTGAATCCCGCATTCCCAGTCCTGTGACAGAGATACTTCAGTGTGTTCATCTCGTAGTTTCTTCCGAAATTGCTGAACGAGCTTCTCCAAAAGTTTTAGAAGTTTAGAATACGAAAACTATACTTCCCTGTTCTTTTACATATATATATATAATCTTTTTTTTTGCAAACTGAACACTGAATCATGATTATCATTTAATGTACATCACTATGTGCTAGAGCTCCTTGTTCCTCCTAAAAACCAGAAGAGAGCTGCTGCATAGGATACCTGTCAGAAGTAACATAAAGAACTCAAATTGCATTTCTAAAGATTGAAATTCCATAGAAAACAAACATTCTTGGTAGTGTTAATGTTTGTGGCCTAATTAGGATGAGCACTTGTCTTTTTAATGAAGAACTACTTTGCAGACCTATTCTAACCTAAATGGTGGATTGATGGGAGGGCTGAAGACTAGTCTGCTCCTACTTTCCTCCATAGAAGTTTCTGTAACAGCAACACTGTGTGCTACAGCTTCGTTGATTTTGAAAAAGGGCTCTTTTTTGGTTTGTTTTTGCTATAAATTATGCCAATAGCAATCAATATCATCATCATTCCCTGGTCTGACGGGGTAGGGGTTGGACTAGCTGAGCTTTCGAGGTCCCTTCTAACCCCTAACATTCTGTGATGCACATTCTGTGATTAACTTCTAAAATAAAATGCACTGCTGGCTGAAGTTGAGAGCCCAGAGCTTTCCCACTGGTTTAACTGGAAGTACCGTGAAGTCAGAGCTTCAAGAGCAGCAAGGAGTTGTGGGTGGAGTTTCCCCAGCTAAAGAGACTGATCTATAAGTATGAGCTTGGAGTATTTTTGGAGGCTTACAGGTGATGCTGCTGTGGATCAAATGATAATCATGATGATCACGTAGTGCTCATCATAAGAGCCCTACAGCCTGCTGCTCTACTTGTGGTATGCAGTTGAGTTTTTCCTACAGTCCTACTGTCAACCCTTAATTTGGACTATCACACCGGAGCTTCTTCGAGCCGTTGTTTGTGTTTTGTTTACAAAGTGGTTTCGTACTCCAAGCGCTCCTGGATAAGGGCATCATCTTTATACTGGAGCCGTGGAGGAGCAGGAGAACATTCAAACGCTAAGATAGCCTTCCTCAGGCTCCTGTCCAGCACGTGTCTCTCCCATGCTGGGTACCTGTTCCTGAACAGATCGATTTTAATGACAGACTCTTCAATCCTTGGTGGCCGGGATGAAGGTGTGGACGGTGCCGTGGGTCTCACCTGAAACACAGGCACACACCCATCCCTCTCAGCGAATTTTTGATCCCGCTCGCTCGTGACGCTCCGGTTGTTGGAGATGGAACGTAGAGTGTTTGTGGCCACTTCTGGGGGGAGGGTGAAGGCAGTGGCAGGGTCCTCACAAGCACAGCTTGGCGACTGCCCGAACCGTGGTCCATTGGGGTGGAAGAAGGCATAGTACATCAGCATAAAAACGATGCCGGTTAAAAAGCTGCTGAACACCACACACAGTGCTGGTATGGCAAACGCATCCGAGATTGGCGGGGCCTTGTACAGATACCAGAGAGCACTCAAGGCAGTGTTTTCTAAAAGGATCACAAAGTAGTAAATGAAAAGTCTGCAGCGTGTCCTTCCTTCCTTGACGTTGAACCAGCTGAAGATATAGATTATACCGACAACCATGTCGAAAACGATCTCCTCCCACTTAGTGATGCAAAACTCTGTCTCGCAGTGGACAATCCAGAAGGTCATGATGCACCAGTGCAGCACGATGAAGATCCCAAAGTACAGCTGGAAAACGGAGGCAAACAGAGCAAAAGTAATGACCCTTGCGGCGATGGTGAAGAAATGCCAGCAGAACTGGATTATAACAGCCATGTAACTGATAGGCTTCTTGTCGTCACGGGAGTCACGCAGGGCCTTTTGGTAGGAAGCCAAGGCCCAAGCCAGGGATACGAGAGATGCTGCAGCAGTAAGACCTAGGAGGAAACAGGAGATGTAGTTATGGCACAGTTAGATGATCAGCATTTGGTTGGAACTGGTGAGAACCTTGCTGCTTCAAACGTGTTATCCACCAGCGACTTAAAATATCTTCCTTCCTCTTTAGCTCAGCCAGCAATGAGAATTGGACACCTGCTGCCAAGGTTTCATCACCCTTCCAACATGGAGCACGTACAGACAAGAGCAGCTATCAAACTACACCTCGAAATGCTTCTCCAGTAATTTTAATTTTGAAACAAATACATTAATTCACAGTTTTCAGCAAGCTGGGAATAGGCATTTCTGTCACGTGTGGTTTAATAGGATCTGCTGTGATTACTGCTTTAAGGAAAAATTTGAAGTTTTTGATTTTGATGTCATTAAGAAGCCTAATATAAAGAAACCAAGTAGTTCTGCATACAATGGCAGCATCATTTACATATAAACGAAATAAATAATAACAGGAGCCTATGCCTACATTTAGAAAATAAATGAAAGTGAGACATCGAGTTGCTGGAGCAGGAGGACCTCATCGCTCTCTACAACTGTCTGAACAGACACTGTAGAGATGTTGGTGCTGGTCTCTTCTCACAGGTAATTAGTGACAGAGCCAGAGGGAATGGTTTCAAGCTCCAACGGAGTAGGTTTGGATTAGACATCAAGAAAAAATTCTTCATGGAAAGAGTGGTCAGGCACTGGAATGGGCTGCCCAGGGTGGTGGTTGAGTCACCATCCCTAGATGAGTTTAATAGACCCTTAGATGTAGTGGTGGGGGATCTGGTTTAGGGGTGAACTTGTAGAGTAAGGTTTATGGTAGTACTCTATGATCCCAAGGGTCTTTTCCAACCTGAATGATTACATCAAAATTTAAACTAACTGAGGGAAACAGTTACTCTTGCTGAGGGAAACAAGAAGTTGCCCATTTTGATATTTCCACCACTTTTCAATAGATTTCAGGAAGTAGAAAAGGTCAACACGTCCTAAAATTCTATTGAAAAGCGGCTATTTCTTCCAGTCAGAAATGAATTTCAGGAATGTTGGAATTTTCTAGTCAATTAAAATCCTGTGAATAGAAGCTCCTAAAATAGGGAGCTATAACTTGATGTTCAAATAGCCATTTTATCTTCCATATCTCACAGAATTGCCTATTTATAAGGCCCTGAACAATTGTACTTCTGGAAAAGCTGCCAAATGTGTTTCACAAAAATAATTCAACATAAAATTATTTATCATGAGATTTCCAAATATCATTTTCATAAAAATCACTCCTATACATTTAAAAATAAGTCATATTAACCCCCCTTGCAAAGTTTCCATGCTTGAATTGTTCTTTTTTTTAATCAAGTGAGTTTGACTGTTGTTAGTAGGTAAACTGAAAAAGAAAGTTGCTTGGCAATGTAATCTCATTTTTAAACTGATCTGGTTACTTCCAAAGACTGCAAGAAAAACACTCTTACACTCCCACGTACAAAGTGATACGGTTCAGCACAATTATTCAAATGCTTAACATCAACATAGCATCCTGGTTAGCCATGAATGATCGTTGTTCTTCACTGAAAGATTGATTTTTATTTACTTATGACTACTATCAAGCTGCTTTGGATAGAAATGGGAATTCACTGAAATGCAAACCCCCAGCCTTTCATGCATATTTATTATTTAAATAGAACTGGAATAAATACATTGCGTACGGAGGAAAAGTATATAAAACCTTTTATATTTAAAACTGGTTTATTACCAAAGCAAATTCCATATACTGGTAACAAACAGATTCATATGCCTCAGCATCCTGGGCTGAGAATTTATTCACAGACCATTTGAAGATAGTGATGCTTCAGCTTATGTTATTTCTATGCCATTCCTTACCTTTGAACCTATTATTGAAGTAAATTACACCGAAATCAGAGAACATTAAGGATTGGAAGGGACCTCGAAAGATCATCTAGTCCAATCCCCAAAACATTTCTTTTATCTGCCATTAGAAGCTGCTTAATCATTCCAACAACCTTTGGTTGTTGCAAAACAGCAGACACTAATTTTTTCTTCTATGTTCAATAGTTTTCTTTACAGCTTAACCATCAAGAACATATTACTGAAACAGCCTAAATTTTATGGAATTTAGTTAATAAGTGGTTAACTTAAGCCTAAATACATGTTGCTGCACACTTTGGATAAAAAAGACTTTATTTTAAACCAGAAAATGTAGCTTATGGAAAAAATATCTACTCTGAAAGAAAAAAAACACCCCTATTTTAGCAATCTACCTGGCTTAACATATGAAGATTTTGCTCAGTAAGTAATGCAGAGAAATTCATTGCTTTCAGGAGGATTGAGTTTGCCAACGCTTCTCCCTCAGTCACTGTCAGGATGCTAGTTGTGTTGTGGTTTAACACAAATCTAAAAAAACCCCCCAACCCAATCATCAGACATATAGAACAAACTTATAGTTCCAGGGACAATTTAAAATAAAACTTCCTTGTTTTTCTTCCCATGCAGATGCCTGGATGCCAACACACCAATGCTTCTTCTGAAATCCTGCTTCACAGACAGAAAAAGCCATCAGCAACGAGGACAGGAAGGAGACAGGGTATAAGTGGTTATTTTCATTCTCAACATGTGTATTTGCTTTTCCTGTGACCACCATCTCTGGAGACATCAGTGACAGCTGAAAACACAAGTTCTCATTTCCCCTCTGGAGCACTTGAAGTACTGAGACACCCATTCATTTCCCTTATAAAATGAAAAGTTTGGAAAGGTAGATGAGTAGGATAAGAAAGATAGATAAGGATAAGACAGACACTTTCAGTACAAGAGCACAAAACCAGCAGTATCAACACAGGAAAGAATACCCTGACAGAGCAATCCATACCTTTTCTTTGCAAATCTAACTTTAATGACCTTGCTTGCTTGCCCTGAGGTTTGCAGAGACATCATCAGTTCTGCATTAGGAGGTGTAAAATCACTCAGTAATGCACACAGAACTTCCCAAATTAAACGATAAGATTCAGAGGAATTTCCAGTGTTCTAATGCTAATTAATTTCCAGGCATTGTCTGGGACAGAAGCAAGTATAATAGCAATGCAATTCGGTTATTTAAATAATCATTAAGAAGGAATACATCCTTTGCTGTTACAGAACAAACTCAGGGACAGTGGCATACACGAGAGAAAGGGAGACAAGGGAATGTTCAAAGGGAAAGAGCTGCCAGTTAATGTATTATGTTATACACTTGTGCTATTGGCAACGGCGTTAAGGATAAAGAATTAAGATAACGGTAAATGCTTCACAGCCACCATCTGTTTTTCTTTATTGATGAGACCAAGCACTAAGGAATTATTAAAAGTGTAATTATTAGTGAGAACCATAATGTAAAATTGATGCAAATAGCAGTGTGGTAATAAATGTCGCTATATAAGTAATTCACTGGAAACGGTGAGAGATAAAGTGACTTACTGTAGCACTGAAAAGGTACTTCATTAATTAGAACATATTGATGCCTTTGTTGAGCCTGTGTTCACATAAACCTCTTTATCCCTATTTCAAAAGAAGAACTAAAATAAATTTCTACTACTAGCAAATCAAAACTGTGAAGGCATTAACATGCCACCAGGAACAAAGGACAACAAGGCTTTTTTTTTTTTCATGAGAACCATGAAAGTTGGACCTCTCTAGGCTGTCAAGAAACCAGTTAGTAATTCAGGCCTCTCTTCACAGACAGCTAATGACAGAAGGGTTTAGGACTAGAACAACCAAAAGCTCTGCCCCCTTCTTCGATCTGTAATAGTAACTGACTCATCAAGAATCACAAACTGCAGTCACGCTGCCAGAATATGCCGCTAATGAGTAAGCAATCTGGGTGATCTCTACCTCACAAGTACATTTTCCTACTATGTTTTATCTTCTTGTTCTACTAATGATGTGCTGGATTTTGCAATTCAGGAGTTGTTCTTGGCCACTAATAAAGCCCAGTCCTTCCCAGGCAGTGACAAGTGCATGGTACTCACTTATGTGATGCAGTCTGTGTGCTGCCAGGCTTGGCACGAGAGCGTGAGATCATTTCACCTGTTAGGAGGCTAAGCTTAGACTTCTGTACTTTCACAGCTAGACTCCTCGCCTGGTAGGTAATTTGGTTTCTTTATATTCCTGTCAAGTATGTGCAGCATAAACATAGCCAGGGACTCCCGGCTAATTTCCATGATTTCTATGTTTCTTGTTGGCAAAAGTGCACGTTTGATGTCTTGAGGTTACTGCAAGTAGTTTTGAGTAATCAAGGGATCATCTGGAGCTGGCAGCAACCCCAACCAAGCAGAACAAAAGCCCTGCCGTTGCCCCTTGAGGAGAAACATCATGACAACACTAAACTAAACATAGGGCACCATCTAAGGGAGGAGGCTCCACCTGTTCAGCACACAGTAACACCTTCCATAAAGCCAGAGGCAGAAGCTGTAGCACGTCTCCCAGCTGTCTAACAGGAGAGAGAGACGAGATGTATCCGAGCAGACACATAAAAATTCCTGGCAAAACAGAAATTTTGAGGATGCTGCATTCCACCCACATTCCTGTCATTTTACCTTTAGTTTTCCGTAGAGCTCTTACATGCTTTTGCTTATGCAACTTCTGGACAAAGCTTCTCTTGGCACATTCTACTGATGTGGAGCAACCAGCCACACAGATTTTCACTCCAAATAAAATTGACTGGAATTCTTTTATGGGAAACACTTAGGAAACACATTAAAGGAAAAAAATACCCCAAAACATACACAGCCAATGCATAAAAGATTATTTCAATCTTTTATGAAAACAAAAATAAATCCAAAGCAACAATACAAAAGCCAGAAAAAAATGCACATGAATTGGAACTGAGTCTGTTACAGCCAAAACATGGCAGTGCTAGAATCTGTGTTGGTTTCCTAATGAACTCTGCATCAAACTCTTCTCTAACATCCTGGGTGCTGGTGTCTGGTGTTGGCAGTGGTCTCTGTGATGAGGGCCCAGAGCTGCCCCATGCTAGATACAGTCACTTCCAGCTGAGCTACAGCAGAACATGGAGTCTATCAACCAAGATCGTGGCACCTCTGGGACAGTGTATTTAAAACAGAAGGAGGAGGGTGGGAGCATGAGGCAAGAAAGATGAAAGCGAGAAGGGCACTGTAAGCATCAGATTGAGAGAAGAAGGAGGGACTCCACCAGGACCATAGTGGAGCACACAACCACCTTGCAGCACAGAATATTGCTTGAAGGAAACTGCAGCTGTGCAGAGCCCAGCTGGAGCAGGTTTATTCTGACAGAACTATATCCTATGGGAGGGACTCCCTGCTGCATAATACAAAGTATTATGGACTGACCAAAATCCCCAATTCCACATCACCACACAGCACTAGGGGAAGTAGTAAAAGGTTCAGGAATGAAGGAGGCAAGGTTAGAAGAGAGTGCACGGAGAAAGGCGCTGCTTTAATTTCTCTGTTTCTCACTATCCACATCGATTTCAGCGGCAACAGATTAATTTCCCACAGGTTGAGTCTGTTTTGCCTGTGACCATAACTGGTGAGGGATCTCCTTGTCTTTGCCCTAAGCCCATGAGTTTTTCAATCCTGTTTTTTCTTCCTGAGCTGCTGAGGAGGAGGAGTAAGCAAGCACTTAAGAGGGATCTGGCTGCAAATCAAGGTCACTTCAAGGAATGGTTGTCTGGACATATCAAAGCTGATACAGAATTTCCTGCGGTTTAATTAGAAGATACGGGAGCAGAATGCGCCCAATACCCAAGAGGACTGGAAAGTTACAACAATAATGGGTTTTCCTGTATGTGTAGAGAAAGGATAGAGAAAAGCATAAACACCACACCAACATGGGCTTGTTTACATTTAACACAGCTACAACAAATTTTCTAGCTTTTTTTTTTCCCCACGAAAGCTGCACAAAATTCAATACTTCAGTGATGTGTTTCGTGGATGTTTTTATATATTTCAAGCGAGACAGGATGCTAGATAACAATCACTCACTGTGAAATACACGGAGCTTTACCTCACCAACACTTGAGTGAATCCCATACTTCTCTTTAAAAAGGTGCATAAGAATTCAAAAGAGTCAAACAAGGGAGAAAACATCCTTCTAAGGGATATTTACCTTCACTTTAAGAATGCACTTTTTCCATTCTCACTCTATCTTCAGTTTTCAGCCATTGATTTGTCTGAAGTTCTACAGAGTTAAAACAATCTCATGGATTTTCAGAATTTTAAAAGCAAAAGTTTCCAGGACATCACCTGTTCACTTAAAAGCCCTCAGTACCTTTGAAATAGAATAATATAGAGACATCCTTAGAGATGTTCTTATTTCTGTCTTTATTTTTGCAGGGGAGGCTATCTCCTTCCCTTTTTCAATATGCAAAGATACTATAGAACTAAGAAAGAAACTGTACAGAAACCCTGAGAGCCTGATAGTTTGTAGTCGTTTTAAAATTAATGCCTGTGTCCAGATATACAAAAATGAACCACTGGAAGGAGATATGGACTTTGAAAGTCCTGTCACATATAGCCCTCAGAATGAGGGTTTAAAGCATTATCCCTGATAGCTCCACAGCTTTAATAATCCATGTGGCTAGATGAATATCCATAGAAACGTCAAAAGCGTGGAGAAAACAACCTGAAAACAAATTTTAAATACCTGACATGAGCTAGTGAGCCATGAAGGTCATGAAGGGAGTGGAACACCTCCCTGATGAGGAAAGGCTGAGGGAGCTGGGTCTCTTTAGCTTGGAGAAACAGAAACTGAGGGGTGACCTCATAATGTTGATAAATATGTGAAGGGTGGGTGTCAGGAGGATGGAGCCAGGCTCTGCTTAGTGTCATCTAATGATAGGA
>JAOXOE010000343.1:28761797-28774851 GCA_028565055.1 Phoeniculus purpureus | reverse complement strand
GCTCTGTGCTGGACTCTCTCCAGCAGTTCTGTGTCCTTCTTGAACTGAGGGGCTCAGAACTGGACACAATATTCCAGTTCCGGTCTCACCAGGGTAGAGGGGGAAGAACACTCTGTTAACTATTTCAATGTGCAAATTGGAGATTAATAAATACAAAGAGAAACATGCAGACATTTTTGGGACCTCGAAAGATCATCTAGTCCAATCCCCCTGCCACAGCAGGATCACCTAGATCAAGTCACACAGGATCCTATCCAGACGGGTTTTAAATGTCTCCAGAGAAGGAGACTCCTCAACCTCCCTCAGCAGCCCATTCCAGTGCTCTGTCACCCTCACTGTGGAAAAGTTCCTCCAAAATAGAGACCTGTCCTAGAGACCTTGTTGTAGCCTTTGTAGAAGTTTCCTTCCAGCCTGAATGTGGAGGACAGCAGCTGCCAAACAGCAGCATCTCTGTTGCAACATGGAGAAGCTGGAATTTCTTGCTTCCACTTGTTCCATCAGAGAAGCTTCATGAAATGCTTGCTGGAAGTAGATGAAATTCCATTTTAATTGCAGAGGAATCACCTTTGGCTTATAATGGGGCAAGGAGATGCTAGATAAACACTGTTAAAGGCAAGACAAGCCCTTTTCACATTCCACCTCTCAAAAGTGGAGAAGTGAAGATGCTACATGTGAGTGAGGCTTTGAGCCTGCATATCTGAAAGTAGCATTAATCCCTTGGGTGAATTACAAATTAATACACTGTTCAAGCAGTAGAAAAATACATCGGATTAATTGCAAATGTGACCTGGGGTCCTTGTTCTAGAGGCAGTTCTCCACTTAATGAAACTCCTGGCAAAGCCTTTGTGGTGATGAATAAGCAGCTCTCTGTGTACAATGAACAAACAGTTCAATAGTACAGGTGGATCATGTTCTGATTGAGAGAGACTTCACTTCTATTGACCTATTTGGCAATGGCTATTAAAGAATGCTTTTAAATCCACATTGTCCAGGAAATTTAGCTGTAATCATGGCAGTTTTTGAGGATGTTCCATCTCATTACAGATCTTCTTTGGAAAGTCTATAAAGCATCACACCCAAGGAAACTTCTAACATTAGGACGATGGCTTAATATTTAAATTCGTAGTTGTAAGTCTGACTTTTTAAGGAGTTTAATCAGGGCTATTCCGAGCTAATGTAGGAGGGATCAAAGATCTTTGGAAGGCATATGGTCATTTTTCACAAGTGAGCTGACAGAGTTTCTGGAAAGAGAGGTCACAGGGGTGAGAGGGAAAGAGCATTGCGCTTCCTCACCACAAGACAGATTTTCACAGATCCTAGAATGGGTCTTGCTGTTTCCTGAACTCTCCTTATTTATCAGAGCTGTCACAACTGTTCAGTTGACTTTTAAATAAGCTTCTCATTATGTAATCACCTCAACAAATGGCTAAAGAGGCAATTGTGGCAACCTTTACGAACATGTTCCTCCCTACAGCCTTCATATAATTGCCATCCCAATCAATACTTAAGTAATCAAAATCCTCCAAGATCAAAGTTACAACCTTCTGACTGTCCTCTTTCCTGATCTACTTTCTGTAACTCCTGTGGAGGAGAAGAGCAATATCCAATGTCACACGATTGGCTTTGCTGTCCTAAATGCTAACCAATGCACAAAAACATATATCCTCCTTCCAAGCTCAAAAGCATTCTTTCATTTTCTGCTTCTGAAGAGTAGGTATCATTTTACACGGTACAAAAATGGTGACTGTTGTTACTACATGCAAAATCAAATTGCCTCTTGTTGGTCATAATTAAATCATTTTTTTGGCTCAAGCGCTTTTTTTATAACTTTGAAAAAAAGAAAATCATGCTGCTGCCTATCCAGTCTCATTTTTCTTTTGGTTTTGCTTCTACTGGTAGTGAAATCCTGGCCACAACATAACCAATAACAAGCTTCAGATGAACTGCATGACTCCAAGATGTTTCCCTGTAACCTGTTTTACACTAGTCTCAGTTTGTTTAGATGCAATTATACTATTAGAAGACTGATATAAGAAGACACAGTGATTATTTTTTAATTTTTAACATAATAAAAAGTTTTGAATTATGTAGTTCATCAATAAATCACCAAGAAGCTATTTTAAAACCAAGCTCTGCTGCAAGTATGTTTTTTTCAAATGTTCATGACACTGCAGTTTGAAGGAGAAAAATATCCTCAGTCCCAAGAACTCAGGAGTTAAAAATTGTTCAGTAGGAGCTGTATCTCACCAGTAACAGCAATAAATGTTTTGGTGTAGATTTTCAAGTTTTGTTTTATGGAGATTTTAACAACCAGAAATTTAGTAATTACTTTTCTTAAAAAAACATTGATGGCTTTTAAAACGTATTTCAGGTAGTAGCCTTCGGAATACTGAAGCCAAAGTAACATTTAAAAAAAAAGATGGTGCATCACCTCTAGTACTAAAAGAGTGTGTAGGACTGTTACAAGCTCTGTTTATTAAACATTTCCATAGATTTCCATTTTGCAATAGGACAGCTCTACAGGTATAATAATTGAGAACTGATTCATAACCAGCAATCTGCTCTTTCATAGAAGCAAACAACGGTTTAGCTTGAAAGGGACCCTCAGTGATCATCTAGTCCCAATCCCCCGCCATGCTCAGTGGCACCTCTCACAAAACCAGTTTGCCCAAAGCCCCATCCAACCTGGCCTTGAATGCTTCCAGGAACGGGACAGCTGCAAAAGGGACAAAGCCATTTATGACTTGCACTGTCCACTAGCAAAGAGACACCAGCTGCAATATAGCACCTTTTCCCAAAAAGGACATTACAGTTCAAGCAGATACATCCCACAGCATCATCAAGAAGAATTACAAGCCTAAATCAGAATTCCTACCTACCAACAAAACGTGAACACGCAAAGCTGTGTGCCCCAAGCTGAGCCAGTCTCACCATGCATCCAGCCTTCCTCCTCACAACACAATAGCAGGAAGACCCAAACAGAAGCAGCAAACTTGCTTACACAGGACATACGTTTCCCAGGCCATTTACCACTTTTTAAAAAAATAACGACCGATTTGTAGCACATGGATTCCTACCTCTAGATGGTCTTCTTCCTCTGTCTCAGAAGCAGTAATGACACCTCTTCACAGGTCAAGACCGAGCAGTACAGCAGCTCCAAGAGACCATACTGATGGCACAATTCAACAGCCACCAGACAGGTAACACTGCTCACCCAGAGTACTACCTCCAGCACAAGACAACAACTCAAACTACAGAAGAAACCTAAAAGCAGCTGTGCTTCAGGTGCTTTATAGCTTCTCATTAGTGTAGTGATGTGACACCTGTGTGGTGAGAGACACCTGTTCCTGAGCTCTGAGTGAAAGCACAGTACTTGTGGTGTTAGCACTTGGTGCACCTTATGGGGTGGAGTTTTCCATTTGTAGGGGAAGAAACCAAATGCAGGCATTCACACAGTCTCAATTTCAGATGAGAAACATTTCATTTAGATTTTATGAATACTTAGAATTATTAGTTTTGTCAATTTTTTAAATCTTAAAATCTTGTAGTTTGCACTCAATCAGTTATTTTTTCCTAATTGTAACTAAGTCTTCAATGCTGAATGTCCACTCTGTCTGGGGCATTACTGATTATTTCCATCCAATACACTTCAAGAACAACTTCACAGCTCAGGTCTCCTTGGCTGTATTAAGCCTCTTTTTTAATTTCATTTGAAAACACTCTAAAGGTAAAAAAAAAATCATGCTAGCTGCTAGATACTGTCTGTTAATTGCTCCTGCAGATAACAAGAACCCTAAGGGGCAAAAGAAAGGTTACAAAGCCTACAGAAACACATCAGAAATGCATAATTTATGCTTCTTCTCTCAGTTAACACTGCAATAGTTCTGTGTTCTTATGCTCCTCAGCCTCCAGTTTTCTCAGGCATTTCATTTTTGGATGGTTCACAATTAACAAACCAGTGAAACCTCCAAAATATTTTGCAGGGCTTTTCCCTTGGACTTGATCATCTTAAAGGTCTTTTCCAATCAAAGAGATTCTGTATTTCTGTGACTCTTCTGAAGTAGTTTTGTGTCATATGCCTCAATTATTTGATGGGGAAGGAATTTCCATTTCCCTGATCGTTGTTCTTTTCCTCACCTCCCCACCTGCAGTCCAAAAGCAGTGCCAAACTAATAAAAACTGTTTAAAACAATTAACTCGACATCTTGTACAGCTTGATTACAGAGCAGGAATTATTAGTACAAAGGAGCAACTCCCATACGACCTTCAATGTAATTGTTGTTTTGTTTATGCTGATAAAGCATCATGTTTGCATTTTGTTATTCTATCATTTCTAAGATCATTGAGAGAGTGAAGACATACAAGATGCTTTTATAGTTACTGGAACAATCACTGTAGAATGCGGTGCAAGCTCTGCAAAAGCCACGTCTGCCTGTGAGAGCCAGCTGAACCAGGGGCTACATATTTTGTATTTCATCCTTAGAAAACCACTTTCCTTCAATAAAATGTTTGCAATGAAGTGATCTTAGCTGGCTTCTGTACTCTCCTTCTTTGCCCAGCTTATGGATGCTGGCCATGCCTGTGTTGGTCTACTCAGTCGCACTGATGAAATCTCCTCTCTCTTCTGATTCACTGAATTCAGATTGTGTCTGTCAGTATGAATTAGCCAAAACAGTTGTACAAGGATACTCCCAAGGTATCATATTGGAGCATTTTCTGTACAAGGTTGCAAGGCCAATCTTGTGGCAGGTGGAACAAGCTGCTTCTTCCTCGGAGAACAGCACTCTGTCGCTGTTGAGGGAAGCCCGGATAATGATAACTCTCATCTACAGGACCTGTAGCAGTGTTAAGTCACAAACATTTGCAGCATCTCTCACTGCTGCCATGAGTTCAGCCGCAGATTTATTGAAGTACAGCACCCTATTTTCATTCTAAACTAACTTTTTGCTTAGTCCTAAGTGATAACGCAGGAAAACTTTTCATGGTGGAAGAATTAAAGATGTCTCAGATTCTAAAGCAATGCACACTTCTGGCATTTGCAGAGCATGTGAAAGTTCTCACTAGCAGCTACTCTGCAGTTAAAGAAAAAAAGTGTTTTTGTATTCAATTCCTTGATTTTAGTCAATTTAAAGTCAGGTACTGAAACTAAATCAATTACCTGGGCTCTGTTTCTGGTCCATGGAGAGAAGTGAACATATGTATAGGGCAGGTTATCTCAGCTATATTAGATGCTCCTCAAGAGAGAATGTCCTTCTGATGCCTCTCCTTCTTAACTGGCTGTAAAAGTAGCTTGAACAGGACATCTTAACTTTTAAACAGAACCAGAGTTCAGTGAGACCAACTCCACCCTTAACAAGCAATTTTCTTTGTATCATCCTCACAGTTCAGCTTTCCACAGCTGAATAACTCCAATCACAGAAACTGGCTTAAGTATCTTGTTATACCAGGACATGATGGTTTCTTGAACTGAACGCTTAACACTCTGTGTGGCTGCCTCTGTTAGACTCCAGGCTGCTTGTTTATGACACTAATTCCCTTTAGCTCTCTCAAGTAGTAGCATCAATATTTCAGAGAGCAAATGGAGAAGAAGAAAACCTGTTCTAATTTCTTGATTCTTTTCCAATCTACACCATTCCCTGAGAACTTAGGGAGCATATATAGACAGTTGACACCTCTCCACTTGGTGTAATACCAATTCCAGGCAAACACAACTGTCTGAGGAATATCTAGTTTAAGGCAGTTTTTCTCTCTTGCTGACCTAACTGCACATGTTCTTGCATAAACCTCCCACTGATGACAAGAAGAATTGGATATTCAGAGCAGTATTTATAAGAAGGTGTGAATCAAACAGCCCACTGAAACCAGTGGAAAACCAAGCCCTCATACAAGCAAAGAGCAAAAGGAAGAACACTGCTAAAACAAGCTCATAGGAGATAGCTTGAATTCTGCCAGAAAAAAAACCCAACAAGCCAAAACCAAATGTCAGCTCAGAAGAAGAACATATATAATAAGAATATGAAGAACATACAAGTCAGAAAAAGAACCTGAGCCAGATGATCAATGATGTTTGAGAGCATGGACATATACCACTGGAATCCATGTAACATAATTGGTCACATTAATCCTGTGACATTGGATGATGTCTGAGATGCGTAACTCAACATCTGCTGCGAGGGCTGGGTACGGTGTCGGTGTTACAATTGTTTTAATGGAATCACATAATCTTTTCTGTTGGAAGACACTTTTAAGATCATCAAGTCCAACCTTTGACCCAGCACTGCCAGATCATCACTGAATCATGTGTCTCAGCACTGCATCTCTAGGTCTTTTAAATCCTCCTACGGATGGAGACTCCACCACTGCCTTGGGGCAGCCTATTCCACTGTCTATCAACCCTTTCAGTGAAAAAATTCTTAACTAATATCCAAACAGACCCTCCGCTGATACAACTTGCAGCCATTTCCTCTCATCCTATTGAATGATACTTGGGAGAAGAGACCAACTCGCACCTCACTCCAATCTCCTTTCAGGTATTTCTAATAAGATCTCCCCTCAGCCTCTTTTCTCCAAGCTAAACAACAACAGTTCCCTCTGCTGCTTCTCACAGGACTTGTGATTGCCTGGAAGAAGAGATACAGGCCATGTGTTTTACTTCAGCGCAATGTTGCAGGAAGACTTAGTCCCACAGTGTCTCACAATGGGTTTGTGTGGTGCTTGCATAGGGATGACAATTAAAATGTAAGCTCAAGTTTGGTGGATCAGTCACGAACTTGCACACCGCTGGCCAGTACACCTCGACCTGTTTGCCTCTTGCTTTCCGCCTCAGAACAACACACTTCTGCTATGTTAGATCAAGCTTTTTACTGTCCTTGGATTAAAGCACTTAATGGCAGCAAAGAGGCATAATGTTAGCATATTTAATTTTTGTGCCACGCTGTCTCCTTACCTCCTTTTGTTCATTTTCTCTTAAGCAGAAAGGCAACAGAAACCAGGCACTGAGGAAAATGAAATGCTGCTCCCTGACAACAAAATCAAGAGCCAACTGTTGCAGTCAGACTAAATTTGCATTCTGTGGTGAAACCCTGAAGCTCACTGGGACATGGAAACACAGGTGATAGCTATTTCTGTTCACGCATGTAACTCCTACCTTTTTTCCCTTGCAATTGTGTAAAGGAAATATTAGCAGAGATGCAGACTTCCTCCAGACCACTGTATCTTTTGTCATGTGCAAGGTGAATTCTCAGTCCTGAGTGAGGAGAGGTGGGCATGTTTCTCATGTCAATACAGATTTATCTAGAAATCTCCAAATCTGAGTCCAGAGTCTCTCCACATACAAATGCATGGACTACTATGGGCAGTGTGCCTATTCTTGCCTCACTTTGGACACGGTTTGATGACATATTGCTAATTTTTGTTGATTTGTGTTTTGCATTTTGTAGCTTCATAATGTTTCATTAGTTTCCTTGTGTTTCATTGCAGGAAAGTGAGGTTGGTGACATAAGTAAATCCCTTCTCACCTGACACCTGCCATCATCCTGGCTTGTATCAGAAACAGAAAAGCCAGCAGGAGTGGGGAAGTGATTGTGCCCCTGTTGGCACTGGGGAGGCCACACCTTGAGTACTTGGTTCAGTTTTGGTGGGCAAAAATGTAGGTGAATGGTCTGGAGAACAAACCTTATGAGGAGTGGCTAAGGGAGATGGGGCTGGTTAGTCTGAAGAGGATGAGGTTTAGGGGAGACTTTATTGTTCTCTGCAACTACTTGAGAGTGTAGAGAACTCAGTACCAGTGTCTTCTCACTAGTAACAAGAGAGAGGACAAGAGGAAAATGACCTCAAGTTGCACCAGGGGAAGTTCAGGATAGACATTAGGAAAAACTTCTTCATTGAAAGGGTCATCAGGCTGTGGAACAGGCTGTCCAGGGAGGGCACTGAATCTCCATCCCTAGATGTGTTTAAAAGTTATGTAGATCTGGAGCTCAAGGACATGGTTTTGTGGTGGCCTTGGTATAGTTTAGTTGTTGGTTGGACTCTAAATTCTTAAAGGCCTTTTCCAACCTGAATGACTCTATCAGTCTGTGATGCCTTTAACTGTTGGGAGACACCATGACAAAACCACTGTGACTTGTACTATTACCGCATTTTTAATTCCTTTAGAGGACTGGCTGTATTTTGACGATTGCACACAAAGACACTGAGCAGCTAAAGCATCTAGTTTTGACAACAAAAATGTTCATTGAAAGTGTCACCTCCCCTTTCCTCAGAATTTATGACATTGGCCTTAAAACCAGCAAACGGCAAATGACAGGAAAGGAAAAGTGTGTTTGGGAGGGGGATTGGAGGCAAGGACAGGAATGAGGAAGAAACAGGATTTGTCACTTTGGATTAATAAGCCAAAGAATGAATGTTTGGGAAGTAGTCCTTAACTGGAACCAACATCAAATAGTCACTGTGAAAAGATAATAAACATTTTAGCACTCACTGGTGAGGTGTTAATGAATTTGTACGTGTGCTCTTGTGTCCATATGGAGGAAGCATTCAGAAACAAAATATTAATTGGCTAATTAATAGTAATGTTCAGGGAACATTTTATTCCTCTTGGCCATCTTATCTGGCAGCAAAAATGCAGACTCCCTTTTATGTAAGTTCACAGTCTGATGGACATGAGATATTTCGATAAAGGAGCAAAAATGAAACGAAATGAAATGTTGTCCAAGACAACCCCGTTGGTTGATATGATTTCAGTTTGAATGGGGCAAGCTGATATTTGGGTCAACAGGTATCTAGGCAATTCCTCTGCAACCATAACATATTTTACAAAAGCATAAATGCAAACTTTTTTCTTTCAAGTTAAAAATGCTTATCCATTTGAAAAGCAGATTACTTGGTTATGTGCTCAACTATGGATCCCTTTCCCTAAGTTTAAACATGGAATTCTTAAAAGTGTTTGTGTCAAAGTAACAGGCTACTGATGTGTTCCCAAAATGGCATCCCAAAGACTGGATCTAAAAGTCTGGGGTCCTCTTTACTGTATTCCAGTTTTCCTCAGGCTTCAGATATTTTATCTTCTCTGCTTCCAGACTTGGCAGAGGTTTCTATACAGTTCTGGGGACCAGGAATTGAATACCTGAGAACCATCTTTCTTGCTGCAGGGTTATTTGATTTCATGGCAAGTATATCTCATGTGTAGAAAAATGTGTGAAAGACTAACTGGGATCCTCTCTTAGTTGAGGACTTTTTTTCTACAAGTGAGTCATGTTAAGAGATTTATCTAACCATCTCCTGTAACACCTTTAAATTTTACTTTGAATGTCTGTATATGCAGTGATCTGTCTCTTCTGTTTTAAGGCTGCATAGAGAACTCTCTAGTTAGTATCAAATCTGGAAACTGGCTTACAATCAGAACTGTCAAAACAGGAGATATTTTTAAGTGTCTGATCTTCCTAATTCGTTCAACAGAGCCAGTTTAAATACGTCTGAACGTACAATTTGAAAGAGTTAGTCTTGGTGACTGTTCCTTATTGATGAAACCTCAAGTAGGAGGAAAAAACCCCCAAACATTAATGCAGAACAGTTCTCCAAGTGTAGTAACAGATGAATATAAAACAAATCAGCTGCACTGGACTTGCAGGCCAGCTGTTCAGTTTGTGTTGCTGACAATAACCAGTGTAAGACAGTTCATTGAAACATATAAGACAATCTAGAAATGGTTCAGAATAACCTGCTGTGATTAAAAAGGGCTTTTTCTGTGTCAGGACAAAGAAGTCTGAAAGAAGGCGTGTAATTTACACTCCTATAAATTACAGGAGTGTAAATGCCTCCAGAATGGCTGGATTGTAAGTATTTGCTGTTATAGTTATGATGATGATGAAGATAATTATTATAGTATTATAATACTAATGTATTATATTAAATAATAATGAGACTATTGGTATTGCTACTACTACTACTGCTGTTGTTCTTCAACCATTGGTCATCCTCACTGATTGTTTGGCCTCTGTGATACTGGGCTACAAAGGGAAACCTTATATAAGCTAACGGTTTAAAGAAAGCACTTTCTCAATACACAATTTTTACTCTGCCACAGTTCAATTTACTAGACTTTCAGCCTGCATGTTAGGTGGAATGAGGCTGATGCACTTTCCCAGGGATCACTTGAAGTTCTACATTTTATCCAGATGATCATTTCAGAGCAGCTCTTTTCAAAGCTCTTCTCGTTCTCATTGCCTCACTTGCTTCTCTGCTTCAGAACCAAACACAGGACCCAATCTGTGGGGAAGCAGGTTTTGCTACCCTCTTACATTTAGGCTTTTTTCACACTGGGAAGCCTTTCATACGAGAAGAACTGGGAGCTCTTTATAGATTGCTCTGGTTCTTGGGCCACGTCCTTGTTCAAGCCTCAAGTGAATTTTTACAGCTGCTTGAAGTCATTGAGAAGTGAAATTTAGAAGTGAAATGCTGACACCACCTTCCCCATTATGGCATTTAGCTGCTTCTGTCATGCTGCAATCAGCCCGGTATTGTACGCGTCTGTGTTGTGAGCCTCTCTGATCTAAACATTTGTTAGCTTAAAATACCAATTCACTTGCAACCCATTATGCTCTGCTCAGAAACCCCATCTGGCTCCAAAGGCTGCTGCCACATGATGTGCTGCTGCTGCCACTGCCACAAAGCCCTTACTTGCACCTCTCTGCATCTCAAGGAATGGCATTGCAGGAGCTGAGAGCAAAGTAGACCTGAGCAGGTGTAGGGAGTGAGTCAGCCAGGTTCAGGATACATCATGCTTTCCTTACAGCTTGTTTTCCCAGTTCTGCTGCCACCCTCATTATGGAGGAAGTGAAATTCAAAGTTAGAAAAAAGCCCCATCAAACCAGAAAACAGTTTTTGATTTTTTTTTCTTGAGGAGACAATTGTAACCCCATTTCTTTCCCGCTGAATCACCCTTGAAGAAACTTTCAGGCATTTCTGAGACAGTTCTTTAAAACAAAACCGACTCCATGGAGTGGAAAGTAAAATCATGCTTTTTAAGGGAAATGCCAAGAAAAAGATATAAAATATTTATCGCCCCAAAGAATCACTTTCTAGTGCAAACCATGCTATTGTGTTTGCAGGTGAAAATGCCTATTAAAAGTCTCTAGATGAGAGTCTTGGTCTTGTGGCATGACTACGAAACCTGCTGGGACAACAGTGGGTCTGAAGAAAAGACACATGAAGCCATTTCTGCTTTGCTGTTGCCTTGGACTCACATTGCATGTTTCCTGCCTTCTGCTGAGTGAAACCAGCATAGAACCCAGTTGCCTAGGAAAGCAGTTATTTTTTGTGCTATATATATATATACGTAATAAGAACAGCAAGTGGCTATGAGTACCCAGGGAGTAAATGCTACATGCCACTTAGGCTCAGGATCAAGATCACCAGAGCTCAATTTTTTTATGGCTATGGGGCGTCTTCCTTATTAGGCTTCATTACCAAGAGTGACAAAACTAGGAGTTCAAAGGGAGCTCTAAATGCCTTTCTGTGGCATGAGAGACCTGGTAAAGATCCAATTTAATGAGATGGTACACAATCAGCTCTTTCTTATCCATCCACCTGTCCAGTGATGATGAAATGCTCACTATATTTTTCTAGAGAGCTGGAAAAGAGAATATGAGAGCACCAAAAAAACCCCCTGGAAAAACCCTGAAGTTGTGTAAGCTTTCCAAGGGCTTTGATGCAGGGGTGGCAGCAGATGGCTGAAGGAGTGGTACACCCCGTCATTCGCTTGCCCTGGTGATGGGGACGACAGCACTGCTCACGAAGCAGCCCCAGAGCTACTGCTGATTTTCACACAGCATAAGACAGTTAGGCTGAGATGGGGGTTAGTTTATTTAATTTCGCAGCCTGAAAACTGCAGCGAAGCAGGAGGTTTTTTTGTGAGTCATTTGGTTGTCCCCATTGCTGGGGACATGGCAACAGCTTTGCTCCAAGCAAAGTGGCAGCTGGCAGAAAGGGTTTGCTCTGCTACAAGTGTGTCCTGAAAAACTCCACAGCCCTAGTGCCTATTGCCTGCGGGATGCTCTTGATAAGTGTCCAGACATTCTCTGACCCTGCCACAGGGGTGCTGGATCCTCCCAGTGACAATGGGTGGGTGCTCCATGAGGGTGCCATCCCCACAGTATCCTATGAGAGTCCCAGACATCTGCTGGAGGATGACAAGGAGGACCATTTGTGGCTATGCCAAGAAAATCACACTGCAACAGGATTCAGTTCACACTGTTGACTCAGTTATGTGAGAATAGAATTCCTCTGCACCTTGCAATGTCCCCAGGGTGGGAAAGAGCATGGAGACACAGTATCCAATATAAGGGACTAGGAACAACAGTGATTCAGCAGCCTTACATTATGAGATCCTAACTGCACAGGCTATTTACCTCAGGAGAGCACAACAGTCACTTCTGCACAAACAATGCACTAAATGCAAAATGAAACCTAGAAATCCTCTCTTCAATGCAAAAGACATTAATGATTTGTTCTCAAGTTGTATTCATCATATACAGAGAAAAGGCTATCATTTACCACTTTATTATCTGACACAGTATGAGAACTAGCACCCTTAGGGGAAAAAACTTATTTTAATTATAATTTACTGAGGGGAACAAAAAACTAATAAAATACATTTAACAGGTTTGTATCTCCATTAGGTTAGGGAGAATCATAGAATCATAGAACCATTCAGGTTGGAAAAGAGCCTTGGGATCACCAAGCTCAACCATCAACCCTACTCTACAAGTTCACCCTAAACTAGATCCCCCAACACAACACCTAAGCGACTTTTAAACCCATCCAGGGATGATGTCTCAACCACCACTCTAGGCAGCCCATTTCAGTGCCTGATGACTCTCTCCATGAAGTATTTTCTCCTGATGTCTAATATAAACCTACCCTGCTCGATCTTGAAACTATTCCCTCTGGTTCTATCACTAATTACCTGTGAAAAGAGACCAGCACCAGCATCTCTACAGTGTCCTTTCAGATAGTTGTAGAGAGCAATGAGGTCTCCCCTCAGCCTCCTCTTCCT
>JAOXOE010000343.1:28728117-28759040 GCA_028565055.1 Phoeniculus purpureus | reverse complement strand
AGCTGAAACATAGGACGTTCCACATAAATATGAAAAGGAACTTCTTCACATTGAGGGAGATGGAGCACTGGAACAGGCTGCCCAGGGGGGTTGTGGAGTCTCCATCTCTGGACACGTTTAAAACCCGCCTGGATATGTTCCTGTATGACTTGGTCTAGGTGATCCTGCTGTGGTGTGAGAATTGGACTAGATGATCTTTCGAGGTCCCTTCCAATGTCTAATGTTCTGTGATTCAAGGTCAGTCCCTGCTTGTTGCAGGGTGGGGTTGGACTAGACAACCTTTGGAGTTCCCTTCCAATCCTATGATTCTATGATCTCCGGAGTTCTTTTCCAATTGCAACAATTCCTATTATTCTATGATAAGAGTCAACACTCAGAAATACAGCAAGAGAAGTTCAGATTTGCTGTAAGAAAATAAATTGTCACCAGGATTGTCCAGTTCACACAGAGAGATGTGATGAAGCCTATGCACTAAGGCCATCCAGTCAGAATGACCTGCAGAGTATATTAATTTTTTCTTGTGATTTGATAAGAGGCAAAAAATAGTCAGTGAGTGGCCAAACCACACAGATGCTATTTTTTGCATACATGGCCTTTTACATTTACAAGTCACATTAATGTATCAGACCTAAAGACAGACGAATGGACAAGGACAGGACAACTGGAAATGCAGGAAGAAAAGCATAAAGCACTACAGGCTTACGAAGAAAACTGTAAGGTTACAGAAACATCATTGACCCTCAGTCACTCCTTGGACATAGGTAGTGAAGGGGAGCTGTTATGCAGGAAAGATGGAACTAACGGTAAAAGTGGTGTGTGAACATGGGATTGTAGACTGTTATTTCAGAAACGGGTTCCCAATAAGACAGATTCTGTTTACATACAAAATTACTTTGGGGACAGGTTGTTGCTAGAGTCTGATGTGGAATTCCAGAGTTACATCTGGATATGGATAGTGATATTGAAATAATTATTAGATGGAGAAATTCTGCAGATAATTGCCTTATTATAGCAGACTCCGATTTCTCAGATAGAGAGAAAGTGCTACTGAAGGCAGCCCAGACATTCTGGGGTGTGACAACTGACAGATTTTCTGACAGAAAGCAGAGAGGCTTCTTTCTAAACTTAGTTACAGAAACCATTGAGGTTATTATAGGACAGTTAATTCTAAAAGGAATGATGGTTTAATTTAAATAAAATGGAGGGGTACACAAAAATAGATCTATTAGTAAGTCTGACTATCAGAATTTTAAGGAAGTGAATGACAGCAGCAGAAGTTAGTTGTTCAGGGACTTCTCTGTGGAGGAGACTTGGATTTTCTTTACAGCAAAACACACAAGAATTGCTTGAGCTTTTAAAGTCTGCAAAGCAGGAAAAGGCTCAAAACACAGCCGTATGCAAACCCGTGTCAGAACCCATGCCTAGGTGGAACTGGAAACTGTTGAGTGTGATGCCTCATCTCAAAGGATGCATATTTGGACTGGCTGGCAGCTGGTGTCTAACAAAAGGAGTAACAGTTGACGTCTGCCTGTTTTTCCTTTCTCGTTTGTCTTTTTTTTTTCCTCTGACTTAGCTGCTCTTTTCCACAACATTTAAAGAAACATCATTATCTTTAAGATGCTCACTGTTGTTCTATAGTTGATCTAAATAGTGCAATGGATCAATTGCAAGTCAGGATTGAAGAACAGAGATGGACTATATTATCACATGAATCCAATTTCCTTAGAGAATGAGTGTAACAACCAGGATGGCACAAGAAAAAAAAAATAGGGACAGACTGCTGATGAAATTAAAAAGGGAGGATGGCAGCAGCAGGTCTCTATGAATCAGAGAAATAAACTTCCAACTGTTATATTAGATACAAAGGGCACAACTGGTTTTAAGATTATAATCAGTTTATGAAATGGATTATATGACATGGTTGCCTTCAGGAAGTCCTCTCAGAAACAATGGTGTGCTAATACCATGGCTCTGTCCTAATAAAAGCAAGATAGCATCTGAAGATTTGCAAAGGAGGCTACAGATCAGTTTAAAAGCCATTTTCAGAAGACACATTTACTCCACAGTATATTTATTCACTCTTGTCACCAGAAATCTGTTTTGCCAAGGTGCAGCAGGGTCTGGGACTGTTGTGTGCTCTGCTGGTTTTTCCTCTCTGGAAAGATAGGGAGGGTACTGGACTGCAGTGGTACAGATCCTTGACAGCACTGAGAAAGTCAGTGGCAGATTGCCCAGAACTCAAGTGCTGCACCTTATTTCCATACAAATACACATTGAATCATATAAGATTTTACCTCAGGATTCTTTTTTAAAATGACTATTATTATTTTAAGACCGCTGCAAATGTAGGCAGCTCTTTACAAAGCAACCCAAAGTTGCTGTGAGGGTTAAAACTAAAAAAAAAGCCATCTAAAAGTACAGTGTTGTCCTCAGAAAACCTTGTAAAGACTTAAATAAATTTCCGTTTATTGAACCGGTACGATGAGTTTGAATTCCTGATGCATGAGGATGAGCTATTATAGAAGATATTTAAATGAATAAGCTAACATATCATTTCTTTCTGCCAGATAAACTTAAGACTTATTGACCATGCCATAAATTGCTAGCAAGTCTCTGAATTTCTTCCTCAGTTCTAGGCAGGAACAGCAGTTGGTTCGAGCAGAACTGGAGAGAGAGACACTTGGTGGCAAAGCACTTGCACAAGCTGCCCAGACAGGTTGTGGAGGCTCCTTCTCTGGAGACATTCAAACCCACCTAGACGTGTTCCTCTGTGATTTTTTTCTAGGAGAACCTGCTCTGGCATGGAGGGTTGGACTAGATGACTTCCAAAGGTCCCTTCCAACACCTACCATACTGTGATTCCATGATGCTATGAACCTTTGTATGCTGGCTGCAGTGTCAGCACAAGAACAGTGCATCAGCTTCCAACAGAGCTGGTGGAAAATGAGAAAAGAGTTGGCCACAGAGTTTTCTTGAAAATGCAGTTGCAGCCGAATGCAGCAGCTCAATGGGAGCACTGTGACTTCAATGAAAGTTGCTGAATCTATAAAGTGTTCTGAACTCCTAGTTTTGCTTCTGCACTACTGTCAGTCTGTTTTAAGAACTGCAGCTTTATATGATATAAACTTTGATTAAACTTTGATAGAGACTGTGATTAATAGCACTGTATGGAGAAGCCAGAACAAACCTGCCAGAGGCTGATGAAGAAAAAAATGTCAAGTGTTGACTAGCCAGCATATTATGCAGTAAACAGGAATGAGAAGCTAATTTATAATTTAAACAATGTGTTAATTAATACAGCATAAATGATTAAATCGGTGGTAAATCCAGGGAGTAATCTTGTCTATGTGCTCATCTAGATGTAGCTAGAACACCATGCCCTTGAGTGAGATGACAGTATGCTAATGGGTAGGAATCTCTCTCCCAGTCAGATCATCAGCAGAAAGTTTTGCTTGCTGGGTTTTATTCTAAGATTGGAAGTTCTTCTAAAAAGCAAATGTCATTGTGGGCAAATCGAAGGGGGTAAAAGGAGAGCACCAAAGGATGACTGCCGGTCTGCACGCACGATTCCAAAATGAGCTGCCACTGAAAGGAGAAGGATGTGGACCTGCTTCAGCAGAGGAGGCCACAAAAATGATCAGAGGGATAGAGTATCTCCCCCATGAGAACAGGCTGAGAGAGGTGAAGTTGCTGAGCTTTGAAAAGAGAAAGCTCTGGGAAGCCCTTATTGTAGCTTTTCAGTACTTAAAAGGAGCCTACAAGAAAGACAGTGACAGATTTTTTTTTAGCAGGCGCTGTCGTGACAGGACTAGGGGTGAGGGTTGTAAATTAGAAGGAAGATTTAGACTGGCTATAAGGAAGAAAGTTTTTACCCTGAAGGTGGTGAGACACTGGCGCAGGTTGCCCAGCAAGGCAACATCCCTGAACACTGTCCAGGTCAGGCTGGATGGGGCCCTGAGCTACCTGATCTAGCTGAAGATGTCCCTGATCAGTGCAAGGGGGTGGACTAGATGACCTTTGAAGGCTCCTTCCAACCCAAAGCATTCTGAGATTCTGTGATTCTATGCCAGTTTGCCAGTCTAGTCTACCACTTTATTAGCACTAAGCCCTATCGAGAGGTGTGCACATTATGCTGGACGTCCAGAGACCACAGAAAGGAACAGTCTTGTAACCTTTAGACTGATCTTAGCCTCCAAGATATTGCTAGTAAACTGTTTCTGATACCTGAGCTAGGTCACTGTCCACACACTTCTGCAAATGGATGCAGAATGAGCAACAGATTTTCCAACAGATTTTCTGCCATTGCTCCTCTACACATGCAGAGCTGCCCCACTTCTCATCTAGTTCTTACTTAGAATAGGACTGGTGAAGCCAGTGCTTCCCACCACGAAGCTGTTTAGGACATGACTTTTCTACAACTGAAAGAGAGGAGAAAACCCAACCAAGCAACAGTGATAACAGTGATGCAGTCTGGAGGTACAGCTGGCTCAGCAGAGAAGTTGCTGCTGCAGGTGTGCTGGGTTCATGAAGAGAAAGGAAGGCAAACAGACTCCCATGAGAAAAATGTTGAGGAATTACTTATTTTCAAAACACATTTGTCTTCTGGTGAGTAGGCATTTCTTCAAACTAAAAGGAACCACTGGTGTGGAAAGGTGGAGGTAATAGGGGGGTTAGCACAGTTTCAGTGTAGCCCAGCATCACACCAAAGTTGTTTGTCTTCTTGAGGAATTAGCACCGAAAAATCATCGGATTTCCCTCTAAGCTGTTTCACTCCTTCCACTCTGGGAGGGACCTAGCTGCTGGTTGTAGTCAGAACAGGAAAGACCATTGCCTCCAATTGTGCCAGTGTTGATGAAATGTTAAAGAAGGATCAAATATGTTGATAATAATTTAGATACTGTTTTACTGATACTCCGTTTTCTCTAGGTGCTGACACAGAAGAGAGATGTCACTCCGCAATGGCTGTCTGTGGCAATGTTCTGCTGCAGCAGTCACAGTAGAGGGGTACAGGGCTCTTGCTAGATGTTTACATTTTTTTAATTCCTGCTTTGGGACCTCAGGCGAATTCTGAAGGATCCTTGTGGTGCATCCTCTGGGCTTCTGAAGTGGCTGTCACTGTGGTGTATGGCACACTGGAGGGAAGCCTTCATGCACATCACATAGATCACTTTCTTGATCTTCATAAGGATCTAGATTAGTGTCTGTATGTACTTCTTATTCTATTAGCAGGGCTTAAAAATTGAAATAAGACATAATCCACACGCAGACAAGACACACAGAAAAATGGCGAACCTTCGGTCACACTGTTGGAAACTGCTATTTTGGTGTGTTTGGAATGGAAAATACATGATTTCATAAATAAAATAATTAACAGTTTTTCTGGAGGTTGTTAATGGCTTGGCATTAGAAATACCCTGCTTATAGACCAAAACATTTCCAGTATCATTCATTTCCCATGCCCAGTCTGTGGTTTGTGATGGAAGCACACTTTTAAGAACGTGGACCAGCAACAGCACTTACCAACTGTCATGATAACTTAGTCATGTGGGACAGAGAACTAAAAGAACAATAATAAGTAGCACTCTCTAAACAAAGAAATCAATCAAACAACTTGTTTATTGATCTGCGTTAGAAATCTCTGTAACAGGCTCAGTGAATGGACAGCTGGCTGAAGCCTGTGCCTTCTGGTTGAGCCTTTTAAAACACCCAGTTGTAGCATGGCAACACTGAGAGAAATTATGCCCTCCTTATGGAGCCTCGTAGCAAACCTACCATCTTACAGAGCAAAGCATTATTCTTAACACTTCTTTAAAAAGGGAGAGAGAACAGAGGAAGGATTTTCACAGCTGGCAGTGTACTAAAACATACTGGCACTCATCTGGGTAATATAATGGCAGAACTGTTTAAGAAAATGCTACAACCTTGTTTAATTTTCTTAGTTTAAGTTTAGCCTTTTCTTCTTGAAACATGAAAGAAAATGGGGGGGAAGAGAATATAAGTAAATATTTTCAGCCTTCGACTGCAATCTGTAATTATAGTTTTATTCCATTCTGGTTTCTGATACACACGTTTCACAGCACTGATTGCAGGCTTCAGGAACCATTTTTGCCTTTCAAATAGAAGTATTTCAGGTTTTCTCTAATTAACAAGCACTCACAAAGTACATCATAGGCTTACCGCCTGCTCGCCTGCCACATTTCTCATAGACAGATCTGTTATTGCATTAAAATGAGGGCAAGAGGCCTTACACATTAATAGTTTATGAAGACAGCTAAATTACAGCTGACCATACAGTATTCTGGCTATGTTCTTCAACTAAGCCTATCCCTGGAGCCTGTTTTTCTAGGGGGGACAAAGCTTCCTGAAGTGATAATACCTTCTCCTGAATGTTAATAGTTTGCACTGGTTGGCATGGAGCAGAATCATTTTGAGAAGTAGCTGTTAGGAAGTGCTTAGGTAATGCTGTACAGAGCACCAACTAATTAAAATAGAAACGTGGCCTTTCTTTTTCCCTTGAGGTGACAGAATTTTTAGATCCAAAGAAGCAAACCCAAAACTCGGGAAGCAGGGTAGCTGTTATTATACATCAGTTCAAAGGAGAGGTAAACGAGAAACCTCTGATTTATCTACAGGAAACTGTCCAAGATCAAGTTTTCAGACAACTACCCACTTTGTTCCCAGTACTTTTTCACCTAATCAAAGTCACTGCATCCTACTCAGGACAATCTAACTAGACACAGAGCTTCTTGGAGCAAGGTGCGGTCACAGCTCTATCTTGCACAGTGGCAAGCACGTGAGTTGTCTCTTAAAAAAAAAATAAAATGAAGTCAGAACTGCTGCATTTCCCTCCTCCCTCTGTCCCTTGGCTCCTCACAACCTCATGAGATCCCAAGTTCTCATTCACCTCATCCCCTTGCCAATAATTTCTGCTCAGGTGAAACTATAAGGCAAAGGAACGGTGCAACACAGAAGGAATGCTGTCAGGCAATCCAAAGTAGCATCACAAAAGCAGTAGAAAAGGACATACTGTTAAATCTGACAGCCTCTAGGGCAGGACACGTTTACCATCTTAAGACAGAAGTCATGCTTGCTGAAAGCATCATCCTCAGAAGGAAACCTTGAGGAATACTGTTGTAATGCTCTGGAGCCAACAGGTATTATTTCAGATAAGCATGGCTGAGAACTGATGGATATGTATTGCATAGACACCAGAATTTTCTTCACAAAACAGCTGTTTTCTGCTACGTCATTTTCTGTATAATACCATATGGACCTCACTACTGCACTTTGAGGGCTTTGAGCATTCACAGACAGAAGCATACGGAGAAGAGCAACAGTTTGATTGATGCAATTTTCACATTGGCTCGGTAGATAATCAGAAGAGCTCTTCTATTATGAAGACATGCAGAAAGCAAAACTTTACAACTCCTACTCTCAACCCAGAGACGATAAGAAAGGCTAAAGAAGCAACCACCACAGGCTTTCATGAGAAAATCATGATTAATGGCTTAATAGCATCTAGCTGGCAAGAGCAGCTCTTATGCCAGAAGTATAGGGCACATGGCAGTGTAAAAGGAGGATGAACATGTACATACAGAAATGACACCTTCCTAAAATAACAAAAAAACCCCAAATAGATTAAACAAACTCCTACCTTGGAGAGCCTGGAGTGTACGAGTCTGTACGACGATACAGAGCTGCAGGACCAGCTGTGGTGCGCTTTCCAGGAACGTGGCTAGCAAATGCAGCATACTCACATCTGCATACTCATACACCATTTTCCAGTAAAAGCGCCACCTGTCATTCTCTCCACTCTGCCGACTCCGGATACCCAAGTATATTGTGTGGAAATACCTAGAAATAAAAGAGAGATGTTATGGAAACATTACATATGAACTGTAAAATAAAATATCTGTATAAATAAGCCAGAAAAAACTTGTTTAAAAAACATCTAACCTTCTACTTGAAAACAACAGTTCTATGCAGTTCAAAATAATGGATATTTACTTAAAAGGATTATAGTACTACAGTTATAACAGTTGTCATGAGAGTAAACTACACCAAAGACTAAACTTAGAATTGTAGAATCATCAAGGTTGGAAAAGATCCTCAAGATCATCTAGTCCAGTTGTCTGCCCTACAACCCCTAATCATTAAACCTTCTCTTGAAGCACCATGTCTCCCCATTTTCTGAACACTTTCAGGGATGGTGCCTCCATTACCTCCCTGGGCAGCCTGTTCCAAGGCCTCACCACTGTTTCTGTGAAAAAATTTTTCCTGATATCCAATCTGAACCTCCCCAGGCACAGTTTGACCCAATTTCCTCTTGCCCTGTCACTAGTCACTAGGATGAAGGGGCCAGCACCTGCCTCACTACAACTTCCTTTCAAGTAGAGAGCAATGATGTCTTCCCTCAGCCTTCTCTTCTCAAGACTGAACAGGCCCAGCTGTCTTCATCTGACCTGTTCTCCAGACCCCTATTCAGCTTACTCACCCTTCTCTGCACCTTCTCCAGCACCTCAATGTCCTTCCTGTATTGTGGTGCCCAAAACTGCACAGAGTACTGAAGATGCAACCTCACCATAGCAGAGTATAGGGGCAGGATCACCTCCTTGGTCCTGCTGGCCACACAATTTATGATGCAGGCCAGGATGCCATTGGCCTTCTTGGCCACCTGGGCACACTGCTGACTCATGTTCAGCTGCTATCAGCCAGCACCACCAGGTCCCTCTCTGCTGGGCAGCTTTCCAGCTCCCGCTGCTTGTAGCCCATGTTGTGTGCGTTGGTATTGATGCACTTAAGATGCATTAATGATCTCGACGTCTTTTTGGGGACATGGGTCCTAATTTCTGCCTGATCCTTCTCAGATATTTCCATTACTTCTAAATCATCAACAACCCTTGTCTTATTGCTTCCCATTATATCTCTAGCTCCTATATCAACTATGTGGCAGAGCGAGAGTCGTCTCTGGCACACATCCTGCAAACCACAGCGTGCATCCCTCAGGCTTATTTACAGCAGGCTCAGTTTTATCTCCTTCCCCCTTCCAATCTAGTTTAAACCTCTCTCAATGAGCCATGTTAACTCCTGCCCTAGGATCCTTTTCCCCCTCTGGGACAGGTGTATTGCATCTATCGCCAGCAGGCCTGGTGTCTTGTATAGTAACCCAAAGCCCTGCTGACGACACCAGTCCCAGAGCCAGGAACTAACGATTCTCTCATCCATTGCTGTCATTAGAGGGATGGGGGAGAACACAACTGGTGCTCCTGATCCCCTAACCAGTTCCCCATAGCCTTGAAATCTCTTTATTACTTTTGAGGTCCTTTTGCTGCTTCATTGCTACCCACCTAGAAGACCAAAAGCGGGTGGTAACCTGAAGGCCTCACCAGGGCGGGAAGTTTACTTAAGACACCCTTTATCTGGGCCCCAGGGAGGCAGCAGACTTCCCTATGAAGTGGGTCTGGCTTGCATAGTGGCCCCTCAGGAGGGAGTCACCCACAGCAATGACCAGTCTCTTTTCCTTTCTGGACTGTTATGATTGTTGGTCAGTTTGCTTTGGTGGTACTTCTGGCCTGTGTGAGGTATCCTCACCATTATCAGCCATTTCCTCCTGCAGGCCTCCACACCTGTTCTGCAAGGGCACTGAAGGTGGTGAAGTTCTTCAGAAAGGATGGCAAGCTTGCTGGGATGATAAGGACTCCTGTACTCCACTAATTAGGTCTGTCTCCTGAGCTGTTTTTGTGAAAAGCAGGTTTTAAAAACACTCATCTAATTCCCTCTCACTCCATCACTTCATCTTGCAGCTGTGCCAGCTGGGAGAGCAGGTCATCAACCTGCTCACACTGGACGCAGATATTGTGAGAGCTGCCTCGTGTTGTCGGTGAAAGGCTGTGGCATTCCCAACAGTCTCTGAACTAGATAGCCACCTCCTTCCATGAGGGGACCCTCTGAGTACCCATATCCATTTTGGTGGGTGTTGAGAGCACGGTCTTGCATTGTTGGGTTGACACTACGACTTCTTTTTCTTTTCCTCAGTCACGTGCCATGCACCAAGAAAGCTAGCTACCTTGATCTGCACCATCTGAGTGAACTTCCAGCTTGTTTGGTTTTAAATGTCCTGCAGTTACTCCAGAATCGCACCCAGCCATGTGAACCTCAGCCTATCTCATGAGATGCTGGCTCCTGGAAGGTCTGTCTTTCCTCCTTGGCTTCCCTTGCTGCAGGGAATCCCCCTGTCTGCTCAGCCAGCAGCTGCCAAGCACAGAGCCATGTCAATCCTTGAGAAAACCATTTAAAAGTCTTAGCATGGCCTTATTTGTCAAGCAGTATTTATTTAAATGCCTCAGTTTTCTAAGTGGAAATATAAGGTGGTGCCCAGAAATAGGTCACAAACATAGGACATTCCATCTAAACATAAACTTTTCTACAGTGAAGGTAACAGCCCAGGCACAGGCTACCCAGAGAGTTTGTGGAGTCTCCTTCTTTGCAGAAATTCAAAACCCACCTGGACATGTTCCTGTGAAACCTTCTCTAGATGATCCTACTCTAGCAAGGGGGTTGGACTAGATAATCTTCAGAGGTTCCTTCCAACACCCACCAGACTGAAATTCTGTGTTGATTATGTGTCCTCCTTCAAAGTTTTTTTAAATAATGGGGGGAAAGCTCCCATTGATTCTCCAAAAATGTCTACTCAGAATCCATAAAGAACTAATTTCCTTTCTGCATGGCTCTACGTGCAATTGGAAGACTGTCTATACTGCAAGCCTGGGGTGGTCTTAGCCAGGATTCCTGCTATGACTGAGCTTACTGTCCTGCTTTTCCACTCATCTAGTGCATTGAATATTGTATTTCAGATCCTGTGAATATATAGTGCTTCTTCTCATAGTTTGATTATTTTAGTAGGAGATGTAGCTGTGAGCTCCTATTTTAGGAGGAGTAGAGATCTAGCTGTGGGTTCCCTTGGTGATTAGAAATAACTCACTAGGACAGCTCCCATGTAGTAGCAAGAAGCAGGAGCCAGGAAGCCAAAAGGCTGCTACTGCAGTAATCAGCAGATCAGAGAAGTAATGGTCAGAAAGAATGCGCGAGTGAGGAAAAAACACCTGGTAGACCAACCAGTTAAAAAGATTCCAGTGGGTGCAGGAGTCATGGGTGGTTTTAGAAAACCACCCCACTGCTGTGCTTCTAATGACCCTTACAGAACTTAGAGCGGTCTCCTATGACTCACCGCATCGTAGCACAACGTGACCACGCTGGGTGGCCTTTGACCTGCTCCAGTATTCTTATCTGCTCTCTCTTATCCTGCTTCAGGAAGTTTGGGCTCCCACTTGCTCCTACAACTTTAGTTCAAAAGTAATTAAGGCCGGACGAAATATGCTGAAGATTAAGATGTTGTCTTGCATCCTACTGGAGTACCCTGTTGGGCTACTAAAAGATGTGGATGTTTTTCTCAAAGGTGTTTCATTATGATCTTTTTAAAATATTTCCACAACATTATTTTTAAAGAGTTGTTGTAGCTTGAAATTTATTGACTTCTTCCCTGAGGCACTGGGAAGCTGTTGTGGCAACTTGTGATCTTTAGACTTGCAATTCCAAGCTCTGCAAATTCCATGGCTCTGCAAATAGAAACAAAAAGGTTGGAGCTTCTGGCTTTAGGTTTCCAGCCCTTCCTTCTACTTCACTTTTTCTTCTCTGTTCGGAGAAGATGCGCATGAAACTGTGCTGAACACAGCGGCCATCTTGCCCTGGAAATGTGATGAAAATATATATAGAGAGAGAGTGGATCAGTGGAACGAAGGTTTCATCTGAATTCCATGGTTTACTGAAACGGAGGGAGTTCTCCCTCATTTGTGGTCATAGGAAGCAGCACTCTGGAAATGGAGGACTGGTGTGGAAGAACATGGAACAGAGAACTGGACTTTAAAATGCCTGCTGACGCTGAGGGATGAGTGCATAGGCGGAATGGACTCCATGTTTCAATAAGGAGAAAGAACTACTGGAAGTCTTTTCCCTTTGAGAGGTTGGAGATTGCAGTTTGGCTCAGTTATTTAAGAACATGTGATTAATCTCTATATGTCTTTGTGTGGTTTTCTTTTAATGTAAAGTGAATTAAATGGTTTTTTCCTCAAATTGAGTTAGTTTCATTTTTTTGTGTGCACTTTTAAAAGTTGTTTCCAAACCCTCTTTGTTTTGGTTTTTTTCAGCCCATTAGCTCATTAACTAAATTAATTGGTTAATTTCATCTTGGGATAAACTCTTTGACAAAAGCAAAATTTTCTTTTCCAATTAAAAAAAAATTAGTAAATTTTAACCATTTCCAACATGAACTGTTTTAAGTGGTTACAAAAAACCATTTCAGTATTTCTCCTCCTTTTCACAACTGGAGGAACATGGTGAATTATGGAACCTTTTTTATACAGACTACAGGCAGCCTTTCGTCTCTCTTCTTTCAGTTGTAACTCTGCAATTATGTTCTGCAGATGAGAAGACTTTTGGCCTCTGACTGGCAAATAGCCCAAGAATTAGTTGACCCCTTGAAGAATGACCACTGTGTTTGCACCCAATAAACCCTTGTACCCAGTGGACACACAACTGCAGGAATGTGTATCATGTAAAATCAGAGTAGTAGAGAGAAACAGCTGAGAGGCCAGATCTGACCCTCTTGACAGTGCACACAGAACCATAGAATCATCACAACTGGAAAGGACCTCCAGGTCCAGTCCTCATCCCAACATCTCCCTAGACCATGGTCTCAAGTGGTCCATCTACTAATTTTTTAAACACCTCCAGGAATGGTGACTCTACCACCTACCTGGGCATCCTGTTCCTGTGCCCAACCACTCTCTCAGGAAAGAACTTCATCCTAAGATTCAATCTAAACCTCCCCTGATACAACTTGGGGCCATTTCCCTCATCTTATCATTAGCTATTTGGGAGAAGAGACCAGCACCAGCCTCACTACCACCTCCTTTGAGGTAGCTGTAGAGAGCAATAAGGTCTCCTCTCAGCCTCCTCTTCCGTAGACTAAATAACCCCACTTCCCTCAGCCACTCCGCATAGGGCCTGCTTGCCAGACCTCTCCCCACCCTCGTTGCCCTTCTCTGGCCCCATTCCAGCATCTCCATATCCTTCTGATGCTGTGGCGCGCAGAACTGGATCCGTGCTCAAGGTACGGTCTCACAGGTGCAGAGAACAGGGGCACCATCACCTCCCTACTCCTGCTGGTTACACTGTTCCTGATACAGGCTAAGATGTGGGCCTTCTTGGCCACCAGGGAACATTGCTGGCTCATGTTCAGCCGGCTGTCAAGGCAATAGCAATAAATTCACATTTAAATTAAAATCACACCAAGTAGCTCTGAAGCAGCAATAAACCACTGACAAACAGACCACAGAGGCACAGTAAACAGGACCCTTCCTCTTGAGCAAAACACTGAGTAAGTCTAGATGGGTCAAGGAGAATAGGGGCTCTCTGGTGTCCTCAGAGTGAGGTAAAGTGAAATGGTCTGCTGCCCACACCTTGAAAGAAGCCACTGACCTAGAAAGACATATTTTGTAGGGCTGTTCTGCTAATGGGGTCTGTTGAACCCTCAGGTTATCAGTAACAACCAGTTTGTTTCTAGAGCTCTCATACGTGTCTTGTAGATGATAAGCACTTAGATTTCCTTCTGCAGTTTGGTTTTTGGGTGGGACGGTTGCCCTGCTTCACATGTCCTCCCAAGAGACACATCTGAGAATATCGTCCATCTCCAGCATCCTCCTTCTTAGACATTACTACTCTCGCTATAAATAACTGAAGTAGCTTTGACTGCTGAGAGTTGTGCCAGGAGGCTCTAACTCTGCCAGTAGAACCATCTGCAACTTCAGTCCTCCAGCATTTGTGCAAAAAAAAAAAGAAAAGAACTTTTCCTATTATGAAAATGCCATGCTGTGCCAAGCAACGTCCCCAGGGCTCTTCACCTGCTCCGCAGTGGTGCTGTGCATGGAAAGCATTTTGTGATTAATGAACCCTTATGGAAATATTTCCTCTCCCATTGCACTTTATTGTGAAAAACTGGCAGTGAGTTATGGCGATTGGGGAATCATTGCTCTTTGTCTCCTTAGCTCCCTGCAATTTTGACATAAGAGCTAGAGGAGGATGATACTTTCTCTTTTTACCCGCTGGGGACCAAATTTCAGCCTAGGGTGGAAATTTTTTCTGTCCTATCAATTTTGGCCAAATTAATTGCAGGCTGAAATGAGCATTTACACACATAATTACTGTCACTGATTTATAGGCACAATGAGGTGATTAGACAGCTAAACACTCTCATTTGCATCCACAATTAATTGCACCATCAACTGAGGTTAGGTGTGCAAATTAGAACTTATTAAAATAAAAAGGTCTCATAAAATGCTTCATATATTAAAGATTCTATTTTACTCTGGGAAAAAAAGTAAGAAGGGAAACCAAAAAATAGATAAAGTGCTTTTTTTCTGGAGGTTTCCAAATATAACTTAACAAGGCAGTAATGACACATCCCATTATTTTTATATATATATATATGGGCATTATGTAATTGTATCTCAGACACCCTCACTGGAATCCTATTGTCAGCAAAAGCTATACAGAAATACTCAGAGGTAGTTCCTGCCCTGAAGTGTTTTTATATTTTGGTCTTCTGGTATCATTTTGGTGGAAACTCAGTGTTTTCCTGTGATGTGAAAAATGTGTTATTCCACAAAAATACAGGACGTGGCAACAGCTCTGCATTGAAAAATACCTTAGGTTCCTTCTAGGGAAAAAATTATGTCAATGGATCATAACTGTTATTATTTCAGTTGAGAATACATCTGGAGGCTTCAGCTACAGTCTTGTGTTGTGCAGGTGATGTACAAATATACAAAAGCTTCCTATCCATTTCACCAAATAGCATTTAACTGATGTAAACAGAAATGACAAGAGTGAAGAAGTGGAAGCTAGAGCATCAGAGAAAGAAAGGATAAAGGAGGAATGGGCAGTCTGGTAACAATACTGCCTTCTAGTAAAGTAACTACTCCAACTAATCACAGAATCACAGATCATTAGGGATTGGAAGGGACCTCAAAGTCCAATCACCCTGATCTAGTCCAATCACCCTGCCAAAGCAGGATCACCTAGATCAAGTCACACAGGAATATGTCCAGGCGGGTTTTAAACATCTGCAGAGAGGAGACTTCACAACCCGCCCTGGGCAGCCCATTCCAGTGCTTTGTCATCCTCACCATGAAAAAGTTCCTTCTGATGTTGATGTGGAACCTCCTATGTTCCAGCTTACAGCCATTGCCCTTTGTCCTATCATTAGATAACACCGAGAAGAGCCTGGCTCCATCCTCCTGACACCCACTCTTCACATATTTATAATAAACCAAGATACTCCATCAATGTTTCTGATTTCACTAGAAAAGTTAACCCCAAAATACCTGAACCTCACTCCCATTCCAAAACTCCACAGCTCTCATAGAGCATTTTCTCTATGGAGAAAATCGTAGAAGTAACCGAATCTTCCAAAGTTTTTACAGTTAGAAGGCTATAAAATGTTCTATGAAAAAGTGATCTCAAACCTTATTATTTAAAATGACATTTTGAAAAGCCAGATCACAGCTTGGGTTGTCAACATTGATAAAGAAAGCTTTCTACTCAAAAAATACATACCCGAAAATCATATAGCAACATATATATCATTATTTGAGGCTTAATGTCTTTCTTTTTAGCCTCCAAAAAAGTGGAGAATGCTTCAGCATTTAGTTGTTTGAATTTACTTCGGTGCATCGCAAGCACAGTATACAGGCCATTGATAATGCATAACCCTGAAGGATAAGAATCTGAGACAAGATCACAAGTGACATTCTTATTCCATTATATGAATGAGGGAAGGCAGTAAAGCAATAAACAAACAGAAAAGCAGAGTAGTCCTTGCACTGCCTACAAGTGAAGATACAGATAAATAGAAGGAAAAAAAAATACCTATATTTACAGTTGTGGAAAAGAAGTGTATTTCTGTTCTAGGAAAAGAGACTTTTTACTCTGATCAGCCAGTGCCTCTCCAGGGCTTTCAAAATCAAGAGTCCTCATTTTGCCTCAGGTTTATACACCAATCCTGAGTCTGGTCAGCATAGACCGGGACCTCTAAATTTTAAATACTTCTGGTGACCCTGTAATTATGTGAATAAAACACACCCTGATGAGCCATTTAATTGATATGTGCAATTATATGACAATACAAATATTTATAGGAGTGCTTTCAAAGTTTAAAGTGCTTTAAAAACATTAATTGATTAACTGGGATGAATGTAAATAATCTCACAGGGTTTGTTCCCCAAGAATTGGCAGCTGACCAACTTCCTGCGTACAACTTTTACTCAGCAGACTCAAAGCCAGGTTAAATTTCATAAGCCCATGATGAGGAGGAGTCACACTTTTCTTATGTGCAGAAAAATCTCTCTTCTTTCTCCTTATTCTTAGGAATGTGATACTCTGTCCTGGATCTGTGGATAAAAAAAGTCCTACTTTCTAGCTCTGGTTCAGTACAACGTAGGCAAGGAAGCCCCTCAGAATTCTTTCCAAATGGGAGACAATTCATTAGAGTCAGATATTCTGGAAGAGAGGGTTAAGATGCTGCTGGCATCTGGGCTAAAGGTTTCCAACCTAACTACATTGACTCTTTTATAAAAGGCTTTGTTCTGAATATCCTGGTACCACTGAAACTGAAGAGGCTTTTGGCAGTGATTTAACGGAGTCTGAGTTTTTACCTAGTTTACTTCATTGCCGCTTCACTTACGTCTGTTGTATGTCTCTACTTCATTATGCTTCACTACTAGGCACTTTTTTTTTTATTACAGAGAACTGAGGCTTCTAATCAGTATAACGAGAACCCAGATCTTAATTGCTGATGGATGTGTTGCCATGTGTGCGGGAGTGAAATGTTTTGGCTCAGTCAATGTCATTCACTCTTCCGAGCGCCTCTGGGCTTCCATCCTTAAGTCTGCTCTTTGCCCTTTCCTTCAGACCCACAATTTATTGCAAATCTTAGCTATGCATTGAGGTTTTAGAGATTAGGAATTGTTGTGTTCAGTTGCTTTTTGTGTAGACAGTGTGAGCACACACAGGCAAGTGCTGAGCCATAGGGAAGTCCAGTCTGTCCATGCTACAGATATTCACCCTAACGAAACCATCCATGTGATGGTTATACGCACAGTTCTAGCAGAAGAAAGTCTTCTGTTTAGTGGTGTCAAGCACAACATGTGCTTCATCTAAAAAGTCCTTAAGATGATACACATGAATGAGAGGCTGTTTGCATTCTTTGGAGAGAATGTTCTGATTTTATGCCTCATGTAGTCCATATTTACTACAATCGCCTAAGTCAGGAGAGGACATTTGCTTACGTTACACATCTGTCAAAACATTTGAGAAAAGATCAAAAGTCATTAAGGGCTGGTGGTAGCAGTCCTAGATATTTATTCTGATGGCTAATTTGCCCCAGTATCAAACAGTACATTAAACAATTCAGACATACCATAAACAATTGTTCTTTCTATGTTTGAGATGTGGAGAAAAAAAAATCACTACTGCAGCGCTAAAAAAACAGTGGAATAAACACCAATTCAGATAAGTGGTATTTTCTTCCGTTGCTTAGCTACCAGAGAAAACTTAACTCTATTTGTATCTCAACAATATTTGCCATGTTAAATAACACTAGATTGTTCTATTTTGCTTCTTCTGTGCCTTTTGATTAGGTGTGCCTGAATACTTCAAAAAAGTTTCTTTAGGAGGAATACTTATCAGTACGTGCTAATGCTCTTCCTTTTTGTTCTGAAGCAACAGACAAATCTCTTTGATTTTAATTCCCTTTTCTAGGAAGGAAAAAAGCAGCCAGCTTTTAATTTTCCAATCAAATTATTTTTTGATGGGAGTACTAAGGTTTAATGTGCAAAAGGGAAGTGAAATGCGCTGCGTAGCACAGCAGTGACCAAAGCTTGCCTAACCAAGCATGGTTCTGGCAATTTACCAGCAGTCAAAAGTCTGGGCTTCATTTACTTTAAATTATGAGTGCAGTATCCTCATCTGTGTCACTGAGATGAGATCCATGTGAGGACAGATCCCAGTGGGGGATATTTCATCATAAGAGACATTAAAAGACTTGTTTCCAGACTATACCTCCATTACAAAGATAAAAACCAAAAATCCAACTGCTGGTACAAAGATGAAAATCAAAACCCCAGCTTCTGTTATTTTATTTTTCCCTTGCAATATTTAAGACTTGAGAGGAATATTTCCTTTCCTTCCTTTAGTACAAAGCAAGGCATTTAATGCACATAAACAAAATGGTGACATGTGTTTCATTATGGCGTGTAAAGCATTCCCCTGCATCTTTCCTGACTGGGTCATCCGTCCTCAATAGCCATGAGCTTAATTACAGCAACATTTTATTGTCATCAAAATGCCTATGTCCATCTGAATTCCTCAAACATAACCAGTCACCCTTGGCACATTCCTTCCATTCACGAAATAGTTTAACTGGGGACCTCCAGCACATGAATTGGCTGGTGTAGGGAGATGGTAGGACCGGGTAATGCATGCAGCTGACAGTGTTACCACCGGTGACAGGGACGGCTTAATCTTGTCATGTGTGTGATGCAGCCACTGGCCACAGTTCCTGGACATGCTGCCCTGACACTTCTCAGAAGTAAACACTAGTGCACTGTTTGCACTATCAACCATATAATCACAGCCATGGCTTCATTGAAAGCTGATGAAATCACTTTGGGCCTGAGAGGCCCTTTGGCTTCCACCTGCTGGGAACACTGGAGAGTTTCTTACATTTCCTTGAGGCTGCAATCCTGGGACTAATGTCTGTGTGCAACCAGACCGGTGCAGGTGAGCAGCTCCCCAAGAGAGCAGAGATCTACCCCACTCTGTGTCCTCTGAAGGCTTTCCAGATGTGTTGCAAAGGACCACATGAGCTTACTGAAGTAACACCACTAGCCTGAAATTGCTAGGAAGACTTGGCTTTATGGATAAATGCCTAAGAACAGTTTGTTCCCTGTGTGTTGTGTGACTATCTTCTATTGGTTTTCCTCCTTACACCATTTCAAACGTGCCCGAGTAGAACGCAATCTCTGTCCTATGAACAAGAGCTGAGATCGCCAAGCAATAATAATTTACACTGAATTTCTTTTTCCTCCTCCCTATGACATATTTTCATTGCTTCTATGCTGGTGTGCCTATTAGTCATCCCAAAGCACTCTGGGAACTGAGACTGTGTCTCAGTCTGGAGATACCAAGAAGAGTCCGTGAGCAGAAAAGCACAGAATACCCTAGGGAGCTTCAGGCGTTCCCTGGAAAGACAATTAGTCATGGCCAAGGATCTGTACCATGCAGCTGTCACAGGAATGTCACCATTATCATAGGCGTTCTTGCTTCAGCAGCCCCTTGGGGCTGCAACAGGAGCTGAATTGTTTTCCTATTCCTTCCCAGTTATAACAGAATTATGATGATGGCCTTTGGAAACAGTCCTGAGACACCCATCATGAGATGATGCACTTGAAGGAAGGACCGCTTGTAGATTTAAGAAGTGGGCACAGCTAGGGAACAGTGCCTCTGGCTTCTTCTCAACTTGGGGTACCAGATGACTTTCCCAGCTCTCTGGAGAAGCGTCCCATCATTAAGGAGCCAAGAACCCTCTGCCTACTTTACCACATATTAGTTTCCGCAAGAGCAAAGTGTACAATGGCACATTTTGAAAACCAGTGTCTCACAGCTAGAGAGAGGCCTTGCAGGCTGGAGATATGCTCTTCTTCTGGGTATTGGTGTTTATTCACACTGCACACAAGGTGATCAGGCCCCTCTGAGGAAGCTGACTCTCTCCCAGCATCCGTCTCTCAGAACATTTCTAGAGGAATATGGGTTATTTACTGATCTCAACGGTCTACAAGGGAGGGTCCAACATGGAGGTGGAGCAGCAGAGCAGCTAGCAGAGTAAGTACTCTCAAACATTCCTGTGTCAGTTCATGGGTGGCTTTGTTAGGAAACCCTGCAGTGGTGATCTCTCAAACTCACCATCTGGAAGAAGGAAAGCTGTCACGTCATTATTCATAAGAACCCGTGTTGCTTGTTGCATTGTCTGATCTGTTTAATAAATTAAGTAGATGATTCTGCCTGCAGAATAAACAGCTTTCCAGTATCAGCTTCCACAGAACAAGAGTGGGCAGTTGAGATTTCCTTGGTCTGTGGAAGGAAACAATTGCATTTCTAAAGCAGAGGAGATGCCTGCTGTGTCTTTCGCGAAAGTCAAGAGAAGCAACAGTAGCAGAAATACTAGAGAATCACGCTGGTGAGGACAGGCACTATGTTTTCTCCCCACAGGCAAAACATCATGTCTTTCCTTCTGCATACTCATCTTTCTTCCGTGACCACTGGTGTGTGCCAGGATGAATCTGGGTTGTGTCACTCTGGGGGCCTCACACACTGTGAAGCATCAGAAGCTGCTGCCTCCGCTAACCAGTAAAAATGAACAATTGCCAACCTTCCTCTTCCTTCCTCCAAAAAAAAAAAATCCCCAAAAGCCTTCCAAATTGCTTCTAAGAGCTTTTATAGGACCCGCCTGCTCTTTCTGGCTCAGAGAAAACACACAGCTGAGAGTTCTCTTTGGCCATATTTACACCGTAAATAACTTCTTATTCATCTTATTTGTTTAGCAGCCTATGCTTCAGCTTTTCCTTTTGAAGTATTCAGGAAAAGCTATTAGCTAATCCTCCATTATAACAGTCCCCATAAACTGGATGCTCATTGTTTGGATGGAGCAATCTCTGAACTTCAGGAAGCAACGTGGGATTAGTCACTTGTTAAGATACGGACAGACAGTGCTTGTGTGATCATTGTGTGATATTCAAATGACTGCCCTCATTATTTGTCAGAAATTTGGGCTAAACATCCTGCTGGTGCTTATAAGCAGTCTTGACTAATGGAAAATATACTTCAAATATTGCTTGCTTGAAGACTTTATATAAGATTCAATTCAAAACCAAATTTACCAGCTAATAGCATTAGTAGTGCTGAAGAGCTGCTCACAAGGAAATGGTCCTACATACCAAGCCAAATACCACATCATGCTCTATATCTTCATGCTTTGCAAATGCAGTACTCAGAAAACTTTGGAATATAGTTTCTGGGTTGGTTTTTGCCTAAGGGAAAAGTTCTAGGCAAATGGCAGCATTTTCCCTTTGGCCTTGAAAGCAAACTGTGGTCATTAGAGATTGACAGTATTTAGTCTAATTCCAATATTATTTCCACCTTAAAACAATGCTCAAAACCGAAGAAGTCCTAAAGGACAGTAAAATGCCTAAGAGAACATACACGTCAAGAAATAGCTCGTATCAAAATGCAAGAACCTATAAGAAATGCTGAGACTGATTGTGAATTCAACAATCATGTTGTTTGCAAAGTTATTCAGAGAATCAGAGAAGGCGGCAGAGGTAACACAGGCATGCCATGAGAATGAAGAAAGAGTCAGAATTGCCTGGACAACAGAAGAGAAGTGACCTGATCATGTCTATCTCTTTTCTACTGCATTTTGAGATGGACAAACTAAGAGGAATGCAATGAAAGAGGCAGCACAAAGTAGTGTGGAGTCTTGGAGCCTTATACACATACTATGTGCTACCCCTCAAGCTCAGAAAAGATTCATTCATTGCAGCAAAAGCAATGCCAATGAAAAGTCCATTTAGAAAAAAATCACATTAGAAAAAATCTGTATGACCCATACAAGTTACTCTATAGGGGCAAGTTACCTCTATTAAACTGAAAAGAAGAATTTATAGTGGTTGATTTAAGCACCTAAACTCCTGACTTAGCTATAGCTTGCTTTGGCTTAGGACTGATTGAGAACTGGTTTAAGATGAACTGAATTAAGCACCAGTAGCGCTAAATTACTTTTGGCAAAAGATTTTAAAACATCTACCTAAAGTTTGGCCCATGCACGTTTTCTCAATATTACTTTTAATTTGGTGTAAATATAAATATTGATAACACAACCCCCAATCACAGGCACGCACACAGATGCATATGTATAAACTTGCCACTGTTCTCCAGTTTAGGCATCTTATTCCAGTACATATAATATCCAATTTGATGAAACACTACAAATATAACTAAAAAAACCACCAAATTTATGACCAGTTAAGTCCCAAACTGTTGTACATAAGCGTGTAAACCAAGAACAACACTAAGTATCAAGTCTGAACTAGTTGCCACCCTGAAAATCAGTGTGATAGGCTGATGCAGCACAGAGGTTCTTCCAAGGGGGTAAAGCTGGACAGGGGGTTGCCAGAAGCTATAGGACCATCTTCACCTCACCAGAGTGAGGGGGGGAAATGCCAGTGCTGAAGGCTCATTTAGGACTTGTGGCAGAAACATTTGCTCCCCACAAAGCAGGTGGCACTACCCCATTGCCCTTGGGCAGCCAACATTCCCCAGTACTGGTTCGCTCAAACACAATGCAGTTAAAAATACTCTAAAGGTATCCCAATGATCATTGAGTGGCAAACTTAGGGAGATCTGCTTTACTCTTCCATTACAATCTTAATCACAGTATTACAGAATGGCTGAGGTTGGAGGTCATCAGGTGCAACCACCCTGCTCAAGCAGAACCATCTCCTAGAGCCAGTGCTTAGGAGAATATCCATACAGGTAATGTGTATTTCTAATGATGGAGACTCTACAACCTCCCTGAGCAACCTCTGACAGTACTTGGCCACCCTGAAGATCAAAAAGTGTCTCATGTCCAGAAGGAACCTCTTGTGTTTCAGTTCATGACCACTGTCTCTAGTCCTGTCACTGGGTACCACTGAAAAGAGTTTTGCTCTCTCTTCTTTGCACCCTCCTTTCAGGTGTGTAAGATCACCCCTCAACCTTCTCTTCTTTATGCTGAACGTCCCATGTCCCTCAGCCATTCCTCAAAAGATCTTCTTCATGGCTCTTTGCTGCACTCTCTCCAGTAGCTCTACAACTCTATCACACTGGACAGCCCAGATCATGACATAGAATTCCAGATGTGGCCTCACCAGAGCTAAGTAGAGGGGCAGGATCACATCCCTCCATCTGCCAACAAAACTCCTCCTAATGTAGCCCAGGACACTGCTAAACTTCTGCTGCATGGCACACTGCACAGAATGACAGAATATTAGGAATTGGAAGCGACCTCGAAAGATCATTTAGTCCAATCCCCCTGCCACAGCAGGACCACCTAGACCAAGTTGCACAGGAACATATCCAGGAGGGTTTTAAACGTCTCTGGAGAAGGAGACTCCACAACTCCCCTGGGCAGCCTGTTCCAGTGCTCCATCACCCTCACCGTGAAGTTGTTCAATCTGATATTTCTATGGAACTTCCTATGTTCCAGCTGATACTCATTGCCCCTTGTCCTTCCACTGGGATCCTCAGGTCCTTTTCTGCCAGGGTCCCAGTGTATACTGGTGAATGAGGTTGTCTTTTCCCAGGTGCAGGACTTTGCATTCTTCTTACCAAACCTCATGAAGTTTTTTGTTGGCCCATTTGTCCAGCTGTTGAGGTCCCATTGGATGGCACAATGACCCTCTAGCATTTATCCCAGGTTAAGATTGCTGAAGGTACACTCTGCCCCATCATCCAGTTCATGGATGTAACATCTCTCAAGATGTTAAACAGCAGCAGGGGCAGCACCAACCCCTAGGTACAGTAATAGTTACTGGTCTCCAGCTAGATTTCATGCAACTGTCACAACCCTTTGAGTTCAGCTTAAGCCAGTTTTCAGTCCACCCTATTAACTGCACATCCAGGCCATATTTCATCAGCTTCTTTAAGAGGATCTTATGAGAGAGAGCATCAAAAGCTCTGCTGCAGTTTAGGTAGACAGCATCCACTGATCTCCCCTCATCAGGCTAGTAATTTCAATGTAGAAGGTTAATACTAACACTGAGAAGAGATCAGTGTGGCAGAACTTACATTTAGAAAGTAGTACAGCACTGGTGAGAAAAAGAAAATCTTCCAAGTAAATTAAATATTAAAAAATGCAATTCGAGCAACTGTGTATCAAGCAGAGATCTCCTCAGCTACCCATCTCTGCCACCGAACATCCCTCAGACACACAGCAGATGTCAGTTGGAATTTCATGTTCAGACTGACACCCCATCTCTAAAAAGCCACCTGCCACAAGTCAGATTCTTCATCTAGACTTCACAGATTATGACTCCTTCAAGGAGTCTGTGACACGTGTCTTCCCAGCTCTTTGCACAGTGAATAAAAGTGTCCTCAAAGTGCAACTGAAGTTTGACAAAAATGCAAATAACAACACTGTTAATAATAATTACAAAGCTGTTTGGTATTATCTGCCTAAATGGACAACCATTTATATTGATCCAGGCAGCAAATTGCATGAACTTCCTTTAACCTCTGGAAACCATTAAGAAATTCCGTGTTTTTGTCTAATTACAGTTACAGTTCTTGAGGTCTGCATGCCTTCTGTGTTAGCTAAAGTAAAATACCAGTGTCTCCAGGAGATTTCCTTCCTCTGTGGATCTCAGTGATCCAAGTGCAGAGCTGTGTTTCCCATGCGTGCAGCTCATCTAAGGAGTACTTGAAATACAGGTGGACAGGGATGCAAGTGTACCTGATAAAGGAAGCAATAAAAGATATGAACTGCTCCTCTCAGCTTTTCAAGAGCACAATTAAAAACTTGCTCAGCCTGCTGTCATAGCTGAGACCAGATGCTGAAAGATCTTGTGGAAGTAGGAAGAGTAATTTTTGCATATTTTTTTTTCCTATGGAGAGTATTTTAAAGAGAAACTTGTCCATTTTCAGACTTACCAGCTTTCTTTCTAGCAGGAATATGTCTGACTGCTGCTGGTTCTCAGGCTACACGTGCCCTTGGTTTCCAGAGGAAATTCAAAAAGAGGGAATGTAACTGAGAAGACTTCTATCCACAGAAAGGTTCATGGAGATTCATAGAATCATTTTGGCTGGAAAAGTCCTTTAAAATCATCAAGTCAAACCAGTAACTCCACTGTCCCAAGCTAAATCACGCCTCTAAGTTCCTGACCTATGTGAATTCTAAACATGTCGAGGGATGGCGATTCAACCCTCTTCCTTCCAGCCTTTCCTGGAAGCTCCAAAGAAAATCAGGGACACACGAGAGGTTAAGAGGATGGAAGACTCTGCAGATGGCTTCCCCACAGCCATGACTGGTTCTGATGTGCCCCTTGGCTCTTGCATCACATTCCTGTAATTCTCAGCCTTCTATACTCTGCTTGGAAATAAATTGTTTAGGTCTTGGAGTGGATACTGGAGTTATCTCTACCAATGACCTACATGCTAGTGTTCAGAGATGCATATCATTTCCTACAGCCGTACAGATTTGGCAGATGCTATTTTATTTGTTTAGTCTGAAAGGTCACTATAATTCTGCCAGCTTTATTTTCCATATTTAAAATGTCACCCCAAACAGGTAACGCATTTGCTTTCTACACGTGTTTGACCATTTTTCATGTCAGAGAAGGTCTTCTATGTCTTAGGAATGCTAATTAAGTTTCAGGCCAGGCCTTTGAAAAAAAAAAAACAAACTGTAAGGAAGTAAAGCACTTTTGTGAAATGCTTGTCTCGGTTCCAGGAGTGTCTGATTTTATTGTTTTTCTGAGAGCTTTGACATGTTTGCTTCTGGCAGCATCTCTTTGCTTGCTCAAAGCATCTCTTCATGCAAGAAGACAATGGTAACGGCCTGAAAGGTTTCCTACTACTGTCCTCCATTTCTGCATTCACATTTACTTGTGTCTGCAACCTGCACCTACAGAGATACTCAACAAATTTGACCCTGTGCTTTGAAGGCTGTTTCAAAAAACCAATTAAAACCATGGCTACATGGAAGCCTACATAGATCTATCTGTTAATGCCCACCTTCCACAAACCCTATCTGAGCAATCACATTCCCTCCTTTGTGTTAACTCCTGCATGCTCTTGAGTCTGTGCTGAGCTGTTTCAACATATCACATAGGTCAAGAACTACCACAGTTTTTCTCATTCAGTTGTAGTTAGTCTTCTATCATCACATGCTGAAATGGCTCCCTGAGGATCACAGAGCAGCAGAAACACAGGGAGAGGCAAAAGAACAGTAAGGCAAGGGCATTCAAAAGGTGCGACCAGCACCTAAATAGAGTCCCACTGCCATAGCAGGGCAGCTTCATTTGTTGGAATGTCCTGGGTTGTTCCAAGGATGCAGCTTTGCCTTGCCATAGTGCCCAAAGAAAACTTCATTTCTTTTTCTAGTTACAAACGAGTTACAATAGGTAGGGTAGGGTTTACTGTCATTTGAAATGCAGCTGTGTAAATGCACTTCAACTGGTACGCTGGTCAAATGATACTCCACAGAATCCTGTCTGCTTGTTAACTAACTACACCAGGCACATAGTGGCAACAAAGATCTCTCCGTGCATTCTCTGATTTTATTTTTTACCTCAAGAGTTAGAATTATTGTTTTCTGTCATGGATTACTGGAAAGGAAGAGAAAAAACTTCTCCTATTGAGGTGTATTTCAGAATGGTTTTCTTCATACTTTTTGGCTTTATGTCTGGTCAAGATAAATGTGAGAAGGAACTTCGTCACAGTCAAGGTGACAGAGCACTGGAACAGGCTGCCCAGGGGGGTTGTGGAATCTCCATCTCTGGAGACGTTTAAAACCTGCCTGGATATGTTCCTGTGTGACTTGGTCTAGGTGATCCTGCTCTGGTAGGGGGATTGGACTAGATGATCTTAGACTAGATGAACTTTTGAGGTCTCTTCCAGTCCCTAACGTTCTGTGATACTGTGTGAGATGAACACAAGAACAAAAAGACCAAAAAATATCTACAAAAGAATATTTGTTTTCCTTGTAAAATAGATGACTTATCAATGCTGCCTCTAAGGACCTGTGATTTCTTCTTTCCTATGTCGTGCATGTTTGAAACCAAACTGGAGACTGGCACAATACACTTGTGAAGCACTCAAAACTTTAGGTCAAGATAAAGACCATGATTCACTCTTTTAATTTCCTTTTGAAATTAAGTTTGAAAAAGTCTGCAGAAAGCCTGTTCCTGTGCCAACGGTTTCCTGCCACACAGATTATTTAAGCATTTTTACAAACGTGTTTTTATCTCTATTTTTTCCTTCCTGACTGCCTGGTTTGAACACACAGGTCAAAGTGACCTTACAATTTCCTAGGGGAAAATTATTTCCAGAGAGATGGCAGACAAAGAGAGGCTGACAAAAATCATTCGGCAAAATACATTCACTGTTTCTGGGCAGTGTCTGCCCTCGACTCTCACCTTTGCTTTAGGAGCAACTGCTGTGATTTTCTTATCTTGCACTGAGTGGTCCAACCACAATTTCATTATTTGCAAAGTGCATTCCATTCACTAATGTGTATCTGATTAAACTTGGCTCCAGATTACTTTAAGTTAGAAGCACATTATAGCTACATCTTCACAGAGCACTGAAACATCCCACTTCCCAGAAAACATTGGCACAGACCCAACTTACTGAAATCATGGAGACTTTTAGTGTCCTACAAATATTGGGCCACATTGATAAAATGGGACAGGCTGAGGATTGTATAGGGGCAATGGGTGTAAGTTGGAACATAGGAGGTTCCACATAAATATGAGAAGGAACTTCGTTACAGTGAGGGTGACAGAGCACTGGAAGGGTCTGCCCAGGGGGCTTGTGGAGTCTCCTTCTCTGGAGACACTTAAAACCTGACTGGATATGTTCCTGTGTGACTTGATCTAGATGATTGTGCTGTGGCGGGGGGATTGGAACAGATGATGTTTTGTGACTCTGTGATATACATGGACACATATCCCACACATATAATACTACACTACATTGTAGTATTATACATCTGCTGGACACTACAGCATTCTGAGGCAACAATAGAAGCTCTCCCATACAAATCTATCAAAATAATAAATCCTAGAAGTTCAGATATAAGCAAAATACAAAACCCTGGTTTCCTCTCATGTCAGCTCATCTTGTGGCATGCAATTCCGCCTATGGTTCCCCAAGCTTGTGTTCTACCTCCCTACCTTCTTGCTATGGTACATGGTTCCTTCCTTGCGCTACAGCCTGCTGAGGGGATGTAATTGTATCTGAATTTAGCTTAAAATTGCTGTATCTAGGCTTAGACCACTTTGTCTAAAAGAAGGGTGCATTACAAAAAGGTGAACTTCATCTGTGTCATTCAAAATGAAAACCAAACAAATATGTAAATAAAACAACACAAATGCTCTGAATAAGTCTGTTCAAATCCCCCCGTTTAGCTGGCTTTCAGCATTTGTTTTGTTCACACTCTTGGACTTCAGCACATCAAGCAAGCCTGGAAGCTGATGAAACAAATGTCAGCAGTCTGGGAACCTGGCCTGTGTCTGCACTGGGTGGCCCTTGACTAAGCACAGGGCATGCCAGAAGTCATGAGGAGGACTGATCCTCCTGAGACTTTGAAATTAATTTTAATGAACTTTAGAGGAATTTGACTAAGCTCCTGTTAAGCTTTTTCACATTTGAAACTGAAACTGCTGTTTCAAGGCAAACCTGGGGGTTTTCATCCATCTCTATCTTCTTGGCTTGATTTGAATTGTATCCTAGTGACAAGGGAAAACACTTCAAGCAGGAGGGAGTACATGCTCTAAATGATTAGCATTGGGATAGAGGAAAATTCATTGCTAATTATCATTCTATGTATCTCTTATAAGCATGTGGAGTCACTCAAATGGAGACAAGCTAACAACAGTACAAAGGATAATACAGGGATCCACAGAAAGCAAGTGTGTTCTTAGAGTTCAGTGCAACTCAGTTTAAGCACCTACAGTTCAGAGGCTGATGGAAATCTCAAGTACTCATATGAGGAACAAACAACTGGTGGCATCTCCAGTTTCATTCACGAGGAACACCAGAAATCTGACAATGCCCAGTGCTGCTGCCACACTGGAATAGCTGAATGGCTTAATATCTCATCCCTGCTTTAGTCCTTATGGCATGTGTCAAAACTTACACTCCTACCACTCCAATAAGGACCCAATCCTGGCTATAACTTTGGTCCCCCATTCTATTTCCCTTGCCCAAACACATTTAGTGATCAAAAGCAGTACATGTTCTTATTTCAAACCACTCTCGTGGCCTTCTGGTTGAGGAAATTCCAAGAGACACAAAACTGGGGCTTGAATCCTGGCAGGCTGGGAGGACCTGCAGAAAGCCCAGGCACTCCTAGCACAGACCTCTGCCCACCACATTGCGGGCTGGCCTTGTTATGATGTCTATACTTTCAAGACCATTGCCAAGAACCAGCAGTTAATTTTCAGCATCCAGTGGGTAATCAAAAGCGGAGGAGATTTTAGGTAACTCCTCTGTATTTCCTCCAAAGGATTCAACCTGTGTTGAAGGTAATAATGGACAGACCATTAATTCTAATGCAATACAGGAGCTTTATCTCTTTGCACACCTCTCATAATCTCGATATGGCAATGGTACTGTTCAGTGACTTTGTAGTCATATTTGAAGGCTAATTAAATTAGGATCTGCAAAATACTTGCTCCCTGGGATGTCAGGCGCTATAGAAATGTAAGAGACTGTATTTAAATTGTCATGGTAAGGGACTTCTTTTTTTCTTGAGAAGATTGTCTTACAGAAATCCTCAATGTGTTTTAAAATTGAAATTTCATTAACAAGTTGTCAACACCAGCCCTTCCTCCCAAACGCCTCTCTTTTCCCTCCCACTCTTCTCCCAAAACACCAGCCACCAAAAAACATCTAGAACGGCAAAGGAAAACCTGGCATCTTCAAATGAGGGTAAGAATGAAACAACAGGGAAAGTTTATTTTTTAGGGCTAAAAACGCTTCTCTGTCTCACACATGCATTATACATGTTATATATATTAGATAAGTTACCTTATATACAAACACACACACACAACCACACTCAAAGAACATGCTTGATAGCTAAACATGTGCACACAACTAAAATTACAGGTTAAACAAAACAAAATGTTGCTTCAGTAGCAAAGAAGCAACGACTGGGGACTTTCATCCACCTCGTTCCTCCATTTTAACCTATTTATAAGACACATTTTCTACTCATTAAGTTAATGATAGAGCAGAACACTGGTTCCAGTTCTAAAGTGGCTAGATGCAAGTAAGGACCCTATGAGTTCAATTCTGAGCAGGAAAATAATTGCTTCACAGGAGATCCTGGTTATAAATCAAAACTACACGATTCCTATCACGTTTCAGGAAATAATAGCACTGTGTCCATTCCAAAAAAGTCATGGCAGTTTCGGGTACTTTCTAATGAAGGCTGCTACCCCCCATCCCTATCACATTACACTATTTTCTTCCTTGTCTCCTGTTGTACATCCCAGTTTCCAATGGTTAAGAGATGGATCCTGGCCAGACGTTCTTTTCCGTTAGCACCTGCCATAAGCTGCAATATCCTCTTGAATTCCCCCAAGAGCCGCTGCAGCTGTAACCCACTTAATATTGGAATTGCACCTGAGAAATTCATTAGCTGTGAATGCTGTAAGATTTCCTCTATGCATGTTTTCACTTCATTCATCCAAACCCACCACAGTCCTTGGCTGCAGCACACAAATTTGGCCTCTTCTTAATCAAAAACAATTGTTAACACACACACTAAAAATAGTCCTGTGTATTCAAAAAGAGTAAGTTACAGATTGGACCCAGAGATTGTATCCTGCTAAATATCTTTTTAGGCAATGGCTTATTGGTTTTAAAAAACCCCAATTTGTTGCATACACATAATCATAGAACATTAGAGATTGGGAGGGACCTCGAAAGATCATCTAGTCCAATCCCCCCGCCACAGCAGGATCACCTAGACCAAGTTGCACAGG
>JAOXOE010000343.1:28674791-28716411 GCA_028565055.1 Phoeniculus purpureus | reverse complement strand
AGTAATTTAAGGGTTTCTTTTCACACGCAGATCATTTCTTGCCCTTACACTTCAGTTTGTCCTGCGCTGAGCTGTGGCAGTACAGCTGATTATGGGCTATTCCATAAGCCAGATTACACAACGGAACAACAGCCTTGTTCCAACACCCACAACAAAGACATGGTTCAAGAGAAATGTTTGTATTTGCAAATGAACTTTCTGAATGAACTCAAGTGCCGAGAGCTTCTAGCACGAACTATTACACACGCTGTCATTATCCTACTTTGATAATATTCTCTGAACTCTTGGAAGCTGACTTCAAGTAGCATTTCCAGTATTAAACCTTAATGATCTTCAGGTTCGTCTAGATGACACGTATGGTGTGACTGCTTATGTACTGCTCACAGATCCTGTCTATGACAATTAAATTGCTGTTTTACTGAATACTTCAGGAGAGGTAGAATTGAGCAAGGTTGCATCATGTCTATCTCTAGCCAGGCATAAAGGAAGGTGCCTATTTAGGTTAAAAAGCTTCAGAATAATGAGATACCTCACAAAAGTCTCCTTGGGGAGCTTCTCTGAAGGAAACAGGCTAGGAGGAGTGGAATTTCCTCAAAAGCAAAACAAAGACCAGAGGTATAGCTGGTTTCAAGAGGCCTCAAAGAATAAACAACTTGAAAGGAACTGAGGTTTTCAATGTCACAAGAAAAAGACAGCTCTGCTGCTTTCACGAGTGTCTACTGTAATTATCTGTCCACAGATGAGATAAGTTTGCTACACAGAGGAATAAGAAAGCATCCTATAACTCAAAAGAGAATAGCAAGGGGACCAGACACAGATCCCAGGCTTGGCTCTAATGCTCAAAGAGAGGTGAAGAGAATTAAGTTAAGGAAAACACACAAGGATCAGCTGCTTTGTTCAAATGCACACGCTCTCTTAATCAGTTATTCTCTTTCTCCCTCCCCAAAGGTTTGCTTTCTGATCTATGGACATAAATACAGCCACATTGCTGGGGCAAGGATGGATATTTAGGGTGTCCTTCATTAAGGGCTTTGGCTTTGACCAGGAGTGTTCTAAGGTGACGCTCCCAGCTGTTCCATTTAGTTCAAGGAGGCCCATCTGATCATAAAGAGGTCTTGGGGCATGAAACCACATTTCTCTTAGATGTAAATACCCCAAGGACATGCCCCCAAGGCACCATGCACCTCATCCAGCTGAACTGTAAGTGACCCAGTCCAAATAGTAACAAGAGAAATGCTATCAGCATAGACAGGAGTAATTGAGCAATGTTGCTTTCCTGTGACTGGCTTTTCTTAAAATAACTGCTATTTTATGTTTAATCATAGTCTCCAGAATAATGTAATTCCTATTATAATAAACATATTCTGGACAATATCAGAGACTGACGTAAAGAATTTGGTAGAAATACCCATGGAAACTCTTCTACGGACTATGAAGGATGGCCGAGACAATCCATCAACACAAATTTAAGCTGTATAAATATTTTCATCTTGCAAGATAACTCGCCAAGAATTAAGTGTTGTGCTGTACCAATCATGACAGTACATTTTATTCAGTTTTGTTAGGTTACTCTGCTTTAATTTTGAAATTCTTTCATAAGCCAACAGATAACTTGTAAAAGGAAATTTGATTAGTCTTAAGTAAGCTACATGATATTCCACTACAATGCAGTATTAATAGGTCTAATGTAAAGTATAATGGAATTAAGAACTCTGTAACAGCTCAAACTACATCCCATTACATCAGACTAATTCTGTGTGTTTCTGTAGTAATCTGTTCTGCGCTACTCCAGTGTGCTTATGCAATCAGAGCAAAGAGCTGTTTCCAAGGAAACCAATCAACCCAAGACCTCTCATATATGAAAAATGCAGATATTTAACACCAAAAATCCCATACAAAATAACTTCAAATGGCAATCCTGACTAGACCTACCTCTGACATTTGTAAGTTCATGCAAATCTGACAATTGCTGTTCTGACCTTTGAGTTAAATCATTCTGCCGCTGTGGAGCGAGTAAGAAAATTTCTCTTAAAACTGGCCCAACACACAGAAAAGTTTATCCAATGTTATTAATGACAATAAAAAAGCAAAACAAAGTAATCGTATTCCACAATTCTCTCTTAGTTTTAATTAGCTTACTGCTTAAAAAAGGGAATGCTTAGAAAAAAAGGTCTGATCTTAATGTTGGTCAGTGGAACAATATTCCTGTTGCACACAATGAACTCGTAAGGTTATCATAAAAAAAAAAAAGGGGCTTAGCTTCAACTCTTCAGACCTGGTAGGAAGCTTTCTGGCAAAGCCACTAATCATTATTACCTAGCTAACAGACAGTAGTGTCCAAATTCCTGAACTATACATTTACTGTCAATAACTACAATGCTGGACACTAGATTAGCTGTTTTCTCCAATGTACAGACCTGCGGTCTACACAGTGACAAGCAGAGACACGAAGCCCCTTGTTCATCAGGATTTTAGTTATTAACATTACCAACTAATGATACCACAGATGAGGCTAATTCCAGATGCTCAGGAAGTGAGGCTAGATCTCTATGCACATAGATGAAATTTAAATGGATAGCTTTAACTTTAGGGTTTTATCCTACACTCCTTTATGACTGGTTTTGGAGCTCTCTGCAACTACAGGGGCTAAAATTAAAGCACAAGTTTTCTAAGCTGTACAGGTCATGTAGCTGGAGGTTTAAGGAAAGCTTTTTGCTAAGAGAGGTATCATTGCCTGAGAGTTCTTAGATGACAATTAAGTCCTCCAGATGTGATTTATAAAAGCACAGAAATATTACTTAAAATATACACATAGATGGTGCACAGCTTTATTATCAAAATCCATTAACTTTGTGGCACACAATCTTGAAAATAAGTATTTTAATCTGCATAGTACAATTGACTGTCTCTAACAATCACTGACACTATCTTGTTGTAGGACTGTACCTGTAAAGGATGAGGATAGGAAGATTAAATTTTAAATTAATCCCTTTCTGAAAACAGACAGTCTGAAACGGAAGGAACATATGGAACTAACAAATACTGATCAAGCTTCACAAAAATTTGCATGCTTCAGGGAATTTAACAATAGCTCTAAATCATTTGTGTTACTAAATATGCATATGTTGCTCTGCAGAAATCAAACCTTCCAGTTAACTTCATTTCTGCTAATAAAAGTCAGAAAAACACTGCTGGCCCATTCTGCTGACAGAAAGTGACGTCAAAGTTACATGGCAGACACACAAAGCCTCAGAGCATTTTTGTTTCTTCAGTGCAGAAGTAAAATAGTTTTTACATGTGTCTGTCACGTTTATCTACTAGAAAACCAATCTGTACTTCTCGAACACTTTAATGTAATCATGGAATGGTAGGGGTTAGAAGGAGCCTGTGACAATCATCTAGTAAAACTCACCTGCTAGAGCAGGATCACTCAGAAATTAAGCCAATGCATGAGATAAAGTTTCATTATTGTTAAATTTAATGTATTTAAATGCAAAGAGAGTGCCTGACTGAGGGCTTACCTGAAGTTACCATGACCTCAACTGTTCCTTAGCTACTACACCCATCACCTTAGAGACCTCAAGTGGTTATCTAGCAGTACATGTGAATAAAACCTTTTCCACAGAACTCTCTAGGTGGAAAAGGTTCAACATCATCTAGTCCAACAAATAACTGAACACTGACAAGCCTTCCACTAAACCATATCTCTAAGCACTATGCCTACAGAACTCTTAAATACCTCCAGGGATGGGGACCCCACCACCGTCCCAGGTAACTCATTCCAATCTCTGATAATCCTTTCAGTAAATAAATTCTTCCTATATTCAAGTACACCTCCCTTGGTGCAACTTACTCTTGTGCAATTTCCTCTTGTTCTGTTCCTTGTTCCTTAGGAGAAGAGACCAGCTGCCCCTTCTCTACAACCTCTTTTCAGGTAACTGTAGAGAGCGAGGAGGTCACTCTTTTCTGCCTCCTTTTCTTCAGGCTAAACAGCCCCAGTTCCCTCAGCTACTCCTCACAGGGCCTGTGCTCCAGACCATTCACCAACTTCATTGTCCTTCTTTGGGCACATTCAGTACCTCAGCTTCCTTTTTGCAGTGAGGGGCTTGTAGAGGCCATAATTGCTTTTATCTCCTTCTCTTTCACAGGAAGTTTTACTTTTCTGTGTTCTAGCATGTATCATGGACCAAACCCTGAAACAGATAAACCCTAAGTATTCTAGTGTTCACTCTTAGAGAGCGCTCTAGTACCAGTCTCTCCTCCCTGCCATGCTCCAAAAAACTGCTTGGTTTTGGCTTTCCTTCATACATGACACAGACTTTTTATCCTGAAATGAGTTCAGAACAGATCATTAGGAAACCACCATGACTGGTTTTGCACTAAGTGAGTGAATTTCTAATATGACGAATCCAACTACCATCTGCCATATGAAAGAGAGGAGAAAACTTAGGATCTGGGGCCAAAAGAAGTATTTTTGCATGTTGGGGACTGGACGTATCGATTTAAATAGCCAATGTCCAGTAGAAAAAAATATCATCCTGAATCTCTGTTGGACAAAGCTAATAATTAGTATTTTTCTTTCAAAAACACCATTTCTGAGCATTTATAGATCATCACTGAGTATCTAGCACAGAATCTGTGTGAAGTGCATTTGCCAAGCTTATTTGGCTAATCCTCTTCTTCCTGTGGCCAAATTAAAAGTGAGCTAACTGGTAGTCTGGGGGCTCAAAAGATGACTCTGTTATGTGTTATCAGAGCAGTAAATAAAGCACCTTCTTTTCTGGTGCACACAAAAATACTTTGGCCCTTCCTCCATGAACTAAATAGCCAGTGTGTTATCATATAAGATATTGAACATCTCAAGCCCTTGTGAGAGCCACTTGTTTTGCTAAAGATGTACATTATTGTAACAGGGAAGACAACTGCGTTAAGTTAGACACTAAGTGTCTCCGAAGTACTTACTAATATTGGAAAATTGCTGGTCATCATAAGTTAGCCTAGATTTGGAAAGTCAAATTTAGTGCTTTCTTGTCCCCACTTCTTCCTTGGTTTATCTGAAGTTCCCAATGGAGTCCACAGGACACCCTTAAGATGCCTAAGTTAGGTGTGCATGAAGTTACTTGGGTACTAAGTCACTAGGGGTGATAGCACAGAGCCTAGCATGGCCCAGATCAACATGCTCTGAAGAAATTATCTTTGAAATTCTCATTAAAATTCTCTGTCAGTGTGCAGGTGTGGGCTTTAAGAGATTTTTTTGCTGTTGAGATTTTTTTTGTATCCAAGCTAGATAATTTAGCTCAAGCACCTCAAAAGCAGCTATGTGCCTCCATAATCAACAAAGCTGTTTGCACTACCTCAGCTGGAAAAGAACTCAATACACTACCTTCTAGTATCACAGATATCATAGAACATTAGGGATTGGAAGGGGCCTCAAAAGATCATCAGTATAATCAGTCCTTCTATGCTAGCATGAACTGTGTCAATTTAGACTTATTTCAGTACTGTAAGCAGTTGAGTCCTGGCAGCTGTGTGACTAACAAGTTTATTAATTGATCTTTATAACTTTTTATGCTTAATGCTAATTTTCTTACAGCTTTTTTCAAGGAATATACACCTGTAGAAAATACCCTCACACAGAGGTAAAGCAGCAGAAACTGCCTTCTCCATGTGCTTTAACATGTGTTTACAGAACATATCTGGCATGTTCCATTTCATCCATCTCCTCACAATGCAAATAGAGATATCATAGAATCATTGAAGTTGGAGAAGGCCCCTGGGATCATCAAGTCTAACCATCAATCCTACTCTACAAGTTCACCTCTAAACTATATCCCCCCTAAACCATTTCCATCAGTGACCAGACTCTGTAAGCCCAAGTTACACTGTGCAAAGCCTTATTAAGTAGAAAAAAGGTATCTACTTCAGTGTGAAGATATGACCCAAAAAGCATCTCCTCCATTAGCAGGAACACAGCCAGCCTGTGTTCAGTGAAAGAGTTAATGGAAGACTTCACTACAAGTATTGTGTTGAGCTCCCTATGTTAATAGCACACACATTTTGGTCCATTAGTTGAGGAGAGGAGTATTAGCTTAACAAATGCTGCAAAGGAAATCCCAGAGGAGAAAAATTCAACGCTTTTCACAGAAAAAGCCTTCAGCTGCCAGAAACTTAATCTAAATATTTTACAGCAGTGTTGGCAAAATAAAAGCAAATAAAAGCAAACATTGCTTTTTATGCTAATGATCATTAACTCACTAAACACAAGTTTAATATATTACGGTTTATTAAATGTGGAAGATGAGGAAGTTTCAAATGAAATGACTAATGGTTACTATATTAATTCTTCTGTGACCAACTGGATTATTAAATACAATGAAATTATTAACTGACTTGAAAATTAAGTTCTGAGGCTTTTGAGAACAGTCTTTGACAGATGCTCCTACTTTCATTAAAGCTGCAGTTGAAACACTAGATAAGACAACACACGTTAAGAAAGTTCACACAATACACACACTTGAGAGAGAGGGAGGATTGGAAGGATTGTTTGTCTACTAGCACTTAAGACAATCTAAAGATTTGAAAGTGTGATTAAACACAGCACTATGAAAATTATTTATGCCAACTTTTACATTAGTCTATGTGGGATCAATACGTGGATTTGCCTGCTAATCACCTTTTCAGGTTTCTCTTAAGGGCTCACTCAGGAATTTTGTTTTGTTCATATCACACTCCAGGAAAGTTTCCTTCAACACTGGCCTCATTTTCACAGAATCACAGAACATTAGGGATTGAAAGTGACCTCGAAAGTTCATCTAGTCCAATGCCCCTGCCACAGCAGGATCACCTAGACCAAGTCACACAGGAACATATCCAGGCAGGTTTTAAATGTCTCTAGAGAAGGAGACTCCACAACCTCCCTAGGCAGCCTGTTTCAGTGCTCTCACCATCACTGGCAAAGAGTTCCTTCTCATACTGATGTGGAACCTCATGTTTTCCAGCTTAAACCCATTACCCTTTGTCCTGTCATTAGATGACACTAAGAGCCTGGCTCCATCCTCCTGACACTCACCTTTCACGTATTTATACACATTAATGAGGTCACCCCTCAGTCTGTTTCTCCAAGCTAAAGACATTCAGCTCCCTCAGTCTTTCCTTATTGAGGAGGTGCTCTACTTCCTTATCTTCATGGCTCTGCTCTAGACTCTCTCAATCAGTTCTGTGTCCTTGAACTGATGGGCCCAGACATTTTGTGCATATAGATTTTTTTATTCGCATGTCAAGGCATGCCATTTGTGTGTAGTTTATGTAAAGCAGGCTTCCACTCTTAATTGTCAAAGCAAAGGCAAAGCTTTTCAACCTTTACAAATTACAAACTGCATTTTCAAGAGAACAATATCGAGTTTGCCTTATGTTGTTTCTGCCCGAGCAAATGAATGGTAGATGTGTTTTTGGAATGAAGCCCTATAGATTAGGTTTTTTTAATCATTTGTGTATAAGTTTAACGTGGACTCTAATTTACACTACAGCCACTTCAGTCAACTGTAAGATAAAAATTATTAAACTTAATATATGCAACCATATGTACAAATGCCTATGTAGAAACACAAACATGCACACACACACATATATGTTAATATATCAAAATACCTGAGCAGTCACATGGAAATAAAAGATGCATCTGAATTCCCTGAAGCTTGTTTTGACTTAGGAAAATGTAAATAGCTCTTAGTGAGGGCTTTTCTAAATTAAATATGCAGTCACAGTATTTAACTTGCTGCTGCCACTTCTGATTCAGGTCTTTGTTTTGACCAGGAAGCAGAGAGATGAAGCATTGCTGGAGTCAGCAGAAGACTGCAGAAGCGGCAATCAAATGACTCAGCATTTGATAGCAGATGACTGCCAAGACACTGCTTATCTGGATCATAAGACAGCTTCGATTTTATGTAGATGGCAAATATGAATATGTGGACAAAACTGTTCCTTCTGCCACAGTACAGAGTGCAGTTAGCTAATAAGAAGTGGAAATCACAGTAAAACTGCTTTGATTTTTATAATGAGAATGAAATAAATGCTCTTTATCCATCCTCTCTGCAATGTACAAATAAAACAAAGCAGCTGTCCTGGAAGCCCGTAATTACACCAGCAAAAGAATCTCTTTTAACCATAATATCAGGGTAGCAGATGCAAAGACATGAAGACTTTACAGTACCAGTATTTTGTTTTTGCCATGAGCAATCACAACCTTGGGTCAGAGGTCTGCCTAGTGTCAGTGCTTTTTTAAAATCTCTGGCTTCTTTGCCACTGCACTAACAATAACCTGCACCACTAATTGCCTTGTGGACACCTGTCCACTTGGATCTCTATTAAGAATATTTGGTTCATTTCATAAGCAACTGCAAACTCATTATAGAGTAATGATCTGGCTACTGTCACATTGGGTGGCTTCAAACCAACAACCACAATAAAGTGAAAACCTTGACCTCCTTCCATTATACAGGGCCACTAGATTAAACTTAATCTGTCATCAGTGGAGCTATACAGCAGCTGCTGGGAGGACATCCAAATTACACAACTCTTGGAACTAAAACAGCATCAGATAAATGCAAGAAACAGCCTTCTACACTCATAACTCACAACCTAACACTGGCATATCCAACTCTGACCAGAGAGAATTCCCTAAGAACTAACCCCTTAGGAAGGGGCAATTTCTGAGTGCACAGAAAAGGAAAAAAGAAGAGTGGTATTTCTGTATGTCTTTCATTACATTCTAACTACAACTACGTGGCATACAACTGTCCAACAAAGGCAAGGAGAGAAAAGGGTAAATTTTCTTTGCAGTACACGGGGATTTAATTATGCAACTCCCATAAATGTTAATGGGAATCACATGATCTCATCCTTGTAGAGTGCAATTAAAATTCACCCAGGAGTATCAATCATTTCTCAGACCAGAACAGATAGTTTTAACACAGCTAAATGCTGAGATTAATAAAAGGTGTGTGGAGAAAAATCACTAGATGTGAAGTCTGGTTTGGGAACACACAAAAAACCCTAAATTCTGTCACAATCTCTAAAGAGTTCAGGACAAAAACAGTAAGAAACAACAAATCCTGATACAAACAGTCATGACAGATACAAGTTCAATTTGGTTTAATGATGTTATAGCTAGGAGAGTAGTCCAGGTACAAACAGCAAGGGGGATCCCTGGAATACCAGACTATACCCCATGTAAACGGGTGGGGAAAAAAAGCTTGAACTGTGAATGCCAACAGGCAGCTGATAATTGGATGTATGTGGGGGAGATAAATGTCCAAAATGGAACTTGAGCTCTCAAGCAGATGCCTGCTATTCACTAGCTGCAACTAGTATGAGCGACGAGAAAATTTCAGTCACACTGGGCTAAACAGAAGTGGCATGTCCTGAGTTCTCCTATTAACAAGCAGACATGAGACAGAGTCATGAATTAGAAGGCTGTTCATGTGTTGTGCTTCTAGAAAATTGGGGATTTGGGTTCCAGAGAAAACTGCTTCTGCCAAAAAGAAGGGTTGCTGAACAGAGAAGCTGGTCTCAGAAAGAAAGGGGCATAGAAAGACTGTGAAGATCTTGACTGGATGTGAGAGTCAGAGAAGATCCTGCAGATCAGATCAGTTCAAGGTGATGGATGCTGGGGGGATGCTTGGGGACTTTGTCTGGGGACAATTGAGATGTGTGACTGCAAGCAGCAACAAAATACAAACCAACGGGAATTTCTGTCCATTCCATTTCTTCCCAGACTAGTAGTTACCTCTCTGGGGACATCCAAACCTAGGGAGTGCTGTGGGGAAGAATGACTAGCAAGAGTGCAAGCTAATCAGTTTGGATAAAAGCTCTGCTCTCGTTAGCTCTTAAATAGGCCCCAGTATGCAGATCCACTACAGGATGCTATTTATTCTGTCTCATCCACAAGAACAGGCTATTGATCATTTTGATTCCCATGTTACTACAGTTTCAGAATTTGCTTCAGTCATACTGCCCTCTGGTATTCTGTCTAAACGAAAACTTTTATTACACATTTAGGACCTTCTATCTGATTTCAATTGGAAAGTGCCTGTGGTTTCTGGTAAAGAAAGATCCTGATTTTTATTCCAGCTTATGACCCTGAAGTCCGACACCTGGCAGTGTAGTTAGTACCTCGAAGAAACAATCCACTGGAACTAAATCACTGTGAAATTGAGTGAAGAATTTGAGATAGATGCTTTTCCCACAGTATACCAATTAAAAAAAGACAGCTATGCAAGAAAATACTTGAAGTGGTAAGGCTAAAATTGAACTGTCCAAGAATTACATAAAGACCTTAGAGACAGCAGGTGTAAGGAGTGTAAAGGACTGTATTAGAATTCATTACGAAATGTGTCTTAGGAGTGAGCCTTAGCAAAACCATTTTATGCACTGACGGGTGAATGCTGAAATAAGTTTAATGCTATTTTTGTGATGCCATAAAAACACACAGGAACACATGCACATTTTTCACTGTCATCTTTAAAGCTACATGATAAAGTCTATAAAAATTGTAAGTTTCACAAGTTATTTTTACAGAAAGTTAGGGGTTGGAAGGGACCTCAAAAGATCATCTTGTTCAACACCCCCCCCGCCCATGCAGAATCACCTAGATTAAGTCACACAGAAACTTGTCCAGGCTGGTTTTGAGAACCTCCATGGAAGGTTTTGAGCACTTCCACAACGTCTCTGAGTAGCCTGCTCCAGTGTTCTGTTACCCTCACTGTAAAAATGTTTCCTTATGTTTAGATGGATCCTCCTATGCTCCAGCTCACATCCATTGCCCCTTGCTCTACCTTTGTACATCATAATAATTCCACACCTATCCACAATCAAAACCTGCTAAATAAAAGTCACTCTTGTTGGAACTATTTGATTTCCTACTACTGAATTAACCTGTCAATGGAACAAAAATAATCACATAGGATCCTCCCACTGCTTCTAGAATCACTCTTCCCAGCATCATGAGCATTTATTTATATAAAGCAAGAGAACTCCAATGGGGGAAAAAATCAAATTGAGAGAGACATATGCTGCAGTATAAGGGAGACACAGACTGAGTTGTCACTTCAAGGAAACAAATATAAACCCTTTCTGTGTCTAACTCAAGTCAGAACACAGACCTACACAGTGAATCTGGATCACTGTGCTAATACTGCTACTAGACTTCCTTGCTTCTGAACAAGAATTTAATTCTGGAGTGCATTTAAAAAGAAAAAATCTCTTAAGAATTTTCACTTTTTCAAAAAAACAAACAGGTGAAGAAAATGTTCCAACTTTTATCAAAACAGCATTTCAGATCAAAATCCTTTTAAGATATGGTTCCTAATAAGGTTTATTACAAAATACTCTCATAACTGAATGGAATATATACAAGACAACCTAATGCAACAGAGCCTTTTATCCCTCTCATAGTTGACATTCTGTGACAGAAGTAAAACCAGTTTGGATTATTTGATCTTAGTGCTGAATTTCCTCCTTCACCTCTTACAGTAACAGTAGTCAAGGATCTCCTGTTACTTGTTTTGTCTGACCAATTCTAGTGAATGACAAGAGTACCAGCATCCATGGAATACTGAAATTACCAGAAATTCAATGGAGTCAAACCCAAACAGTCAAAGTAGGAGCAAATCCACTTTCAAAACTAAAAGCAGAACTTAACACACCTAGGACTTCCCATATTAAAAAGAAACAAAACAACCTCACAAGCCCTAAACCAGTCAAACTCCATGAAGAACTGAGAATGTCTCTAAGATACTAAGTACCTTAACTTGCTACTGCATTGACCAGGACCTGATGGAAATGTGATGTGATCCATGAAACAAATGGCCATGAGCTATGAAATTTTGCATAGAGCGCTATACCATTGCATCTAACACAAAGTGTTAGGCTAAGCAGAACACAAAGCTTTGCATGGGGTACAGGGTTTGTGAATCTGTGAGAAGCCAGCACAAACCTTAATGTTGCTCAACTATCTGTGATGGTGACCTCTTAGTATTTTAACTTCCTATCTTGCCTTTCATAAAGCATTTAACCAGAGCACTTAACTATGAGCATAATCCAACCTCACAGACTTCAGTTTTCAGCGCACTTGAAGGGTCTCCATGACTCCAGAAGGTCATTATTACCCTCTGGACTTTTAAATCCTAAATACAGTATTTCATAATTCACCAATCAGAGCATTTACATGACTAAGAAAATGTTCTTCTATAAAATAGAAGAATGCAAAAGCTATCAAACCACTAGTAGTTTTCTTGTGCTACCATTATGTCCTGTACTGGAGGAAAGAACAAGAGTTTGCCTCCTTCATCCCCAGACAAACCTGAGAACAATGAGGAGCATTATACACATATGCCACCAGTTAGGAGATGATGATGATTCTGTGCTTCATACATTTGTAAGACTACTTTCTAATACATTCAAATTTTGGGGGGGTTCAGAAATTATGCTAACAGACATTAGATAGGGCTTTTTCACTCCTCTTAGTTCTATTACTTCCGAACAAATTCTGTGGAGCTTTGAGTATTTAGTGAAAGATATATATATATATATATATAGTGACTACAGCAGGAAGGTTGGAACTAAATGATCTTTAAAAGTCCCTTCCAATCTAAACAGTTCTATGATTTTTAAAGTTACTACAAATTACCCTTCTTGAAAATAATTGGCTGTTTTCAACCACTGTCAGAGCTCTGCAATTATAGATAAAGCTCAGATATATATATTGACCTTTATTTAGTCCAAAATGTTATGTATTTTCTATTTCAATCAGCATATTTACGATACAGATATTGCATATTTTTCAGGGAGGTCATGAGGTAAAATTAGAATAATTTTTAAATAACTTGTGCTTTGATTAGCCATTTTCAAGCCTTGTCTTTCTTCACACAGATTCATTAATACACCCCTAGAACTGTTATTATCCCAATATTCAGAAGACTTCTTTTTTTAATAATTAGTATTCCGGATCCAAATTAAATGCATTCAACATCACTGTTCCTTCAGCTGAAAAGAGACTGCAGGAGCGCATACATTATTTTTTCATAAATATTTTGCCATAGTAGCTGCCTGAAATAAGATGTGTTTCTAGTCCCTAATGGCATACTGTGATTATTTCACAGTAGAACTGTGAGGACCTTTCAGGAGGATCAAACACCTCAACAAACATTCAACTAAGTTGTTCTAGGCTTCTGACCCCTCACCTACCACAAAGTAACATCACCATGAAGGAGATGTTTTGCTTCTTGGACAAGGCAATCCTATGCACTCAGCTGCTCCTTCTGCATAGCAGGTCTTTCCTAATATCCATCCCTATTTTAAGATTTCTTGGCCCTCTTAGCCACTGAGAACAAGTCATCACTTTTTGTTTTAAAATATCTACCTTGACTGGGCCCCTGAATATTACTGTGACCTAAATATTGAAATAAAATTGTAAACACAGCCATAGGAGCATATCTAATAAATTGTTATATAGGCAAATTTTACTGTTTCCAGATGAATAACCTCATGATTACAAGGTACAGTTTTGCATCTCTCTGCAATTTTGCTTTTCTTTCCAGAGATTTAATACAAAGCTGGATAGGGGCAGGGCTTGGGGCTTGCCTGTTCTCGCTGTCTATAGTAGAGCAGAGCAGCTCCACTGGGGAGGACATAGAGGGGATGGAGCAGGGCCAGAGTGCAATGGGGCAGGAGAACAAGGAGCAGCTGAGGGAGCTGAGGCTGCTCCCTTCTCCCAAATCACTATTGATAGGATAAGAGGAAATGGCCTGAAATTGCATCAGGGGAGGTTTAGATTGGATCTGAGGAAGAAGTTCTTTCCTGAGAGAGTAGTTGGGCACTGGAACAGGCTGCCCAGGGAGGTGGTGGAGTCACCATCCCTGGAGGAATTTAAAAACCAAGTAGCTAGAGCGCTTGAAGCCATAGTCTAGGGGTTAGGGAGATGTTGAGATGAGGACTGGGCTTGATGACCCTGGAAGTCCTTTCCAGCCAGGATGATTCTCTGATTCTAAAGGCCCTGAACTCAAGTCTCATAGTAGTTGACATTAATACCTTGACTGAGAGGACTAGGAACCCAGCTCAAAGATGAGTCTTGGAGACCTCACCCTCAATTATAACCTTTATAACTACAAACACACTACACTAATTACACAAACCATCCTTTGCCCTCTTGGTTTAGCTTATATAAGGAAGAATTTGTGAACGTGAGCATGATCTCATTATAAACTTGCAGTATTATTAAGTAAATTCGGTAAAGTTACTATGAATTTACAGAACAGTAAATGCCACCAGCATGGTCAGTGTTTCACTAAGGTCAAATCTTCAATGATAAATCCATACAGACAGCATATCACAGCATATTCTAAACCCATTACACCTTGAATTTGCCACCTGAAACACTAAACAAAGATGCAAATATGAGCTTAAACTCATTACTTGTGAGTTTTAACAAAACTGGTATAAAAAGGCACTATGTGGTGCCCATTTTGGAGCAAAATAAGAATTAATCTGAGTGTTTTCTTTTGTCTGCTGCAAATCTGTTCTTTTCATCACTCCTGGATGGATCCTAATAAATATTTTGTTATTCTATCTGAGCTTTTAAGAAAATTTAAGATACTTAAGGGGTCAGCAGTGAGATTAGCATTGTTAAGGAAGGAGTTTCTCAGGCTATTCCCAACAGAACAGAGAATTAACAGAGCAGATTAGTCACCTCACTGCTGCAATATTAGCATGTGATACACCACATCCTACCCCGCTGCTGCTTCAGTGTTGCCAACTCATGCAAATCACAGAATAATTGGTATTTTCCCTAAGGCTGGTATAATGAGATTACATAACAATAATACATCTTTAAAAACTAATACAATTCTGAGCCATATGCTTTGGAAAAATAGAGTAATTGTTCTCCTTGATCTTAAAAAGCCAACAAGTGGAAGAAAACAAATTGTGGAACTCCTTGCAGTTAAAAATTGCAGTTTTTAGGCCAGAGATCACCCAAAGGTCCAGTTGGCAACACTGGAGGAGTTATTAGCACTGTTAACGATCTCATTTCCAAGCCACAAATGCTCTACATGTTTTCTACTTCATTTGTGTATTATGTACGTTCTGGATTAGGGTTTTGTTAGTTTTGGGGACAGATTACAAGTTCAAAATGTGTCTTCGAGAGGGGAAAAATAAGCTTATAATTTAATTTTAATATGGACTTGACTATCCACCATCTATCCACCTGGTTATGCCCTCATAAAAGGCTATCAGGTTGGTCAAGCATGACTTCCCTTTGGTGAAGTCCCTTTGTCTCTCCCTAATAACCCTCTTGTACTCGCTCTGCCTAGAGACAGCATCAAGGATAAATTGTCCCATCACCTTTCCTGGGATGAAGGTAATGCTGACCGGTCTATAGTTACCTGGGTCCTCCCTTCTTACTTTTTTTTGAAGATTGGAGTGACATTTGCTATCCTCCAGTCCCTAGGCACCTCTCCTGATTCCCATGATTTAGAAAAGATGATGGTGATTGGCTTAGCAATGACTTCTGCCCTCTCCCTTAGCATGCGTGGGTGCATCCCATCAGTCCTCATCAACCAAGGCAAACTCCTCTCTTGCCTCAACTTCCTCTGGAGCCTCAGCAGTCTGGGGTTTGATAATCAGGACAGCTCCCAGTAGTATGGACAGAGGCAAAGAAGGTGTTCAGTATCTCTGCTTTCTCTGAGGCACCCACGTCATGCAGCAGGGGGCCTACATTGCCTCTAGTTTTACTTTTATCTGCAATGTATTTGCAGAAGCCCTTTTTTATTGCCCTTGACATCTTTCGCAGGGTTTAATTACAAGGAGGCCCTGGCTTTCCTAGTTGTGTCCCTATATTCTCTCACTAGAGTCTTATAATTGCCCAAAGTGGCCATCCCCTCCTTCCATGACTTATAGACTTTCTTCTTCCTCTTGAGTTTGCCCAGCAGCTCCCTGTTTAACCACACAGAATTACATGGCATGAGCTCAAGCGCAGCAATGCTGACAACAGAGTGACTACTGGAAGTGGTTTGCAATTTGAGTCCATCAAATACTGTCAGGGACAGTTTCGCTCGTGCACAGGCTTCTTTACCTCTCCCAAAATTGCTCCACAATGGAGTGCATAACTACGTGTGTACATTAGTGCTCTCATCCTCTGTACAATCGCACTGCTTATACGGGCAGAGTAAGAGAGGCTGTTAATTACCTAGAACCCTTTTAACATGACTGTTCACTTCATTTGTGAACAAAGCAGCAGCAAGTGACTTATCCTATTTGTGCTGTGACTCTGAAGATTAAACAACTAATGCATTATTCCTCCAAGTCTTTTGGGAACAAAAGCTTGTAATATAAGGACCTGCCTAAACCCTGCACGTTACCCGGACACCCTCAGACACACGCATGGAAACTAAGAGGCCGGTGCAATGGAGAGAGAGAATTTTCTACCACAGCACATACAGACAGAGTGGCAGACTCACAGAATCATTTAGACCTTTAAGACGACTGAGTCCAACAATTAACCTAACACTGCCAATTAATCACTAAACTGTGTCCTGCATCACAACTTTACAATCCCTCCAGGGATGGGAACTCCACTGTTGCCCTAGGCCGGGCTAGGCCGGGCTAGGCCTTGACAATCCTGTCAATGATCAAATTTTTCCTCACGTCCAACCTAAGCCTTCCCTGGTGCAATTCAAGGCCATTTCAGCTTCTCCTGTCACTTTTGGGAGAAAAGACCAAACTCACCTCATTCCAACTTCCTTCCAGCGAGTTTTCAAGAGAAGAAAGGTCTCCCCTCAGCAGCCTCCTTTTCTCCAGGCTAACCGCACACCCAGTTCCTTCAGTCACTCCTCGCAGCACTTCCGCAGGCCCTTCCCCAGCTTCGCTGCCCTTTCTCTGGACATGCTCCAGCCCCTAGATGTCCTTCTGGGTGTGAGTGGCCTAAAACTGAACCCAGTGTTCCAGGGATGGTGTCACCAATGCCCAGTACAGGGAGACAATCCCTGTCTTTGTCCTTCTGGCCACACTAGTGCTGAGACAAGCCAGGAAGCTGTTGGCCGCCTTGGCTATCTGGGCACACTGCTGGCTCATACTCCTGCAACAGTAAATCAATAGCCCCAATAGCTTTCTGCCAAGCAGTTTCCAGTCATTCTGCCCCCTGCCTGTAGCATTACACTGGATTGTTGTGGCCCAAATGCAGGACCCGGCACTTAGACTTGCTGAAGGTCATACCATCAACCTTGGCCCGTGAACCCAACTTGTCCAGATCCCTCTGTAGACCCTCCTGACCCTCAAGCAGATCAACACTCCAGGCCAGCTTGACATCATCTGCAAACTTACAGAGGGTGTACTCAGTCCTGTCTCTGGAGATATATATATATATATATGAGAATAGGCCCCAGTGCTGAGTCCTGGGTACACCACTGGTGATCACTTGTTAACTGGATTTAACTCCATCACTCTGCAGGCTTGGTGATCCAGCCAGTTTTTTTACCCAGCAAAGAGTCCACACATTCAGGCAAACATAAGATAGAAAAAATGATACAAAACGGTTTTGCCCCTAAATAACCAAAGAATTGACTGCTCAGAACAATTCAGTATCAGCTGGAAGCAGCTGAAAGGCATAAACTAAAAGCACCCACTTCCATAAGCCATGCCCTAAGGACTTTCCTCCGTGTAGTCCTGGCTTTCATCACTCTGTCAGGTCAACAGACCCAGTTCTGCCAAACCTAGGGCATGCTGCAGGCAGAAGCATCTCTTCTCTTCTCTGCATTGACTGGGGTGAGAGATTACGAAATGATTGTTTACAGGCTTTGATCCTAGTTGCCTTTATACACATACATTGTGGTGGACTTCACTGTATTTCTGTCAGTCTCTGTTTAATATATAAACTATACATATTTAAGTTGGTCAAAAATGTAGATTAAAGCCCAAGAGGAAGAGGAGACATGAATATTCCCTGATTTTCTCTTTTTTTATAGGTAGATCACAAGCCCTGGGGCATAAAAACTTTTTACTGCATATTTTCTAGCACTAGCCAAGGAATAGTATAAGAGCAGGCATTCAGAACCTGAAGTGCTTAAACCAATACTAAATTATTTGTAGTTTTAAAAATTTTCCTGGCATTCATACTCTTTCCTGCAGCAAATGCAGAAAGATGCCTTGCAAAATTCACCCTACTGATTAATCCTAGACATTGACTTAATTTCCCATTTGTTTTTCAATGCTATTTTTTTCCACTGATACAGCTTCATTAAGCTGGTCATATATCTGCCCTACTCAATACATAAGAACAAAACTCTTTTAAGAAAAAAATAAAAACCCCTGTACACTTATTCTTTTGAATAATATTTGTCATCAGCAACAACTTGTCTCAAAATCATTGTTTGTCAGTTTTCATTATGATAAATTTGGAACTGGGTTTCCAACTTATCTGCTTAGAGGACAAATTACTACTTTAGATTACTAGTTCATTGTTTCTGAGGAAATGCAATCATTTTTAAGTTATTATAATGAGACTTTAATTACCTTCTACAAAGAAGTAGTTAAACATTAGGCAAACGAATATGAGTCCATGCTGTTGGGAGTTGCCACTGTGTTAAATCTTTCCCCACTCACATGCTGCCCTCAGGCATCACTTACACATTCTTGGCAGATCTACAGCAGGGGTGTTGTACTATTGACTTCATGGATAGTATCTTCCTAAGACAACCATCTCAGAGAGTTCACCTTCTTGTGCCTTGCAGAAAGGCCAAATAGTCCTTCACCTGAAAAATCAGCCAGAGCAGGGGCCTCCAAACTTTTTTGATTGTGAATATCTCTCAGTACAAATATTTTCAGCAAAATAAATGTTATTAATTATATTAACGTACTACTGTACTAATACAATGTGTGTGTTGTAAGGCAGAAATTGCAAAGGATGAGATGAAGATGAAACAAGCATTATTTAAAAAATATTATCTCATTCAATAATCATACCAAATACATTTTCTTTCCTCATCCCAATGGAGAGTCTTGTGCCTGCACCCTACTTTGAAGATCACTGAGCTAGAGAACCAAACTGCTTCTAATAGGCAGAGTAAACTCACACCACAATAGTCATGCACGTTGTGGCCTCTAAGATCAAGTGATCTGCTGGTGTGTACCTGAGCTCTCTTTTTACTCATATCCACAGGTTTATTTTCAGAGACACCAGAGATACATACGCAGAACACTAGGAAGAGTTCCAAGGCTATGCACCTAAACACAAAAACCTCCCAAATTCATTTGTTAGATGTCTTTGCTATATACCAGCCTTATTTTTCAGCAAGTTCTAATGAGCTTGACATGTGCAAGGGACACCTCTCTGGAGAAATGGCTGGATAATAAATACAGTAACCCCGAACAGCTTTTTTAGAAACCACAGGAAAAAGCAATTGGAGAAAACCTGACACAAAAGCCAGGTTGCATCTTATCTTCCCCAACTCTAGCATCCTCCCTGAGGCTTCCGCCTGCCCCTTCTGAGTCTGGCCGGTCTTGTTCATCTTCCTCCCCTAGGGAGGAAAGAGTCATGCAAACCTTCAAAAGTTATCTAGCTCCCTACATATAGGTGCCAGCAGAAGGGCTATCAAAGGCCAGTGCTCTGCTCCTCTCTGTGCCAGTTGTCTCAGGCAGAGATGAACAGACACAGTTCAATAATCAAATCAGCTAAGACACATGAAATCTTCACAGTTCATTAACAATTTTTACTGTTCTTTGGCTGTGAACACAGTATCTTCAGAGGCTACAATTTGATTTGATATATAAAACATTCTGTCTTTCTGCTAAGTCCTTTAAGCTGATTCACATTTTACTGTAGGTATCTTTAAAAAAAAATCAGCTAATCTGTCAAATGAGTACATTACAGACTTACAACTGGAAAAAGATTAGTCACAAGTTGCCATTTCTCAGTACTAAGACAGATTATGAACTCATAACAACTCGGATATGGTGTATTTGCTCAAAATCCATCTCATTAGAAATGCTCCATTCCTGGAACGCTTCATAAAGAACACATTATAAAATGTTTTACAATCAAAGATTACAATCAAGCAGCTTTGATCCAAGTGAAAACTCTAGATAACTTCCTCAAATGACAAAGCATTTTACAGGTTATACCCCATTTCTCATTGCCACAACCTAGGACTTCATTTTGCTCCACAGAATCATAGAATCATTTAGGTTGGAAAAAACTTTTAAGATAATTAAGTCCAATCATTAACCCAACAGTACCAAGCCCACTGCTAAGCCATGTCCCTGAGCACTGTACCTACATTACTTTTAAACACACCTAGGGATGGCAAATCAACCACTTCTACAAATTTCCCTTGAGTCTTCTTGCTTGGTTAAAAGCATCCCTTCCAGACAACAGAATGTGGACTGACCCTACCAGCAATTTACTTCACAGGCTCCAAGAGAAAAGCTCTGGACTGGGCTGCTCTGCGCAAAGATTTTACACACAAAACCCTGAGCATGCTGCCTTAGGTGTGCCTATGCTATTTTGACATGTTCTCTGCACTCAGTTAATGAAGGGCATGAACTGAGACATGTACAGTTACAGACATCTTATTTTGGATTTCAATGTTTATCAGGGTTGGAAGGGGCCATCAAAGGCCATCAGGTCCAACCCTCTTGCTCAAGCAGGATACAGACTACTGAAAATCATAATCACCTAAATTAAACTACAAAAAAACCCACCACACCCAGATGGGTCTGAAACATCTCCAGAGAAAGATACTCCACAACCTCCCTAGGCAACCCATTCCAATATTTAACAACCCTTACTGTAAAGAAGTTTTTCCTCAGACTGAGGTGAAACCTCCTGTGTTCAAGCTTGCATCCATTACCCCTTCCCCTGTCTGATGTAAAGAAAGGATTTTTTCTTCCTGACATCCAGCCCTCTACAGTAATTAAATCCCCTTGTAGTCTTCTTTTGTCCCAACTGAGAACTCCCAATGTTCTCAGTCTGTCATCATAAGGCAGTTGTTCCAGACCCCAACTATCCTCACAGCTCTGCATTGAATTCTCTCAGTTAATTCTTTCTCTTGAATTGGGAAGACCAGAACTGGAGACAGTATTCCAGGTGCACCCTCACTAAACCAAAATAAAGAGGCAGAATACCTTCCCTTGATCTGCCAGACACACTCCTCTTGATACACCCCAACAACCCTATTGGCCTTCTTGACCACAAGAGCCCACTGCTGATCCATTTTTGGTTTGATAGTCACAAAAACTCCAAGATCCCTCTCCCCAGAGGTGCTACCTTGATGGTCACTACCCAACCTGTATTGATGCATTCCATTATTCCTTCCCAAGTGAAGGACTCTACATTTGTTTTCATTAAAACTCATTACATTCCTCTTAACGCAACACTCCAGCCCATCCAAATCTTCTTGAATAGTTGAACAGCCACTACATGAATCAGCCAATCCATCCAGTTTGGTATTATCAGCAAACTTGCTGAGTAGATACTTTATTCCATCATCAATATCATTAGTGGAGATATTGAACAGCACTGGACCCAGGATTGATCCCTGGGGGACACCGTTTGTTACAGGTCCCTAGCTAGACTCTGCACCATTAATCACCACTCTCTGGGCTCTACTGTATAAGCCAATTCTTAATTCAATTCACAATCTGATCAATGAGCATCTGATGTTGAGATGCTCAAGGTAGTTGCCACCTGTAATGAAACACTTTCAAGCCTGATTTATGCCTACCTATACATGTCCCCATGTTCCCAAAAGAAATTAAGTAAATTACTTGAGACCAAGTCAGATGGGCTCTGAAAACAAAAATAAATTGGTCTTCATGCTTTCAGTTATTCTGGGTCAAAAAACAAAAGCCATAGAATCTAGACCTCACCTCCTTGCACTCATCAGTGCTCTCTAATCTTCAGCACGCCCCTCGCATTCTACTTCAGTATTAAGTGTTTCAGAGACTATACAACCTTTGGTAAGGTCACCTTCTGATTATTCTAAAAATACCCAAGAGATGAAAGTATTAAAAACAGCAACCAAAAGTCCCAAAAAAAACCCAAAAATCAACCTCCAAGTCAACTATGATTATGATCCTCCAGAAACATCTGAATCAAGTGGTCTTTAAAGCGGACTATAAACTAAGGAAATACTCTAACAGCGTATTTCAGATTCTTTCTTTCAAAGATTAGCACTGAAATTTCCAGTTGGAACATACTTGGCAGACAGTGTATGTTATCTGGAAAACAATGAATGGAATGCTATTCATGTACTCAAGTCTCTAAAACCAACTTTGTAGATGACCATTTACAGGGTTATTAATTGTGTCCGGGTTCATAGAGCAACAAGCTTTTAACGGAACAGCATTTAGTTTAGTCTTGAATGGGTGTTCAAGACGGAAAGAATGCTGTTATTTACCAGCACGCAAGTTCTTCCAAATCAGAGAGACATCTAAAAGATAAAAGCTCAGATTCACCCCACAATGCATGAAGAGCCATCTGTGAAGCCGCCAACATAATTGCTCACAGAGCTCCCCAAAGAACCAGATGCCACCACTTGAACATTTTCCAAACTTAGTCATCCGAGTACTGAAGACAGGAGGGAATAGCAGGAAGTTGAAGGGTCAGTGGTATGCCATTTATATTCTGAAAAGATGAAACGGATTTTCAGAGAAAATTAAACTGAAAGGACGTCATGCCAAAAAGAATGTGCTTTAGCAGCACAATTTAATACTGGAAATAAATGTGTGTGTCATTCTGGAGTTTTTAGAATATGAAAGGCATGAAAATTGTGCTCTGATAATAATACAGAAGGAAAACGTGGCAAAATTTCCTCATAATTAAAAGATGTAGTGAAGATACTCATGCAACTTGGTTTTGATTCTCTGCATTTGTCCAATCAGGGCTTTGTTTCCAGAGCTTATTCTTGCAGTAAAATTAAAGCAGGCATTTAAAAATCTCATTTTCTTATGCACCTGTTTCTCCATTTTACTAGCAATAGCTGCTGTAATTTCTCTAAGTGCTTCAAAGCTGATTCTTGGTTTTAAAGGCTCTTGCAATGGACACAGGATAACAAAAGTGATAAATGTGAAGACAAATATTCCAAGTACATTTGATACCGTGCTGCTCTGTAGCTTCTTGGTATCTCATTACTGTTACAAAGCACTGAATCCTGGAGTCTTGGAAGAGTCCACAAATTAGATACTGCAAAAATGACAATAAAGTATCCATGACAAAGAGAAATTGACTGAGACAAATATGTTTCTGGGTGACTGAGCTACTTCTCCAAGATGGCAGCTCAGCCTTATCCACCTTTCCTGATATCTTTTCTGTGTCATCCCACCAGGGCACATGCCTTTCTGTTCTTGCTTGGTAGTACACCTTGGCCTTGCATAGCACCAAACTGGCTCCTCCTTCTCCTGTGTTCTGTATTAGAAGCTGAAGGAAGAGGAAACACCTCCCTCTCCATGCCTTCAGATGAGGCCAAGTCAACAAGCCCAAAGTGTCACAGCAGCGCCAGGAGTTGTGGGAAAGACTAAGATAGTGGCTCAGGGAATCCATTACAGACATGGGCTAGGTTTTTCACCCCAACTTCAGCTCTGCCTGGCTCAGATAATGTTTCACAGCTCATTCAGGAGATTCGTGGTCCAGGCTAAGGTAGGAGAGTGCCCACAATATTTCTGCACAAGAATCTCTGCCATTAAAAGAGATATGTGTGTCTCTATTTCTCTCTTCCTTGCCATTCCCTTCTTCACTGTTGTGCAGATATCAACCCCCATTCACCTTCTATTCTTCCTAAGTGCTAGTACTACAACTGTTCCTAAATCACTTTACTTGATCACGTAAAGTTACTAGTTTACGCTTCATTTGCCAGGTTGCACAACTATTTTCACTTTCGTTGAGAGAATTTTATTCCTGAAGAACAATTACTGGTCCAAGAAATAAAAAACTTTCTTGATCATACAAAATTTCAAGACAAAACTCAAGTCTGAGCCTACTAGTTACAATTAGCCATCTTTTTGAGGTCTAGCCTTTCAGCATTGCTCCCTTCTGTTGTTTATCAAGTTACCAAGGGCTTGCCAGTACAAGGGTCACTCAGTAAAGCTAAACTGAATTAATTTTTCAAGTGGATTAGTCAAAACATATTAGACCTCTGTGTAGACACTTTTCATTCAAAATGATAACACACTTAATTAACTGATTTGTTCCAGAAATTAAGTTAAATTGAATCAAGACACTTTTAAATCTGATTCAGAGTATCCACATGAGAGTTTAATGTCATTTAATTAATCCACTGTGGTTTCCCTCTTCTATTTAAATTGGATTACATTTTTTGGAGGGTTCCAGTACACAACACCTTGGATGCTGGATGTGAGCCAGAATTTCCAGAAGAATTTTTTCATTTAAAAAAGACATGGACTAGTGATGAATTAAAATTCATGATCAAGAGCTATCCTCATTTATTTCTGTCATTCACTGAGTGTTAAGCTTGATGAGCTACAAAAGCAGTCATTTGATAAATATTTTCATTGAAATCTTATCTTTCAAACCTAGAATTACAGTCAAGTGAAATGAATTTCTTTATCATTGGCATCAGTAGCAACATAACTATTGACAGAGCTAGATAAGATTTAACTGATATTTCCTCACCCCTATTCTTGACAGCTTACTTCATTTCACATGATTTTTGTCTAGGTGTTTTCACCATACTGTTGGAGGCTCAGGCTCTCCACCTGCTTCCACAAAGGGCCTGCAAAGCAGAGCTCCACAGTTACAACAAAACACTGAGTTGCCATTACAGGCTTGAAACAAGTGATCCCATTCTCTGAAGGTAAACAGTTTGAAAAGTTTTCATGATTGAGGCATTCAGAGAGCATCATGAAAATGCAGGTCATAGAGAACTCTCCTGCAAACCACCAGCAGAGATGATTTTCCAACAAGTTTATTTCTTGATTAGAGGATGTCTCACCAAGAGTTTGGCCAAACACCAGGAGAAAAGATTGAGGTTACCAACAGGAGATGTTGCTTGGCTTGTTGGTTCCTAGAGCTATGGTGCACATCATTCTGGGAATACAAACATGCATTGGACAGGATTCATGAGATTCATAGGTTGGAGACGACCTTCAAGAAGATAGAATCCAACCATTAACCCAACTGTACCAATCCCACTGCTAAATGTCCTACATAACTTTTAAACACAACCAGGGATTGTGATTCAACCACTTCCTTGGGCAGCCTATGCCAGTGCTCGAGGCTTCTCAATTTTCATTCCTCAACTGAAATAACAGACAGTTATTAAGCAATTTTTGCCTCCTTAGCCATTTCTGCTGGACCTTAAGTTACTACTAGATGGAAATTCATACCAGTAATAAACTGGTCCAGGTACAAAGAGACAATATTTGTAATAAGGCCTGAAATTCAGTTGTGAAGCACTGGAAAGGTGTCTGCAAAAAACACTGAGTGGGAAAGGATGGATCACGACATGGCTTATATTACCATTTGTAAGTTTACTCCTGGCTTATGCTAATCAAATAGTAACTATAAGGGAAGTTCTGCCTGTGCTCGCAGGAATACATATGCTTATACCTATGAATAAGATGCTAGCCTTTCTGCAAACCATTGCTGAGGAGTTTTTTTCTGGATAGAACTATCCATTAAAATAATAAATATAATTTACATCTCTGTCTAGATCAGAATGTGTATTGCCTAATGGCACAATTGAAGTGTCCCTTAAAGAGAAATTCTGCATGGAGAGCAGTAAAGTTGAAACAATTCAATAAAGCCCTGGCAGAAGACATTTAAAAGATGCGGAAATTTAAAAAGACTATCTTAATCAAAAACTATTAGGAAATTCTACTCCATTTACTAGAATGGCTTTGGAAAAAAGGTAATGTCCCTACAAATAGTACCAGTAAAGATTTTTTTCATGTTTTCTAAGCAGAGTAATAAAAACTGCTTCAAAATGAAAATGGAATCATTAGTGTCACTTCTCAGCATCAAAAAACCCAACAATGTCATGATCAGTCTCAGCAAATATAGCATTTAGCAATTTTAGAAGTACATGTAGTGGTTTTTTTTTTGCTGTACTGTTATTTACTGACAGCTGTCAATAAGAAAATGGGTTCTTATTTTTTAGGTAACTTGTAATTATGCTCTTCCTGTCTCCAGTATCTGAAGGAAAGGTTCTTTAGGGACAATCTGTCATTACGAATGAAGTTGCAGGGGAAGTTTAGGTTAGACATCAGGAAAAGCTGCTTAATTCAAAGGGTCATCAGGCCTTGGAACAGGATGCCCAGGGAGCAGTTGAATCACCACCCCTGGGAGTGTTAAAAAGATATGTAGATCTGGAGCTTGAGGACATGGTTTAACTGTGGGCTTGGCAGACTTGGGTTAGTGGATGGACTCCATGATCTTAAAGGTCTTTTCCAACCTAAATGATTCTATGGTTCTATGCAGTGTGCATACCAAAAAGACAGACATGCCCTCCAGGAACTGCACAGGGAGGGCTGCCACACAGATCCTATCAACCCATTTATCATTCACTCCTGCCTACCTTCACGAGCACTTTCAACCCTGGGTTACATTATAGTTAAACTGTCAATTCATTGCATTAACTTACTCCCAAGCACGAACCTCAGACTTCTGTAAGCATGATGACTTCAGGAGAAAAGGGAAGAAGCCTTACAGGAAGGGGGTAATATATTTTATTAGCCCTGCTGATGCGGTTTGGAACAGCAGCCAATCATTAGGATAAGCTGTCCCTTCACCAGATCTCACCTAATTCCCACACCGAAAGATGCTTTGACTGAAGAAGCAGGAATCTCTCCCAACAGGGCTGAGATGGCCCATTTCACTGCATTAATTTCCTGAAAATCCCCCTCATTAGCTGCTGCTATTATTTTCCAATTCCGGATACATTAGCCATCATTGCCAAGACACGCATTTTCTAAGCGCTTTAGTCGTGGTCTCAGCCTGAGAAGGTTTACAGGTCAAAGGTCTAGCCCAGCTCAGCAGACTTCCAAATGGGAGTACTTAGTGTAATTGCCCAGAGAAAGAGAGTCTAAGATTTGGAAGGTAAGAGAAAACAAACACATAATAGACCAAAATTTGCTGTGAAGAGCTGAATTTCAAATAAAGCGGCAGCTGACACCGCGTTTTTCTGCCTAAACATACACCTCCGCATCCTTGAGTGAAAACCACCAGGTTTTTGTTTGTGTATCCAGCGTCATTTTGCACTAGTAACTAACTATCCAGCTGAACGACAACGCAGAAAGCTCAAACATTTCAGCATGGATTAGCTTCATAATTAATTTGCAGCCTGTAAGAAACAGTGATCACAACTCATCACTTCCCTATGAGAATTCAATCATCTCATATCTTGTTTATGAAGTCATTAAAAACCTTGTTCCTTCACTATTTCCAACTGCTTAAGACAGAAACAAGGGTTAAGTACATTTTTTGCTTAACAGAGCACAAACAGTATCTCTGTCTCTCTGACAGTTTTATCTATGACCACCTAAAATCATTACTGATCTACTTAAAATACTATATTATCTATGAAATTTAAAGGTCTACTAATAAGAGTCTACAAGAAAAAGCCCTTCACAGATGCTGTAGTTTGTATATATGAAACCCAGCAACTAACTGGTATCATCATCTGTATTCGCCCTTACAGACAAGGCATTTATCTTCATACTGCTTACCAGACTAATGAGATATGTCAATCCTTTCTACTTTATAGAAAGAGAACAACAGATCTGTAAAAATAGCTCATTTACCACTGGAAGTTGAAATCTGGTTAAGATAAAAAAGTCCTCTCCACCCTCTACAAATCCAAAAAGGAGAGCTGGCTGGTTGTAGTGCAGAATAGTTGTTCTTTTATCGTGACACAAATTATGTGATAAACTTCATAGGCAAACAGATATGATCACCAGAGGTGGGGCAATGTTGTAGGGGAGGCTTTTGAGAACTGGAAAGGAAGCACCTGAGCACTGGTAACAGTAAGCAGGAATGATGGGGGAGTATCGAAACACCCAAGAAACAGGGAGCGACAACAGCCCAGGGCTAGAAAGATAAAGGCAAGTAGGACAGAAGGGAAAGCCACTTAGGGAGGTATTTACAATGGCTGACTTCTTCCCAGGCTCCTCCTCTGGGTAGAGAAGAATCTTCCAGGGTAATAATTCAAAGCACCAAGCAGCTATAACTACTCTTCTGCTGTCAACTCCCTTCCTGGAGGAGACTCCATCCTTTAAACTGAATGAAAGATTAAGTTTCCTAGAATAAATTCAGTCTTTAAAATTCCCATAGCATAGATTTGTAAAAATGGCAGTGTTCTAACTCTCTTTTTAAAGCCTTGGTAAAATTTTTCACTGACTTAAGAACCTGAGAAGAGCAGAGCACCTGAGTTAATCATTCAGAGATTTTGATCCCAGAAATATTCATTGTCAACCTTAGAGACATTCTGTCTCTGTTCTCACAACAGATTTGAGGAACACTTATTAATTCTTAGATCTCAGGCAGAGCTAAGCTTGACACAGACAACAACTTGACCAGCTATATTAATGCTGAGATGTTTCTACACATTAGAACCAGTCCTTCTTCCACACCTACGCAAATGCATAGTCTAAAATATGATGTTCACGGAGATGGAATATCTGAAGGCTGAGAGAGTGAATGAACTGAATTTTGGGATGCTCAATTTCCACCACACATACGGAAAAATATGACAAAAATAAACCATCTTCTTCCCACATTATTATCTAATGATAGCTCAGGTCCTCCAGAGCCATTTATAACTGATCAGCCACTCTTTATTGCTTGAGGGATTATGAGATTATATTATAAATAATAATTATATATATATACACACTATATGGAGAGAGTAATTCTACTACTACTGTACTTCCTAAGAACTTGCTAGTTATTTGTACTCCTAATGCACGCAACCATCTCCAACTCACATGGTCCTGGTGATACCAATGTTTCCATACTCCTTAGACTTGGCATTAACATGCACCTCCAATCCAAAGAAGTACTAGACAGCATAGGACAACTTCTGGCCTTATACTACCACATTAGTTGTTTATTCCATCAAATACAACCTCAGATTTTTCTGATAAAGTACATCTTTTATTTTTTTTTTTTAAATCAGAAACCACTGCCCTATATTTTATTGGAAAACAATCTTCCTTTCAACTGTTTTTTCTGTTGACACTTTTTTCTCTCAGAACTCTGTTACCTCAGAGTATCAGCACACGTTTTTCTAAAAAGAAGTGAAAGAACATTCTCTGAGATCTCATTTGCCCTCTAAAGCCTCCACACATGACTATCTTCCCTGCTTTCCCAGACAATCCGTAACTAGGGAGAATATAGCTCTATTAACCTTGCTATACCAGCCAGAATGTCAAAATGTGTGCTATAAATCTCTATCTTAATCATTTATGATTAAATATTCAGATGAAATTATGTGCAACCTAATTCTACACATCCATCTCCACTTCCCTAATTAATGGCAGACAGCAACAGAGCGGGGAGAAAAAACCTCACTACTTTTCTGAAGTAACTAGGCAAAACCAAGATTTGTGGACAACTTTCATTTCTAAGCACATGTTTATTTCATTACCACTTAAGGAAGAAAGAAGATTAATGATGTTATGTATAGTGAATTATAAATCTGCCTTTACTACCGATTGCTAAATATTGGCAGTGTTAATCCCAGTGGCACCAAAACTGTATTTTTATGAAGGCTCACTGGTTTCAAGTCTTCCCCCATCTGTCTGGGAATGTGACACACACACAGAGGAAGATACATAGAAGACAACCCATCAGCACTCAGAAGGTAAAACTCACGCTCGTTCAGAACACACGAGGTTCGACGTATATGTGAGAAGGAACTTCATCACTCTGAGGGTAACAGAGCACTGGAACAGGCTGCCCAGGCAAGGTTGTGGAGTCTCCTTCTCTGGAGACGTTTAAAAGCCACCTGGATATGTTCCTACACAACTTGCTCTAGATGACCCTGCTCTGACAGGGGGATTGGGCTAGATGATCTCTTCGGGTCCCTTCCAATCCCTAATGTTCTGTGAAATCTAGGAATGAATAAAGATCCTCTTAGTCTTTACTTCTATTTAGAACTACTTCGGCTTTAAGCAGCAAATTTGAGCTGCTTTGACCATGATTTTGAGAGGGGCAGAGGCCACTGACACACATCACCAGATTTGGGGGGAAAAAAAAGAAATCGAAAAATAACAAATAAGCAAACTCTAAAGTTCCTAAAGGTATCATTTAAATCAAGGCAGCCAAATCAACCTGTGAATAACAGGTGTTAATGAAAAGACTAAAGTTTGTTCTACAAGCTCAAAATGGACTTCTCAGTAGGTTTTCTAGAACACAGCAAATAATAAACTCTTCGGTTCGATGCATCAACCTGGAACAAGCTTAAGCCAAGTCATACATGAAAGCATCACATTTCAAAATGACACGTTGTATTTTTAGCATTAAACTTCTTTCCCCAACACACAGGCATTTTCACAAAACTACTGGAACACAGCTACCGTCAAATTTGCCCCTTCTCAGCCAGAACTACCATGTAAATGGAAACTGAACCTGTTAGGATTTCCCCCAAATGACATTTTTTAAACTTGTATGGGGAAGAAGCAAAGGAGTGAGGGGAAAAATTGCCTGACTCCATCCTCTGCTGCTTTTTCTAATTGCATTTAAATGATCCGAGCAACTGGTCTCCTACAGCTTCCCTAAGGGGTAATATTTCACAGTCCAGCTAATCTCACTCTTGATGGGTGTCCTGTTTTTCAGCAAAAAATTCACTAGCATAAAGTGCAACCAGAATAAATTTTTGCTGACTTAAAAAATTTTAGGTTAGTTTTAAGATCAAGTAGTATGCAAATACAGAAAACCAGCAGATACACAGTTCTGGATGCTTCAGCAGTGCAAACTAACCTGACATCCAAGGTGCCTCGTGTCTACTCAGGAGTAAAAATCTGCAGGTATTTAGTGTATCTGAATTAATGGGGTTTTTTAGAAGAAAAAAGCAGCATTGTACACCTAAAATTACACTTCTGTATTACACAGAGTTAGTATTTATTTAATCCTTTATTGCTAAATGCAAATAAATGCAGTCACCAGAGAAATCTCTGTCCCTGATTCTGCAGCATCTAATACAAGGGGTGGCAAAGCATTTGCAGGACCAGAGCTCTCTGCACATTCCCACGCTGTGAAGGCTGCTGAAACACTACTCAACAAACAAAGTCCTAAATCTTTATGAAAACAATCCCAAAAAGTGCTGCTGCTCTCTGTGACTGAGTGATCTCTTTGGCATCTACTATTACCAAGCTGACAATATCACATAATGGCCTGATTGTGTCTTTTTATTTTTTCCCCCCCTGGATCAGATACTACTTAGATGCTACTTTATGAATTTCTGAATTGGAGTCAGTAGGCTGATTAAAGGAGTCAGACACATTTTTATGGCTTCAAGGACTTCATGTTAACAACCGAGTTAAACTGCCGAGATCTATTTAATCATTTAGGGCTGTGGGATTCAGCAGCAGAAGGAACGTATTCCAGACTCAAATCAAAACATCAATTTTGTCTTTTTTTTTTACTTCAGACTAACTCAATTTCTGAAGCATCTGGATTTATTTAACACCAGGGAAAAAGAGACACCTCCACACCTGAGGTTATAAAATCTCCAGCATGAACCAACCAACACTAAGGAACACAGCCTGAAGCTCTTCAGCACCACTTGATGTATACCCGAGTCACTACAGTTTTGGACAAGGAATAGATCATCTCAGTGAAGCAATACTGTTCCTCAATTAGTCTCATCCCCTGGCTGTCATGCTCATTCTGCAGCAGCAGGTGAAAATGTTCCAAAGTCTACAACTTCAAATAAAACCATTGCTCAGTAACATGATTTATGGGGTTTTTTACCTTTTGATGTGAGGATTCCACAAACCACTCCACACACAAACCCACCACCACCCCACTTTGAAGGAATCAATGAAAGACCTTTAATTGCTACCCTAAAGTCTCCAAGCAGGCAGCCTGACAAAGTACAAGGTCCAGTAAAACACCCACGGCAGCTTTTGGCTGGGACGGTTTATCGCTACACTACAGATCTGAGAGATAAAATTAGTCACAATGTAACAGCGTGTTTCCTCTGTCACTGTGATGACACATAACTAAACACCTAAACACTCCGGGCTGTGGAGCAGCTTGTAAACTCTCACCAAGATTATATATCAACTGAGGATCGTACCCTCTGAAAACTCTTGGTCCCACACATACATTATCATAGCAAAATTTTCTGGCATGTGTCCTGGTTTCAACATATGGAGAGAGCTCTAAATTAACTGTGGTCTCAGGGTATGCCACAGATACACAAGCTTGAATCCAAATTGAGAAGATACTTAGCGGAAGCTTAAATCATTGACTCTGAAGTTTTTAAACCCTCTGATTTCATAGCATGTGACAATACATCTCTGTGGAGCAAAATCAAAATACGGAAGCCTCAATTGGTTTTGACTGTATTTCTACCAGCGATTTTTTTTATCTGTTCAGATCATGCCTGGAGAATAAACAAAATCCCAAAATGCCCAGACCAGGCTGTGAAATGCAAACATCTAGCTGATAGAAAATTCAGAATTTTGAAAACAAAAGGAGCTATGGATTGGAAATTCTGCCAAAATGTCAACGTAGTGATTTAAGCACAAGGCTCCCAGATGGGAGAACTAAGAGGCTAAGATGAATGTAAACTCTCAGTGCACAATGAGCTTTGGATCACGCTGTGAAACCATGGCTGTGGCTTCATACTGGGTGGTATTTAAACACACTCGCTAGTGAGTTAGTTCCATTCCTGTTCAACATCCACTTGCTAATCCCTTTCTTGTCCAGTTCTGATGAAGAACTTCCAGGGTGCATCAGAAGTTTTTCCCACTAGACAGAAAGTAACACACACCACGTTGCCTTCATACAGCACTGAACCTGTTCCCACAGGTCAGCCCAGCAGATTTCTAGTAAATCCTGTTACACTTTACTCTGTTACCACCACCCTTCACTGTTACGGCTTTAGGAAAGGACACTTACTAGCTTCGCTTACCCATAGGTCTATAGCTGCTCAGTAACTTTATTTCCCAGCTTCCTAAATATGCAGCTGTTCTCCAGTCCTGTGGTACTATCTCCACATTAACAGATTCAAAACATAGATGTAATTTTTTTTCAGTGTTCTGGCCTGGTAATTATTCATTCCCTTTGATTTTACAAAGACAAATTCATTTACTGTTGCTTTCACTGCAGCTGTGATTATTTCTATTTTAATGTCATCATGTATATTACCCGCCTTCCCTTTGCCACCATGCTAACATCTTCACTGAAAAATGAGGGAAAGCACCCAGCCGTATCTAGATTATCTTTAATATCCACTCTCACAAGATAGCAGCTCTCTTTCTTCCTTCTTCTGTCTCTACTCCATGGCTCAATAGTGTTTTATTATTTGTTATTTCTTCTGTAAAGGCCATCTTGGCTTTGGAAATTCTACGTCCAAACCTCTTAATACCTGAGGCATAGAGATTAGACATCTGTGAAGGATAGAGTGCAAGGTGGAAGCTGTCTCTTGCATATTCCTAATGCTGTTGTCTACATGCACATTGCTTTAGAGCCATCCCCTACATTTTTTTCTCTTCTGTGATGTTCAGATTCCCCACACTGTTAGTATCAGTCGTTTCAAAGAAACTTACATTATCTTCATATATTTACGTCTGCAAATTTTTCCTACTAGCCATTTCCATCAGTTCTGACATTCTCTTTTGGGGGAAAAACCACCTCCCAAACAAAGAAAAGAGCTTAGCAACATTTTATTTCCACAAGAAACATAAATTAAGGTAACTGTGATTACTCTGATAAAAGTTATTTGGTGTCATCACACAGCCCTTCCACAGTGCTTATTGAGAAATTCTACATATTCCAAAGGATCAAAATAAAAAAAACAAAACCCCAGAACTCTGCAGCACATCTCACTGATAACAATAGCTACTTGATTAAGGCTATCAGCTCCCACATGAAGACATCTAGGATGATTACTAATAGGCTGTGTTCGCCAATATCCATTTAAGTAGCTTAAATTACCCACAACAATAACTTTTCCACATATTAACTCACTCTTTCAAGTGATTGTATCATTAATACTCAGTAGTATAACAGCACGTCCCCAGTTTGGATTCTCTTGCTTCAGTCATATCCAACATTGAAACCCGAACTTACAGTCACCCGACTCAAGCTCTACATAGATGCTCCTATTTCTTCCATTCTCTTGCACAGGATCCTGGCAGATCTGGATCTATGTTTCAGCTTTTCCTTGGGGACCACACTCAAGACATTGACCATATCAAACACAGTCCCAGCAGCACTGTGTCATCAACACTTGACTTTTTACAGCCATAACCCTTAAAGGGAGTGCTTATTCTCACTCAGTGTTTAGACTTATTTTCTTCATGTAGAGCCAAAAGAGAAGAAGGTTTACACTGAGTTCATGATGCACCAAGTACAAACCAGCCCAAACAGAGCTGAGCCACTCCACAAAACACGTTGTAGTGTAGGGACACCTCTGTCCCTAACCTCAGTTCAGGACTGGCAGATGTGCAGCCTTGTTTTAGTAGCACATGGTACCTTTGTACTGCATTCTCCTACACCAGAGCAAAAGCGTTAGAGAAGGAATTTGTCTACTTTGAACTGTAACTATTTAAGACAGAGAAATATAAACCAGCACAACCAGTAGCTGTCCCTCTGCGGTATTGTCTATTAGAGGTAAAGAAAGAAAACCAGAGAATACGACTATTTAAAAAGCAAAAGTAGGCAAACTTTCCAAAAAATGGATTTGTCCTATCTGTTGGATAGGGTCCAGATGGATCCTATGGGTCAGACTACTCAGGAAGGGTAGGCATAGGCTTTCACCCACAGATAACCAATATAGTGCAACTGTACTTTAAAAATACTAGTTCAACAAGTTAAAGAGAGACGAGATGGTGAAATGCTAGTTAAAAAATGCTAGTTAAATACTCTCATGCTCTAACACTGGTTCCTGGGCAACAATTTGCATTCAGAACACAAGCAGGCAAATTCGGATTTAGCATGTAATTAAGAAATCCTCTCTGAATTATGCAACTTTCATTCACTTCAGAAAATATGAGAACATTACAATCACTTGCCAAGTTTGATCCCAACACGCCATGGGGCAAATGGAGACCCTAAACTGTCATACTCTATTTAAATCATACATAGGCTAAAGCGAATGCGATTGCTCGGTATATTAAATTACTACTAGTGTGTTGATATTTCCTCATGAAGAACCTATGGCTCTGAATTATTTATGGAGGAGAAAGTGGCTTTTGAAGTGCACATTATTCCTCTCTGAGCTAATGCTTGAATACGATAAAAATAGTTCCCAAGAGAAAAGGAAATTTTAAAAAAAGGTACTTCCATGACTGACAGCTCCCAGATTTCACCTGACTCCTTCATGGATTTCTTCGCTTTGTGAAGTCTGTAAGCTACAATTATGTTCACCTAAAAAATAACATGAGGTGGGACAGCCTGTGTCAGGAAACTGCTTGCAACAAACTATAGCTACATAAGTGTTGAGTGACAGCAATCAATAGGAGTCCTAGACTCCTCTCATGGCTTTGTGCTTCCTTGTCTCTAGAATCCAATACTAGTATCAGTGCAGCTCCATAGCTGCTCTCCTCTGGCATCAGTAGAGGTACATCACCAAATCCAAGCGCTGTGGTGTGTAATGGAAATAAAGGACACTAAACTGAGCATGGGGTGACAGTAGGAAGAGAGTGAAGGGCTCACTTGTCCCACTTGCTCTTCAAGTTATCTGACACATTTTTCAAACCATGGTCACACCCAAAGAGTTGTGATCCATGGCTCAGCATCCAAATGGAGAAGTGTGATGAGGGGTTTTCCTCAAGAGTCAGCACTGTCATGTCAGTGATATGGACAGCAAAATTGCATGCACCCTCAGTTTGCTGACAGCACCAAACTGTGTGGTGAAGTCAACACACTAGAGGGAAGGAAGGCCATGCAGAGGGACCTTGCCAGGCTTGAGAAGTGGGCTCGTGCAAGCTGCATGAAGTTCAATAAGGGCAAGTCCAAGGTTCTGCACCCAGGCTGAGGCAATCTCATGTCAATACAGACTAGGAGGAGAAAGGACTGAGGACAGTCCTAAGAAGGACTTGGGGGTGGCGATGGACCAGAAGTTGGGCAGAAGCTGTCAGTGTGCGCTTGCAGCCCAGAAAGCCAATTGTGTCCTGAGCAGTATCAAAAGAAGCGTTTACAGTTGGTCAAAGGAGGTGATTCTCCCCCTCTCTGCACTTGCAAGACCCCACCTGGAGTACTGTGTCCAGTTCTGGAGTCCTCAACATAAATTGCACAGAGCTCCTGGAACGTGTCCAGAGGAGAACAACTCAAATGATCAGAGGGCTGGAGCATCTCCCCTACAAGGACAGGCTGAGCAAGTTGGGGTTGTTCAGCCTGGAGAACAGGAGGCTCCAAGATGATCTTCTAGCAGCTTTCCAATCTCTGAAGGGGGCTACAAGAAAGCTGGGGTAGGGCTTTTCACATGGATGCATAGCAAGAAGACAAGGGAAAAAGGTTACAGATTTGAAGAGGTTGGATATGAGGAAAGTATTCTTTCCTGTGAAGGTGGTGAGATGCTGGAACAGGTTGCCCAAGCAAGTTGTGGCTGCCCTATCCCTGGAAGAGTTCAAGGCCAGGTTGAATGGGGCCCTGAGCAAACTGATCTAATGAACTCCTATGTAAGGGAGTGGAACTAGACGACCTTTAAGGTCCCTTCCAACCCTGGCCATTCTATGATGCTATGAAACCACTGTCCCCTCAATAGGATTCTTCATAGGCTTTAGAGGAAGTGGAAGTGAAAACACAGATGAAGTGGCAGCAAAATCCCATGCAAGATAATGCAGAATGTGTCACATTGGATATATGACTTAAACAGAATTTATGTGGTCAGAGGTATTCTCACGCAAAAGCGCACTCTTGGGGGGGGCTGCAATATTTGAACCCAAACCAACCACCTAAAATGAATATAAATCATCCTTCAGTCTTCCTTTCTGCATCCCGACAACTATTAAGGTTGGCATCCATGAAGAATTCTACAAATAATGATTTATGGCATGCCACTAGAAGACATACTTCTATCATGCTTGTATTGTTTATTTGCACACTAAACGTGGATCTAATCTTTCCTTAAATTTCCAGTGAAGACTTTATTCTTATTTCAAGGTTACTCCTCAGTTTTCGTGGTGCCAAAGTTAATGCCCTTAATAATCAACTTTTTTGTACCTGCTAATTAGAAGTCTCCAAAACAATTTGCTATTTAAATCATATGTCCTTGTTTCTGCTCCTTGATTGGGTGAGTAACGAAATTAAAGTAAGATCCATGTGAATTGTGACTATTACTACTGAACATGTAATTAATGTTCTAACTAATATGTTGTCACCCAGGCTCAAAACACACCTTCCATAACTATTGGCATTAATAAAACTCAAACTAAAGAAAGATATCAGTACAAGTCATTAACGCAGTCAAACTGAATTTGTAAGTGAACTTCAAAAGAATACTTGTAAAATTGGGGGGTTTTATGATGATGATTATAAGCAGTGTCCTTTTAAGTTGGACTCCTGTATTAGTGTTCACTCCCAAATAAAGCTACTGACCATCTTCTCTCCTTAGGTGTTGGCATAAAATTAAAAATCAGGGATACAGGTTTTGCTGAGGTACTTAAAATGTCCTGTGTTAACACAAGGAGATAATTTAAACCCAGATTGTTTCAACGTTCACTGAATCATTTGATGGAAATTTAAAATCCATTAACACACAGCATTTTTTTTTAATAAAATATATTACTGTTCCTTGTATTTCTTACTTAGAGTTCCCATTAGAAATATTTTTGTGGCACTATTGAAACAGACTTAGTGCAGCTGAAAGCCAATATTCTCCAAAATGTTCTTCCCATCCTGTTCATCATTTCCTGAGCTTAGAGAATGCAAATCAGAATACTTAGTGTTTAATAAACAGAAAGGTATGGATGTATCATTTGGGTTTGTTTATGGACATCTCTCATTTACAGAGCACTTCAAACCGAATTATAGAATCATTAGGGTTGGAAGAGACCTCCAAGACAATCAAGTACAACCATCACCCACCACACCCTGTAAACAAGGTTTTGAGGTGCCACATCTACACATTTTTCAAATAACTCCAGGGACAGTAACTCCAACACTTCCCCGAGGAGCCTGTTCCAATACTTGACCACTCTCTCAGTGAAGAAATTTTTACTTATGCCCAATCTAATGCTCTGCTGATGCCACTTAAGGCCATTTCCTCTTGTTCTATGGAAGCAGATTGACACACCCACCTCAATTTGGTGTCATTTGCAAAATTGCCTAGGGTGCACTCAATTGCCTTGTTGCTAAAGATGTTAAACAAGACTAGCCCTAATACTAAGCCCTGGGAAACACTGCTTGGAATGGGCTGCCAGCTCTAACTCCATTCAGCACAACTCTCTGGGCTTAGCCATGCAGCCAGTTTTTTACCCCATGAAGAATCTACCTGTCTGAGCCACCAGCTTCTCTAAGAGAATGTTGTGGGAGACTGTACTGAATGGTCCATTGAAGTCTACGTAAACTACATGGAACTTGGGTTGATCAAGAAAGATCTGCACTTCATAAACTCACGTTGGCTGTCCTGCATTTGCTGTGTGAGCATGCTTAGAATGACCTGCTCTATCATCTTACCTGGTACTGAGGCCAGGCTGACAGGCTTGTAGTTGACAAGATCATCCCCTTCTTGTGGATGGGCATCACATTAGGGAGCTTCCAATAATCTAGGACCTCTCCGATTAGGAAGGAGCGCTGCTAAATGATGGAAAATGGCTTGGCAAGCTTCTCCACCAGCTCCCTCAGCACTCTCAGATGGAACACATTTGGCCCTGCAGACTTGTGAGTGTCCACGCTGATTTGGCCAACTCATTACCTGCTTCACTGTGGATTATGGGAAGTGTATCCTGCACTCTGTCTCTGTCTTCGAGCTCAGGAGTCTGAGGATAACTGGAGTGGTCAATGAAGACTGAGATAAAGAAGGCATGAAGCACCACCTCAGCCTTGGCCTCATCCTTAGTGACAATGTTCCCCTCCATACTCAGTAAAGGGGTGAAGATTCTCCCCGAATGTCTGTCTTTTTGCTGTATTTGTAAAAACATTCGTTGTTGTCCTTTACTACAGAGGCAATTATAACAACATATTAAAATGAACTCTGCTGCAGTAGGATATACAACATGTCTGATACTTGCCCTATTGAAAGATGTTAGCCCTGTAGAAAAGTTCTACTCTTCTATCTGTATTGACAAGATACAAAGATGAGAGACCTGCTTTGGAGTCTGACGTAAATCCCACATGAAGAACCCCCAATGGCCCAAATCACAGGCTGGTTACAAGAACCACCTCCTCCTTCTAGAAGAGCTACACTTGTACACTGAAAAACTCAAGTTCTCTGCCTTACCTGACATGATCTGAGTAACAGGTTCAGCCTAGCAATAGAACAGGTCCACTTCACATTAAGCCTTCTCAGCTCCTGGGCTTTTTTGCTCTGCTTATCCGAACCCACAAGCAGGCTTAACAGGTGGTTGAGTCAGCTTCAGAGGCAAACAGGAGGACTGACAGTGGGGTAGCTTCTTTTGAACCCTTTGTTAATTTTCTCAACATCCCTCTTGATTTCTTCCAGCCTTGTAGAAAACACACCCACTAATTAATCAATTCTCCACATCAATTAAGTCATTAATGGAGGAGCTCTGCCACAGAAGTGACACTAACAGAATGAAGCCAGGTTATAGAAAACCATACGGCGTCACAATTTTATCTGTTTAGGTGCAGAAAAATAACGAACGGCATCCAAAAGGACCAAACACAGCTCTTCACTCAGTAAGGAAATGTTTATACTCTGTTATTGTGAGTTCTTAATTAACTTTGGCGGTGAAAAATTCATAACAAACAGTTGTTGACTGTAAGTGCAATCCATCCTTTTGACACATGCATCACTACACTACTTTAACAGTTCAAAGCTGTCATTATTGAGTTGTCTCGGCCACATTCATTATCTCTGTGATGGTCTCCACTTGGGTAAATCTTCTTTAACTGACCAGTCATTACTTACAGAACATCTTCATTTAATATACAACAAACTCTGTTTACATTTATGCTTTTTCCAGTAATCCTGTGTTGAATGTCATTTCTACCATTACTACTGGAAATATTCTATATTGAGCTCTTGTATCTTCTGTCACCCATACATGTCATTGGTTTTGAAGCCAATTGGTAGCTTTGGACTGAAGCCGATTCTAGCACCTCCGCTATGTTTAAAACAATCCTAACTTTTGTTACCCAAGACACTTTCTTCCCATCGCATGGTGGATCCAGTTTAGAAAGCAAACTAACAAATAAATAGCAAAAGAGGAGGTGATAAGCAAACTTAAAGCAGTAAACATGGGCAGGTGAAGGCAACAGAGTGAGGGACAGAACTTTTTAAGCTGTAACCATATTATGGTCATAATAAGCACAAACCCTTGAGGAAAGAACTTCTTAAAATATCTTGCTTTAATATCCCAGTGATGTTCAAGATGTTCATGTTTTCAACACCTCTAACTTAAACATGTCTGGGCAGCCACTTTGAAATGATGATTTTGAACTGGCTTCCATCTAAGTATCTGCAAGGTGTGTTATAAAAATTAAGCTTTGTACTATCGTAACCAGACTGAAGAGATGTACTGAATAACTGAAGGGTAACTTTTTCAGAATTATCACTACTTTTGACTGACTAAATGGAGCCATTTTAAATCTTCTTTCCCTTCTAAGAAAAAAAAGAGACACAGTTATTAATTTCTGAAGCTCATGTGAAAAAAATGCTGCCCAAATTATGCATACTGACAACTTAGCCTCCACTTGCCGCAGAGACAAGAAGCTGGGTCACAAAGAAGATAGGGGTTTCCACAAAACGGTATTGCTTACATTCATAAAAATTAATTGGGAAAATTAATTTGGAAAAATTAGGAGACAGAGTAGAAACCGAGAGCATTTTTAAAATGTCAGTTTAATTCATTTTTGCAAGAGGCAGCAACAGAAAAGGGTGAAACAGCTACCGAGTGACACGTCAAAAAGGCCTTTCTTCTTCCTCTGTTTTTAAAGTTGACTACATATGACAGGGAAAGATTGATAAAAGACATGAATAAACCAATCCTTTAGCTAATTCAGGTCAGTTAGAGCTACTCCCATAAGCTAATCAGGTATTTCCATGCAGATCTCTATTGTGCTGCTGTTAGTGATTATACAAACATAAATATTTGTAAACAGAAATACTGGGAGTGTCCTTTCAGAATAAGAGAGATTGTTAAAAGGCAGGAAGCAAGAATTAATTAATCACAGAATCACAGAACATTAGGGATTGGAAGGGACCTCAAAGGATCATCTAGTCCAATCCCCCTGCCACAGCAGGATCACCTAGACCAAGTC
>JAOXOE010000343.1:28636343-28660616 GCA_028565055.1 Phoeniculus purpureus | reverse complement strand
CTGTGGCAGGGGGATTGGACTAGATGATCTTTCGAGGTCCCTTCCAATCCCTAATGATTCTATGATTCTATGATCTGATTTAACAGGCAAAAAGAATAGGATGGATGTACTTTTCTTCAACTTTAGTAATGCATATGATTGTATAAGATTTTGATTAAGACACATAATCCGATATTTACATGATTCTCAGGTGGGCTAATAATAAGGCAATCAAAAGTCAATGTAAGTCTCCAAGAGCCGCTTTTAAGTGCAGACTACTTTCATTGAAGTAAGGTCAGTTAATAGGATTATGGTCTTTAATATTTTCATTACTTCACTGGAAAATGCCCACATTTATAGATGGTGAAAACCAATTGCTAGCAACAACACTTGAAGAAGCAGGGTGCTGAATTGAAGAGTGCTCTGAAAAGATTTGTAAGAGTTAATAAATCACTCTAAAGTGATTCCAGTGAAATAAGCAGCCTAATCTATTTAACTTGTCACAACCATACTGATTTGCTTTTGTCATAAATACTGCCAAAGGCAGCAGAAATTTGGTGTGTGTGAGCTATCCAGGCTACCAGTCAAAAGAGTGACTAAATCCAGTTACTAGAAGTTAAAGCCTGATAAATTTGTAAAAAAAAAAAAAAATGTGAATATTTTAAAAAGAAATAAAAAAAAATTTATATAAGCTTTGAAACAACTTTCAAACTGGGTGAGAACTTCATTACTGAAGTAATTCTCTCTGAATTATATATATTTTCTAAACTATTTACCTGGACGTTAATTCAGTTCGTGGGTTCTTGATACATTGAGGAAAATGGTTGAATATTTCATTTGCTGGAAAAAGCAGACTTGGATTGACTAGAACTGTTTTAAGATGTTTGATAAATCAAGCCGATAGTCAGCTGTACTTTGCTTTTAAATTATCTTGTTTATTACAAAAAATGAAATAAACGTGGTATAGAATTCACTCACTCCACTTTGCCTGTCTAAGCCTATTTCTCTGTAAAATCTTGAGAAAGCAGCAGGCACTCTCCAAGGATAATAAGTTTCAATTTAGGACAAATGTTTAAATAAAGAGAGAAGACAACCAGCTTCTAGAATAATCTGCTTCACTCATTTTCTGCAGAAGCAGCTCAGATGAGCACATTAATACAGACATGCACATTACAGGCAACTAAAGCTAAGTGAGATGTATTTCAGCTTTAGAAATGTAATTTACGTGATTTATTTCTGAGCTTTATAAAGACAGAAAGTCTTAAGTAATTAATTTTAGAGACAATAGATTTTGACCAACCTTTAATTTTTGGCAACAAAGCTTTACTGACAACTGCACATGGTTTAGTGGTGATGATAGGGCTAGGAAAAGGTTGAACTCAATGACCCTGAAGGTCTCTTTGCGAAGAGACATAGTGATGGATTAGCTAAACAGGGTTGAGCCTGGTTTGTACTTGGAAGGGAGACAGTCTGGGTACACCAGGTGCTCTAAGCTTACCTAACTTGCTCCAGCAGAGGGGGAGTTGGACTTGGACGATATTTCGAGGTCCCTTCCAACCTGTAACATTCTGTGATTCTGTGAAAACTATGATTCTATGGCTAAGGTGCTTGCCACTGTCTCCTAGGATTATAGAAAAGCTATAGAAAGCTGTAGTCCTATTTGTGCATTTCTCCTGACAGTATCTCAGAACCCCCATCTGTCCTACGATGATGGTATCCTGTATTTTCCTAGTTTCCATGTGATTAATCCTCCCGCTCCTTGGCCAGACTATTTTACTGTTCACTTCTGTACTTGAACTGCTATGATTAATACATTGGAATCAATCTCATTTTGCAGTTACTTAATCTTTGTGTCAGATGTGGTCTCTGCAAGAGAAGCTTTATTCACAGATGCCAAACAGTAGTGTTCTAGGTGGGATAGGATGGGATATGAATGCTACAGAACAATATTGACTTTTTATGGTCACAGTAACTGTCCCACGTTCACAGAATCATAGAATATTAGGGATTGGAAGGGACTTCGAAAGATCGTCTAGTCCAATCCCCCTGCCACAGCAGGATCACCTAGACCAAGTCACACTGGAACATGTCCAGAAAGGTTTTAAACATCTCCAGAGAAGGAGACTCCACAACCCCCGTGGGCAGCCCGTTCCAGTGCTCTGTCACCTTCACTGAAGAAGTTCCTTCTCATATTGATGTGGAACCTCCTATGTTCCAGCTTATACCTATTGCCCCTTGTCCTGTCATCAGATGACACTGAGCAGAGCCTGGCTCCATAATTCTGGCCCATCTCAGTGTGCTCTGCACACACGGGTTAGTTCCTGACGTAATTTTTTGGAGCTGTCAGTACTTAATCTGTGAGTACAGAAACTGAACACCAACAATCACCTCTCGCTGAAAATTTTTGTGTGTGCTGCAGTTACCATGGTACCAACCTGAGCAGTTGATCTCTAAATATAGGGCAGGATAAAGGATATATCTTCTCAACTACTAATAGAGTGAGGTAAAAATTGGAATATTTTACTGCTTCGGTAACCTAGAGTACGTAAAACACTGGCCCCTTTCACCACAGCGAGATTAAAACGCTGAAGCATCAGTGATAACATGTTCTGTGTACTTCACTGGCTTCGATGGGACTGATGTGAAAAAAGCCGCATTCTCAAAGCGGAAATTGCGTAACTCGCAGACGTATGACAGGCCATACAACAAGTCTATCAAAGATCGTATGAAAAAGCACAAAGAATTTCATTTGCCACAAAATATTGGGTGCCAGCAGCAATATGAATATACCCCCAGGATTTTACAGAGCTGGGCCATGGTTATTATAGAACATCTGCACTGGGGATACTTGGATCCAGAAAGTGTTGGCAGCAGGTAACATTTATCACAGTGAAACTGTCTCACGAGGTCGAATAAACTATCAGGATTTCATGAATGCTGAACTAGATGGAGACACGTGCTGAGATTGCTTTGTCTGTCCTTATAGTTTTTGGAGAACATCAAACAAGGCATCGGTGTCAGAGCAATTGGAAAGACTGCAGCTCTTACAACACCAGTTCTCACACTCATTTGTCTGCGTAGATGACCAGAAGCTCAGCTCTCTCGGTGACAGTGCTGCTCTCTCAGACACAGGGAGAGCTACAGGGAACTTACTGGTGAATTAACAGTATCACAGAATCACAGAACATTAGGGATTGGAAGGGACTATGAAAGATCATCTAGTCCAATGCCCCTGCCAGAGCAAGTTATCTAATGTTTTCACAGGTGTAAAGACTTCAGAAAGTCACAAAGCAACTTTTTAGCTACAAGAAGCTCATTCAATCTTTTCCTACCGTGTAACTCAGCTCGTGTAAATAAAAGACTTGTTAGCTGAAGGAAGTGCATCGCCAACCCATCACAAAGCGCCCTGAATATGTAAACGTTTCTATGTATTCCTGCATTGCTAAACTGTTGTTTGGAGCAGCCCTGACATTCTGTGAGACTTAACACCATATTTTGATGTGATTTCTAACAGAAATGCTGTTCCACTTCACTAGCTGTTACTGTATAGTCAGGGGAAAAATTATTGCAAGGAAAAGCACATTTTCAAATGTCAGAACAACTGTTGAGATTTGTAATGCAAATTCTCTCTTTTATACTCCAATATCAACCTAAACCACCAAGTCCAGACTCGCTGACTGTGGGGGGTCTCGGCACAATATGTGGTTGGGCTGATATAGAAAGAGACATTCTGCACTCGAGAGGTTTTTTTTTTGAGCAAGAAAAACATTGGGAAACTTCCAAAACGTGTCATGAACAAAATGTTGCTGCACAGGCAGAAGTCTTGCTCACAGAAACGATTTACACCTAGCCAATTAACTGAACAGCTTTACTTTATAATCACTGAACAAGGAGTGAATCAAGAATTTTCCGTGTTGCTCTATCACTTCTCTACAAGAACTTAGATCACAGACTCTCAAAACATTAGGGATTGGAAGGGACCTCAAAGTATCATCTAGTACAATCCTCCAGCCACAGCAGGATCACCTAGATCTGGTCACACAGGAACATATCCAGGAGGGTTTTAAGTATCTTCAGAGGACAGTCCACAACTGCCCTGGGCAGCCTCTTCCAGTGCTCTGTCACTCTCACTGGGAAGAAGTTCCTCCTCATATTAATGTGGAACCTCCTATGTTCCAGCTCACACCCATTGTCCCTTGTCCTATCACTAGATGACACTGAGCAGAGCCTGACTCCATCCTTCTGACACCTGCCCTTCACATATTTATAAACATTAATGAGATAAATGTATTTAGCACCCTAAAACGTTCCTGCACTGATACCTCATCTTAGAAATATAGGGAAACTCTGTTACATTCACCCACTGCTCCTGTAAAACGTCAATTAAGTCATGAAGTGTCAGGTACCTGCCTGCTCTGGTTTTTGCTCTGTAAAACAAACCTTCTGTGCCAAACTGAATGAGATTCAAATACAATAAAAACACCCCTCAGTTTATGAATCTTTGTAGTTAATTTCTGTTCTTTCAGGCAGCATTTATGGGTGTGCATCCCCCATCATTAAAAACTACTCATCCAGGAAAGAGATTTCTCACTTGTGGAATTATGATTTAATGAGAAATACTGTAAAATGTAGATTAAACTAACTTTACTCCAGGAGGACAAAGGGACTGCAGCTCTAAATTCCAGATAAATGACCTTAACAATAAACCACCACCTGAATCTCACCATTAAGGAAGACCCATGTGCCTTTGCCAAAACGAATACCCTCATCCACAAATATTTAGTCCCTTAAAAAGAAATATTTAAAACACTCTCAATTTTCTTGTGAATAAGTAGTTCAAGTAGTTTAAATTCAGTAAAATAATTACTCCCTTCATTGCCAAGGAGTTATTGAGGCTGAGCTCCTCCTGATCTCACGTATCATGCCTTAGCTTTGGTTCTCAATCTAAGCTGATTTGCAAGTTTGCTTCCTTACAGAAAATCCCCTTCGTTTGGCAGCCAATCTCAGCAGAAGGAAGCAGTTCACTTCATGGTAAGGGGTACAGGTTAGAATACTCTAATTACAGTAGTCACTGAGATTTCAGCAAGGTACAAGAGTGCACGCAGTAGGTACAATGTGCTCAGCACTTCTGGTTCTGAGACCCTGCTGCTTACCTCTCTGAACTTTTAACTCTTCCTGCTCAAGTTTTCTGTAACAGATGTTTGCTTCAGAGTCTCTACTACATTGTTTTAAGCCTCAAATTTATATACAAATAAAGATTCACAGAGAACACAAACACGTTGTCTGTTACCTGTTTAGAAGTGCTAGGGACCTTCTGAGCTAATAATACTGCTTCCTGTACCCAGAGCTTCCAGGAGGGACCAGATTTTATACTGAAAAGTGGTGTAAGTTTATGCTGTAAGTATGCCCAAGTTTCTGCAGCACAAACAGTGGCTAACTTCCTTCCAGGTTCCTGTCTATATTGACAACACTACCTGTACAGTGAGTGAATGACCCTTAGACATAAGAAAATTATAAAGGGTTGTTTCTCTCTGTTTGGAGAGAGACCAAGAGCCAGACTGAGGGGTATACTGGTAGCTGAATAACAAAGAAGATTCAGCCTGAAGAATGGTATGGGGGGAAAGGAGGTATTAAAGGAAATTTCATCTCTTTATAGCACAGTTTGAGGCAAATACATCAGAAAACCACCGTCATGTCACTGAAGACCTTCAATATATGCAAAATTGAACAAAGAAGTTGCCTGATGTAGTCTTTGTTACTTGCCACTACTGTTAGCATCCACTAACTACGCAAGCATTTGCCACATAAGATGGACAGAAATATTGATAACCACATGACTTACATTCGCAGACCATGGCAAACGGGACTTTATAAACTTTATCCTACTCCCATGTCAATTGGACTGGGTTCTAAAAGTGCAAAATATCGTGCAGAACTTATATGTTTCCTTTACTGAAAGTCTCACCTCCTTCTGTGATTAGCTTTCTTCTGCTGGTATCTCCCAACAGTCCTTACAGCGTGACATACACATCTGTATCAGCTCCTGACCAAGGAGGAGTTCCTGTAGTGATGGGTAGAGCACAGACTTTCACTGCTGGGAAAAAGAGATTGAAGGTTTACCAAAGCTTAGTCCATTTAAAGAGTGTTATTTAATCGATTGCTACTATTTTATTTTCATTTTTGGTCCTTCCCAGAGTGATCCAAATGCCAAACTCTATTGTAATGCTTGGAGAAGCGCATAGAAGCTTTGTAATTAAAATTTAAGAACCGCTGTAATAAGGAATAATAAGCTAAATGTGAGTGGGCTTGAAACACGGGCAGAAGAGAAAATGGAAGAAAAACAAATGCATCGTGAATTGTTATGAAAACACGTAAACAATACCCTGCCACATGCTTGCATTTAAATGCACTTACGTACCTAATACTCCTACGAAACATTTCCTAGGCTACAGATGACACTAAGTTACTCAAAAAGTGCATCTCTGTTCTGAGCCTCATGGAGTTCAGAGGACGATGCACTCTATCACAAAGATGGCAGCTCTCGTATTTCTTCTGTATCGTGGATCAGTCAGTGTCTGATTGCTCTACATTCCACCAGTTGCAGTTGTTGGCCTCAGCAGGAGATTTCCAGAAACGCTGTGTTGTCTGACATGTCATCTTACTCACAACTCCTCAGCTGAGCTTCATCGTTTCTTGGATGACTGTTTATATTACTTGCACTTGCAGAGAAATGCATGACACGTTGGTGTCCTGGCCCCCACAATAAGAAAGAAGCCACATCGCCCAAAGCATTTAAATGAAAAAGAGAAAACAATATGGGGAGCAGCTAAAGAAAACGATGTCATGTTAAAACGCTACTCGGAAAGAGACGCAGCTTCTGTGAGGGTTTAAGTACCTGCGCTCTTCCAGAAAAGAAAGAACATTTGAAAAGACAAAGAGCCTTCCCAGGGAATACCCCAGCACTGCTCTACTCAAATTCATATTCAAGGGGCTTCTGGCCAAGTGCTTTTGAAGGCGCAGCAGAAATGACAAGGAATTCACAAATTGCTATTGATCTTAACTCGTGTGAGACACTTGGAGGAGGCTGGGATATTCTCATGGTAGACTATCCATTCAGAACAAGAGCTCTTCCATTCTTCACTAGCTTTGGTTATAAAAGCTCCCAAGAAACACAGAACAAACTAAATACCCAAACTTGAGGCACAGCTGACGTGAAGGAGTTTGACAACATATAACTGCTGGGTCACAGTATTGTTCAAAATGGTTTAAAGTACTCAGTGCTGTAGTCTTACTCTTTTAGGTGTCACAAACTGACACCAATCAGACCGAACGCCCAGTTACAGGATCTGAGATTCTTTTTTAAACACTGTTATGGATTGGACCTAGCCATGCATCACAATTCATATAAAACATCCGCTAAGTCCTGCTCTGAAAACCATCCCTGACCAAACCCTCTCCAGTATTTCTGACTTGTGAAAAACCTGTTGGAAAAGAGGAGCCAGCTGTGAGAGCCACAAGCTCAGCCACTCTTTCTCCTTCATCTGCAAACTTGTGACAAAACGGGAATTCACAGAGTCACAGAATATTAGGGACTGGAAGGGACCTTGAAAGATCATCTAGTCCTGCCAGAGCAGGACCACCTAGACCAAGTCACACAGAACATATCCAGATGGGTTTTAAATGTCTCCAGAGAAGGAGACTCATTGTCTACATTTCAGCTTTACCTTAGCAAAGAGCAAAAAGAAATACTTCCAGCATCTGTAGAGCTCTAATGAAAACTACAGCAAAAGACATGCTGTTATACAGCTATGACACATCATCTCAACAGCAATAAGGGAAAAAATATCTTGAATGGTTCAAGATTCCCCTTTGCGTAACCTATTCGTCCAGCACACGAAGGAAGGAAGCGCTGTTCTCCCCTTTCGTGCCTGCGAGAAATGTCAGTATGCCACAACATCTTTCAGTACAGACTGTTTTCTCATTCCAAGTAGCGGGTGAGAGAAAAACGAAGTGTTGCTGGGAAAAACTGAAAAACAAATTAAGAGTCTAGTGTGGCATATCAGCAAGTGTGCATCGCGAGTATACAGCGTGTGTTGCTAAACACTTTAAATCTCTATGAAATTACACACATAAGTGCCAAAAGGGTGATCCTCAGCTAAGCAGCTTAGGCTTACGGTAAGAAACTTCTGAGGTGTCTTACGCTGTGGTTCTACCAACTACACGAAGAGACAAAAGTGCCATTTTCTACACGGTTTGGAATTATGTTGCAGGGTGTAACCTCTGCTTTGAAGAGGTCCCAGGCACTTCACCCATATGTTATCTCATTCAAATGGCCAAACCCTTAACCCAGTAAGCTCAGTCGTCATAGAATAATTCAGGTTGGAAAAGAACCTTGGGATCACCAAGTTCAACCATCAACCCTACTCGGCAAGTTCGCCCCTAAACCAGATCCCCCAACACTACACCTAAGCAACTTTTAAACTCACTCAGGCATGGTGACTCAACCACCACTCTGGGCAGCCCATTCCAGTGCCTGACCACTCTTCTCCGTGAAGAATTTTTTCCCTATGTCCAATCTAAACTTACTCTGTTGGAGCTTGAATCCATTCCCTCTGGTTCTGTCACTAACTACCTATGAGAAGAGACCAGCATCAACATCTCTACAATGTCCTTTCAGATAATTGTAGAAAGAGATAAGGTCTCCCTTAAGCCTCTTCTTCCTCAAACTAAACAGCCCCAACTGTCTCAATCTCTCCTCATAAGATTTATTCTCCAGACCCTTCACCAGCTTCATTGCCCTCCTCTGCACAACAAAGCAGCTGTCACTGGGAGACGGCAGCATTACTTTCTCTCATAAGACTCCCTTTATTTTTCATTGTGACAGACACACTGAAAATATTTTTTAATGCATAAAGCATTAAAAGTGTTAAGTATAATGCTAACACTATTTCCCTTTCATAGATTCATTTCTGAAGTGTCTTGAATATCATCTATTATGCTTTAATTCTTCAAGAGGTGAAAAAGAATGGCGATACTTCAAGAATCAAGCATACCTTAATTAATTTTGTTCTCAACATTATTTCATAATGATTTCAATTTCCTCAAAAACACGAAGAGAATTATTTTTCAGTTATGGTTATAAAAATGAATTCTGAATTTAAACACGGAACTCAACCAACTGCACCTGCGTTTGCTTGTGATAGAAGAGGGAGATCTCGGGCTCTCTGTAAAGTGCAATCTTGTAAAATCAAAATAAAATAGCATTGAAATTACCATCCTGGTCCTACCTGGCAGTGTAAATAGACTGCTAACCTGCCTTTAATAACAGATATTATCCACCATCTCTTCTACCAGCCTGGTTATTTCATACAAGGATTCAGTCAGTCCTGCTGTGGAATCTATCGAGTAACAGAGGAAAAGTCTTCCTAAAACCCAAATAACTCACATATGCCCCAAAGCAGAGAAAAAAACCAACTTTTCTTAATCTTTCTAATCCTGCTTCGTGTAAACAGGCATCCACTCCTTATTTATAGAAACGATGTTGACTTTTTTCTAACTCAGCTTTGAGTCATTGTTCTGAACTAATGAAGTAAACAGGGCTAATAGGTGTCAATATAGATTTCAGAAATAGAAATTGTCAAATAGATTGTAACTGCCAAGGTTTCCCCTCTGAAAATTTTTCTGCCATCCACTGTCTCCTACAGCACCCAAGAAGCAGCCTTAATTTTATTGGTAGATCTGTTAGATGAGTATTTCATCTACCGTTTAAATGTCAGGAGGTTCAGCTCACTAACATGTGTTGGATAGGAAAATTATTTCTCCAGTATTTAATGAGAACAGAATACAAACGTTAATGGACAAAGGCATGTCTGCAATTTGAACAAAGATGATTCTTTCCCTTAGACTTGTCTTTATTTTGCCAGCGTAAGAGGATAAAGATTCATTTAATGTTTTTTGTTTAGTGAAGTGTCACAACAATTTCAGTTTAACATCAGATTTTAGCTTCAGCATCTTGGACATGAGAAGAAAGACTGTCAGTTTTGCTATTCACTCCTTTTTTTCACATGCCAGCTTAAAAGGCAGATATTCTAATCAAAAGGCATTTCTAGTGTCTGGTTTAATTTGCCTTGAATCACTGGGTGTACAACAAGTAGCAGCAAGTCTGGAGTTATGTAAATACCGCAACCTGTGCCAGTGCCAGCAGTTCTGGAGAGACACAACTGAGATGCCATAGATTATGGTACAGCTCTATGTATACATATTTGTACCCCTCAGAAATTCACCTGAGATTGCAAGAGCTTGTCATCCATAGTTATCCTAGACTAGGTGTTTTGAGCAGTCCCTGAACTTACCACTCTGCAAGCATTGTTATCAGACGCACCTATGTAAATTAAAACCCATGTCCTTTCAGACAGAACGGGAGACTAGAAGTAATAGAATCGCAGAATGTCAGGGATTGGAAGGGATCTCGAGAGATCATCTAGTTCAATCCCCCTGCCACAGCAGAATCACCATAGAGTATGAAAAAATGATAATTTTACTATAAAGACATAATAAGTAATTGCTTTTGGTGTGTCTTCTTTTTACCTCACCCCAATTTCTGCTTCTCCAACTTCCTCAATTTCTAGGTAAATTTTGAATACAGTATTGAATTTCTTATTTACTTTAATTAGAGTCTCATAAATTTGCTGATATTTAAGGATGCTTAGAGGACTATGACTAAAGCACAGGCACCTTTTTCATCACATACAGTTAGAGACATTTTAGGACTCAGGGAATTAGAGAAAATATCACTAGTGGTGACAAGAACATCCCAAGTCCCTGTCGAAACACAACAGTAGAAAAAAATTAATGGCTTTGCTGAATATCCAGAATAAAATAGAATCATAGAATCATTAAGGATCAGAAGGGACCTCAAAAGATCATCTAGTCCAATCCCCACAGCACAGCAGGACCACCTAGACCAAGTCACACAGGAACACATCCAGGTAGGTTTTAAACATCTACAGAGAAGGAGACTCCACAACCCCCATGGGCAGCCCCTTCCAGGGCTCTGTCACCCTCATCAGGAAGAAGTTCATTCTCATATTTATATGGAACCTCCTATGGTCCATCTGATACCCATTGTCCCTTGTCCTATCTTTAGATGACATCGTGAAGAGCCTGGCTCCATCCTCCTGACACACACCCCTCACATATTTATAGACATTAATGAGGTCACCCCTCAGTCTCCTCCAAGCTAAAGAGACCCAGCTCCCTCAGACTTTCCCCATAAGGGGGGTGCTCCACTTCCTTCGTCATCCTTGTTGCTCTACACTGGACACCCTCCAGTAGCTCTGTGTGGTTCTTGAACTGAGGGGCCCAGAACTGGACACAATACTCCCGATGTGGTCTCACTAGTGCAGAGTAGAGCAGGAGAAGAACCTCCCTCGATCTGTTAAGCATCCCTCTTCTGATCCACCCCAGCATGCTGTTGGCCCTTTTGGCCAAAAAGGCACATTGCTGGCTCATAGCAAGATGTAATTAGCTGAGATAGTGGCTGAGTAGCAACTCATTCCCACCTTTGCACTGAGCTAAACTGTTGGCACATATTCACTCATTATCACTGATTTAGTGAGAAGCAGTTCTGGACGCCAGTCCTTCTGTAGTTATAGCTGACCCTTTAGATTTGGCCAGTCCAATTAGCACTACAGAAACAGAACTGCCAGCTCCGTATTAGAGACTTGTGAAAAGCCTCCCCAGTCTGTTGAATTTTTCCCCTCATAAATATTGTGTTGGATGTTGTACAATTCTTTTTCTTACTAATCACCACTCAACAGCAGCACATTTTCTACTGGTTATCAGGTTTGTCTTTGGTCACTGTCATAGAATCATAGAATGGCCAAGGTTGGAAGTGACGTTAAAGATCATCTCGTTCCAACCCTCCTGCACAGGCAGCGACACCTTCACTAGATCAGGTTACTCAGGGCCACAGCCAACCTGGCCCTGAACGTGTCCAAAGATGGGGCAGTTAAAACTTCCTTGGGCAACCTGTTCCATCATCTCACCACCCTCACAACAAAGAATTTTTTCCTCATGTCCAACATCAATCTCCTCTCTTCAAGTCTGGAACCCTTTCCCCTTGTCCTCTCGCTACCACCCACGTCAAAAGCCCTTCACCAACTTTCGTGTAATCCCTTTCAGATATTGGAAGCTGCTAGAAGGTGAATTTTGAGCCTCTTGTTCTCCAGGCGAACAACCCCAACTTGCTCACCCAGTCCTCATAGGGGAGGTGCTTCACCCCTCTGATCATTTGAGTTGTTGTCTGGACACACTCCAGGAGCTCTATATGTTTCTTGTGTTGGGACTCCAGAGTTGGACACAGTACTCCAGGTGGGGTCTCACAAGTGCAGAGGTCCATCATTTATCAGCAGTCTTAGCAGACTGGAGAGGTACATGGTTTAGTGGTGATGATAAGGCTAGGGTAATGTTGGACTCAATGACCGTGAAGGTGACTTCCAACCAAAACTGTTCTATGATTCTAGGAGAGGGTGGGGTTTTTTTGCAATTTTACTTTTTGAAGAGCTCCATAAGCTAGAATGTTAAAATTGGCTACACATATTCTGTAACAAGATGCTGGAGACATCACCTGGTTCAGAGCTTGAAATGTGGTATTTTTATCACACATCACCACAGTCATCATGCAGGCAAACTATGAAACTTTATCCATCTCTTCTACGAAGAAGTGATTTTTTCTGAGAGATTAAAAATAGTCCTATAGATTTGCCTAATTTAGGAACACAGAAGACACTCAAAACTGGTAGATTTACTTGAAAAATTGCATTAAAATTGCAAAATTATCTTGAAAATAATAGAATCATAGAATCATTAGGGATCGGAAGGGACCTCGAAAGATAAGATCATCTAGTCCAATCTCCCTGCCACGGTAGGATCACATAGACACAGGAACATGCCCAGATGGGTTTTAATAACAGCTCATGTTCAAATTAAAGGTTGAGTTTGAACCACTTAGTCTCTGAGACATTACAGATGAATTGTCAGTCACTTGAAGGCTCTTAAGGACTGCAGATTTATACAAAGCTGGCTCCTGAGTAACTCTAGTGAGCAGCGATTTAGCTAAATCTCCAGTCAAAAATGCAGTTTTTAGGGTAAGAAGCTTTTAGGAATAAAAAGCCTCTTCCCACTGATTTAGCTAGATTTAATGTTTTAATTAATGTTAATAGAATGTACAGAAAGGCTATCAACCTCTTGTTTTCTGTTTTGAAAAATCAAAACTTCTACAGAGGAGCTTTGATTGCCTGGGCTGATGCAGAACTGAGCACGTCACCTTTTTTAGTTAAGCTAATATAGCCTTGTTCATGTTAAGTATGGATTTAATAATTTCAAATAGCTGTGCTGTTAAATAGGGTATTTTACTCTGAGTAATGGAAACAGTGACTTTCTAAGTTTACGTCCACGGTATTGTAAAGTCCAGCTGCCTAACCACAACAAGTAAATATTTATGTTGTACTGTAGAAGCGCAAATAAAACTTTATTACTTTAGATTGGTTAAGGATATGTGCCATAAATTCAGAACATGGTGAAGGGAAAAATGAGCACTCATTATCTTTAAAATAGTCCAGAATAACGGCAGATGTTATGACTTCATGGATAATCATAAATAGCTACCACTGTCATGTCTATGAACATTAAACATAAAGTAACCCAATGATATCAAATTAAAAAAATGGAAGTAACTTTAAAATTTATCATCTAACTCAAGGCTTTTTAGCCTTTTTGCACTGAAACAGTCTTTAAACTACCAATGTATAGCTGCCCAGGAAAACTGAATGGAAGGACTATGTCTGCTGGATCATACAGTACCCTACACAGCACCCTACATGTTAACTATATTGTACAATCTATGATAAATTTCTTGGGATCCAATTTAAAAGCAGCTACATTAAGCCTGTTTCCTTCTCTTTAGTTAAGTCTAAAAGAGAGCTGTCCTCAAAATTCATTCTTTCTTTCTCAGAGCTCTTTTCATTCTCTCAATATGGCTGTAACGGCCAGCTGAATCCTATTTATTTTCACGACAATTTTGTCCGTTATCTTAAATAACTCTTCCCCCTCCTTGATGTGCAAGCCACCACTAATTTGATATACCATAACGGTGTCCGTTTGGAGCATTTAGTTTAATAGTCTGAATTAATTTAATTTAATAGTCTGACTATATCAAACTTTTTCAACACCCTTCCACAACAGAAGACTTGCCATGTTCCCAGGCATCATGCCTTCTTTACAGCTTGATCTTGTCCTTCTGGACAGAGGTGACCACAACTACGCACAGAATTCTCACTGAAATACCACCGTTTCTCTGTAGTGGGTCTAATTCTTTTTGATCTTCACTGATAGTGCTTACATACATTGTGGGGTCACAATAAATTTACTCACAGCAATGTCACGTTACTGTCTCAACAACTAGACTATAACAATAGATCTTTCGAGGTCCCTTCCAATCCCTAATTTTCTGTGATTCTGTGATTAAAAAAACCCAGGTGTTTCTTCCAGTCTCTCAGTTCCTCCTGAACTGAATCATTAAGGTTGGAAGAAACCTCCAAGATCATCAAGTCAAACCATCAACCCAATGTCACCATGTCTGGTAAACCATGTCCTGAGATGCCACATCCGCATGTTTTTCTTAACACCTCCAGGGACAGTGACTCTACCTCTTCCCTGGACAGCCTGTTCCAATACTTGGCCAGTCTTTCAGTGAAGAAATTTTTCCTATTGTCTGATCTAAGCTTCCTCTGGTGCAACTTGAGGCTATTTCCTCTTGTTTTATTTAACTCTTATAGTACAAATCAAGACAAGACGTGGGTATACGGATCCAATATAGTTTTCAGAACCTTTGCTACCATTTCATTCTTAGTTTCCCCCAAAGGCAATGACAATTAAGAACTTGTACCAGAATTAAGAGCTCAAATATTTGGCTGGGTTTATGCCTAATTGTATTCAAGCCTTGTGCAACAGAATTTGGTTTTGTTGCTTTTGCTCAGTGCTCAAAGTTTAGCACAGAACCTCTCCATCTCCGGAAGATACTCTCTAAGCTTTCTAGCATCAACAGATTTCATCAGCATACTCACACTCTCTTCTCCAGCCCTTTACAATTCTTTCCTTTACTACTATTTTCCAGTTTCCTGTTATTACCTAATATTTTCCCACAAAGCAAATAAAATACAGTACTGAAATTAGATTAGATGTCATGGCATTTCTCTTTCTGGAAAATATTTCTAAACAGGACCAACAATGATGCATTCCTTTCCATGTCCTGGTTGCAACTATTACCTTAACTCTCTTTTCTTCAAAGGGTTGCGTAAAGGTCTTCATAAAATCCTTTCAAATCTTTGCTGCTACATCTGTCTCTTCATTTCTCAGTTCCTTCAATACTCTGGGCTAATATCTCCTTTGGTTGTCACTGTTTGACTACATGAAACTCAAAGTTCTATTTGCCTTTCAGATCTGGCAATTTCCAATAACCTCATTCCCATCAGTAATTCTGGGTTTTCCTCCCTTGTCAACATTACGGCTTCTTAATAAAAATAGAGAGAAACTGTTCTGTTTGTTGAGAGATTTTACCTGCATCACCTCCTGTCTGCACTCCATTGTTCCCGCGTAGTTACACGTCTTTTCCAGGTTCTTTTTCTAAGTAAATTGTTGAAGTTTAATATTTGCTTTAAATCTTTTATAAAATCTGACTCAGCTTGACATTTAGCAAGTCCCGCAGTATCCATATACTTTCTGAGCCCTAAGGTATAGCGCTCTTTGCTATCAGTCTCTGAATCTTATATTCCTTATAGACTCTCTGCTTAATTATAATCTTCTTTCTAGAATATACACCTAGACCAGAACTGATTTTCAATGGATACAGACCTGAAGATTAATAGTCATAGACTGGATAGTATCAGCAAGTTTGCACTCAGATTTTTGCAAAACAGAGGGAGGAAGAGGTTTACATACCTGTATTCAGACACTAAATAAGGTGCATATGTAGGGTACCTATGGAATCTCTTCTAGAGACCTGGAATATTTGCAGTGGTGCAACACATCTATTTATTATGCTGGAATTGTCACTATCGGTCCACTTTATTCTTATATTTCCACAGCATTCTGCCCTTCTGTTGTCTCAGCAATGTTGTTTTACAGTTTCCTTTGATGCTATAAGAATTGCTAATGCACAGGTAGCTAAACATAAGGATAGACACCACTGTGTCTACAACTATGTATAGTACAAAACTCTGACCATAAAAGGAAGTATCCATAAGCATAGACATTAATAAAGAACAGTTTAAAAGACTGTTTAAAAAAAGCAGTTTAAAAAGCATATGGAACGCAGATTCACACCTTCAGATTAAAGTTTAAGTTTACATAGTTTGGTCTACCAGTTCTGATTCAGATCTCCTAAATGGGCCCAAACCAACACTTTACACCTCTTCAAAAAAGACATGTGTGAGAGCTCAGAAACCCAGTACCCTGGCAAAACACGAAAGATGTCGTGCTTTCAGTATCTCGTTGTTTCTGAATTTGGGTCTTGTTTTCATTAAACAATTTGAATAGGATATTGAGTTCAGGTCAACGAGCTGTTTGCAAGGACTCGTGCCATTGATGTAAGTAAAGGAGAAAACTGCAAATAAAAGCAAACGCTTTCTTCAAACATATGAACATATGGGAAATTCTCATTCTGCTAGAGGAGTTTTTGTGTATCTTCTTATGATTTCATCACTGTTGCAGAACCCTTCTGCTCTGCATTGACTGCCATATGGAACAACCTACCTCTTTGTGCTTCAGCTTTTTTCTCGCCTCAGCTGAAACCAGTTTCACCACGACCTACATCACTTAATAGCTCCCTTCTGCTCTAGTCTTTCTATCCTGAATATTATAATTGTATTTACAAGCTCCGGAAAGTCTTGTGTGAGATACGTAACTCCCATTTAAGCTATATTACTTATGTATTTTGATTTTGATATAAAAATAATCTGAAAAATAATCTGAATCATAATTTTTAAAAAAAGCTGAAAAGAGCTTTATTATTTTGGACCTTACCATAAATATTTCCCATAACCACACCATTCCTGGCTTTTCGAAGAAGCTTCTATATGTTATCTAGACAGCCAACTCCACTGTCTAACCATTGCTGACAAAGGAATGCATATTGACCAGCAGTCTTTCCTGATTCATAGATGACAATATGCTCCAGGTACCATCCAGGCTCCATAACCCACATTATGGTACTCAACAAGCATTTGGCTTAACTGTCCAAGATCTACCGCTTTCATTTCAGAGACATAAGCCTGAGAAGGTAAAGGAAAAATTAACAGCAAACCGAATAAACCATGTAATTTATAGTTAAGCTTTAAGAAGATTATGTTTGGAATCACAGAATCACAGAACACTAGGGATTGGAAGGGACTTTGAAAGATCATCTAGTCCAATCCCCCTGCCACAGAATGATCACCTAGACCAAGTCACACAGGAACATGTCCAGGCAGGTTTTAAACCTCTCCAGAGAAGGAGACTCCACAACCTCCCTGGGCAGCCTGTTCCAGTGCTCTGTCATCCTCACTGGGAAGAAGTTCCTTCTCAGATTGATGTGGAACCTCCTGTAGTTTACACCCATTGCCCCTTGTCCTGTCACTAGATGACAGTGAGCAGAGCCTGGCTCCTGTGGACATGTTGTGGAGGGCTAGTGAACCAGCTTTCATGGAACCACTCTGGGCTCCTTCCCAATCCTCCCCTGGGCCAGAGCTTGCAAACAGCAGGTGTTCCTTAAACTCAGCAGATAAAAAGCTACAAATCCCCAAAAATGTGGATTTTAAATTTTTAAAAAATTTTTATTTGCATTTCCCTGCATATTCAACATCTTTAGCCACACTCAGAATATAAAACTCTTAACTCACTTCCTCTTGAAACGCTGGTACTTCAAACCGGCAGTAAATACACGAGGTAATAAAAACAAGAGCCGGGGCTCGCAGAGAGCTTGGCGAGACAGAGCACCTCTGTGCACGAAGCCTTCCTTACATAAGAGGAGAGCCCTGCCCTTCAGCACTCCAGTCTGACTGAAAAGCCTGCGGTAACTGCACCTTGCCTCTTGCCCTTCATTCGCAGCAATTCATGACCTCACTCAAGTCTCACGGATCCCTGTGGCACGTCTGCTAGACAGAACAAAAATCTCAACATTAATGAACAAAACCAACAATCAGAAGAAAGGCAGAAACTTGTTTACTCAAATAACATGAATTGTACACCCCATGAAGTCTGTCCTGATCCCCCTGTGCAAAGTGTGAGATATTCTGCGCTAATTACACCAACAAACTCCTTGGTGGCAGACAGAAGGGGCAGCTGTTTAATGACTAGAAAGGACAGACCAGTATTTTTAAGACAAATGGAGGCAGTAGGGACTACAGAGCAACCAGATCTATTTAAGGATCAGCTAGGGAGGTTTTACAGCTACAAACAGAAAGAAGAGTTTGCTGTAAGCACGTGATAAATGTGGAGCCACAGCAGACAGGGAGACATTTCTGCAGCATTTATAAAAGCATCCAAGTATGGGGGATAGCTCCAGAAGGAAGATGTAAGTGGTTGGAGAAACTTGTGAAGTTTCACAAACAATCAAGAGGTTCTGCATCTTCTCATCTGCTCTGTAACAGCCCATCTCTTTGCCTGCATTAAGGCTATAAAATTATACTTCTGAATTAGAGTGGGAGTTACAGTGCCTGGACAGTCACCTGCAAATGTTTAGCAATGAAGGGGCTGGGGGGGAGCTGGAAAGGGTGTTTCAGTCCTACAGCCTCTAATTTTCAAGGCCCTCATACATGCCAGTGCATTCCAAGGCAGGACAGTTGTGCTGTCAGACTCATCTCCAGGTGCCCATAAGGCTGGTGGCCAGTGCCCTCACACGATGTGAGCAAACACCACAGCTGTGCAGAGCCACTGCACTGTGAGAAACAGCACAGCCTTAGGCAGGCCACAAATGTGTTTATCTTGCATTTTACTTGGCGATGGGAGGCAGGAAGGGAGGACTCCAGAAGGGTACAAGACATTACTGGCTGGGAGGAATGGGAGAATGAAGTGGTAGCTCAGAAATCTGTCCCCATGCAGGGACTGCTGTAGCTGCTGGCACCGTAAGGCATAACGTGGTGGCACGCAGGGAAGGTTATCTGGTTACAGATAAAGGAGCTTTGCTGTAGAAAGTAAAACAGCTACAGACCAGCTTGCTAGGAGCCATCGTCACTATTTCTGGTTCACACCCTACTGGGTTGCACAGCAATGCCTTTGCTAGCTGCAGCCTCTACCCTCCTCCAGTTTCTTCTTCTCAGTCAAGAGCTGGGACAGTAGCCAGCAGAATTCAACTTTGTAGACTTCACAGTTAGTCACTTATCGTGACGAACATCATCCTTACTCGTCTGTTTGCCCGGCATATGTAGCATCACCCCCGCACGCAGGTGCCAGTCTGTAGCCTCTCAGCTTGCTCTACATTAACTGCTGCCCCTCACTAGAGGACATTAGTATCATGCCTCTGCCACACAAGCTTTCACCGAGGGCACACAAAGCTCCTGCTCAAACTTGGATAAGTCTCTGAACAACTGAATCAAGAATCCATGAGTCACTTTTAGGCATTTTAGCAGTGTTTAAGGATCAAGAACACATCTCAAGTTTGACTCTCTACACTCGGCTGGTGCAGCAGGGACAGGCACAGATATCCAGAGCTTTGCTCTGCCAGCATGGCTAAGTCTTCCAAAGACAAGTAGCTCTGCAGAGCACATGAGAAAACATCAGTATTCATAGCATCTTTGTCTTCTTCCAGCAGAAAACCCTGGGCTCAAGGGACCAAATCAAAAGTGCTGAAGAAGCTTTATGTTCAAGGAGATGTACAGGGCTGGTAGAGAAACCCTGTGCCCTGCAGCCACACCAGGCAACCTGAACAAGTTTCAGCCATTACTTTTACTGCCACTCACAAAGGCGAAGGAAGGCAGATCCCCACAGACAGCTGAGTCTGCAAACCACACTAGTACTGAAGGCCATCTTGATGGATCTCGGTTGTGCCTTGACATACAGACAGACAGACAGATCTGCTTATTTTCTTATTTTATTTCTGCCAACATATCAGCTTATTTTTCCCAGAGTGAACTCCTACTATTTCTTGCACATTACCTCACCCTCTCAGACACCTGGCTGCTCTCAGAATCTCAGGTTATTAGTTCTGGCTTTTAGCTTCACTTGGTGAAGTGCAATCTAGAAAGCCCAACTTCAGTTCTGTCACTTGTGCATCTTAACATGAAGTGACTACCTAGACAGAAGCAGAGGCTGGGGAAGGAGCAGGTTTCTAGAACACGGCAAACCTCCACTGGTGCAAACTGTTACTTAAACAGAGACTTTCTGCATTTTCAGAGGAAAGTTAGTGCTCGCTGAGATGCAAGGAACAACTGTTCCCTTCCCAAACAAATGGCTTTGGTAGCACCCTGGCAGCAGACCCATTAGCCACTCATTCGTCAGCCCCCCAGCTTCAGTGGTGCCCACAGCAAAGGATGTTTATTTTTTACAGCTGGGAGCCTTGAAATACAGCAGCAGGCAACAAAGGCCACTTGATTTATATTTCTTCCAGTACTTATTCTTAGAAGTGGCAGTCACCATTATGGAAGCAATCAAAAGGCTAGCTCTGACCTTAACTAAGTGTGCTCCTGTGTCGGGCTGTCCCAGGAAGGAGAATTGATGAGGCAGATGCTGAAGGCAGGGAAGGAAGAACAGTTGAATTATTCTTGCTGGGGATGCAGTCCAAGTTCACAGTACAGGACACTGCCCCTGGTATTCAGCCACTTGGTTTACTCCCCTTTAGGACAATAATGTAACCACCCTTTATGGAGGGGTGAGACTAACTTCTGGGCTCTTCAACATGACCATCTAAACAAGAGCACACAAAGCCACGGGGGTCCAGGGCACTAAGTGGACAGGAGACGAGCTCAGCCATAGGTGCAGGCGCTAACATTATGTAAACAACACAATTAATCCTGTACAGTATAGGCAAGGAAAAGTGATTCTTAGAGTGTGGGTTGGGTACCTACTGCATATGCTTTCCTCACAGGAAATCTTGCAGAACAGAAAACCTTTCGTGAGTCCTTTGATGTTTCAGAGGATAAAAGCATTCATTAATCATTTGCCTGGCTGATGGATGCCGTTCTTCAGCAGAATGGCACCCCAGCCGTAGCGGGGCGCTGCCAGGCTTGTTTACATCTCTTCCTGCTTAAGCGGTGGTTTGCAGAAAACACTCGCCTACTCTTCTGAAGCCAGCTGGAAATGCTGGTGCTCAAATTTCTTTTACATGTTGACTTTGGGGAGAAAAACCATTAATTACTTGTCCCTCCCTTCATCTCTACTGCATTTTCTATCAATTACTATTTCTAAGTTCATTTGCAGACAAAGTGGAGTGAACTTATGACCCACTCATCATTTTCATTCTAAGAAAGTAGCAGCGAATGCAGACTAATTGCAACAGTAGGAAAACAAAGCATTGTTGATTTTTCCTTTATCAGAGGTACTTTAAAAAAAAAACCCGAAGATGCTTTCCTGTGCATCCCAGACAAGCAGGTGCTGCTACATCACCTAAACAAACCACTGCAGAGACTTGTTCAGTGGAGGAACAACATGCCATGCTTACCATGCCACCTGGTGCTGTGCCCGAAGAAATCTATTGCTGTTGTTCTCAGATACCGCTCCTGCCCCTGCTGCCCTTGCACTGGGCTCCCTGGGCCTGGCTCCAGCCTCTTGGGGGTTGGTGGGGCTCCTGTCACTGCTCACTGCAGCTGCACTCTCACCGGCAAGGTCAGCTTCTCCATGTCCTTCCTGACACCAGTCTTGTCTGGGCTGAAGCGGTGTTATCCCTACACACAGTTGCTGTCAGGTTTCCACCCGAGAAAGGGCTGCCTGGTGGGAGGAAAGCGATCAAGGGAAATGTATTATTTTCCTTCATTTTGCACAGAGTCAGTAGAAACATCTGGGTTTTGAAAGCTGAGAAAATGTCAAAGACAGAAGTAGCCTTGGTTGCAGGAGAAAGGAATGAAAGAGCAAAGGGTCACGTTTTCCAAGCATTTCCCTCCTAGTTTGATTACTGTAAAATCAATTTAAAATACAAGTGGCTCCACATAGACCATGGACAAAGCAGCACCTCCTTCCTATCACTTCCCTCACCAGTGAGGGTCAATCAGTCCCTCCCTGCCCCTGTCCTGGCACCACTTCACTTCTTGTCTGCTTGCATCACCCTGCTGCCTCCTCTCCTGTCTCTGTCTCTTTGTAACGCATCCTGACATCCAGCCTAGCTTGTTGGAGCTCCCAGTACATCTTACATTTTAATTCACTCCCATGTAAAGCCATCTATCTTTTCTTTACACCAAGTTACAGGGATACTGAGGCAATTTGTTGTTTAATCTAAACCAAAACAAATGTGTAGAGGAAGCCTGGTCTGTCCCCATACAGCATATGGCAGCACATCCAGCTTGGTGGGAATGCTGACTTGGAGAGGTGTGGGGAAGCAAACTCTGGGCACAGAACTCTGTACAGTGATAGCTCACGTTGGAAAGTGTTCTATCCCGCAAGAGAGCGTGCCTGCGATGCATCGCCGTCGACAACCAGTCAAGAACATCAACCCAAAAATAGCTGTCAAAATTAACAAGCCTTACTTAATAAAACCTTAAAGCTAATCCTACTCTAACGCTGTATTCTACCCACTCCATTAACCTTCAGCCTTCAATTTTCACTAAAGTCCTTTTGTAGGGAATCTTACCTACATCAGTAACTTTATATGTGTTATTATGGGTTAGCACTTGTTAGCAATTGTTAGTAGTTAGTGAACTGTTAGCAAAGACACAAAGTTTTTGCAGTCTGCTTTTGCAGTCACTTCAAAGGCACATTTCAAAGGTCTGCAATTCGCTTGACATTCCTAGTTTTTTCCCCTTTTCTTTTTTCTTTTTTAATTTTTATTCTGAAGGCAGTATTTATCGTCCTTCCGCGGGGCCCTTGCAGATAGGCGAACAAACATGGTGCAACACTAGCAGTCCAGTTTACCCAATTTGACCAGTGCCGTTAGCATTGTATCGTTGGGCTAATCAGCTCACAGAACATTAGGGATTGGAATGCTTACTGGTTCTACTACATTGGCATCACTGAGACCAGAGAGGTAGGCACCACACTGGAGCCAGCCATGGCTGCAGGGCTCTAAAGTGGCCAGTACTTCATTTCAGTGCCTTGCAGACATGTTCTGTGGGCCCAGGCAGAAGCTTAGCCCTCCATCGACTGCAAAAGTGCAAGGAAAGCCTTAACATCCTCCAAGCCCTGTGGTGCCATCTGCAGCACCCAGAGCAGCACCTCTGGACAATCAGCAAACTCCTCCTGGAAAGCACCATGTGTTCAGCAGGATTTCAAAGACTGCTGGCTGGCAACTGCTCACCTTGGAGGGAACGTGTACATTATACAAGAGGTGGAAAATACCCCAGCATTTCTCTGCTTCAGTTTTCTTGGGGTAAGCTGCAACGTGCATATGCCCTGGGCTGTCAGTGTGCTCTGTGGCCAAGCACCCACGCACAGGCAGTGTAAAAGCACCTCATTTGAGAGCAGTCAGATGGTCTAAGAGCAGCACTGTCTGTCCTCAGAGCACATTCCCATCCACCCTCTACCACTGCCTGACTAGAGAGCTTTCCCACCAGCCTGTGCTGCATCTCATTGTAAATGGCATTGCAACTGGCTGCAACGAAAACTCTTTGCTACGCACTTCACAAAGAAAGAAGAAATCAGAATTGATTTCTGCCAATGACTGGGAAAATCACAATCAAAACAAAAGGAGCAGAGGAAGAAGGGAATCTCTGTGAAAAACATTGATAATTTGCAAAGACCTTCCATTAAAAAACCCCAGGATGCTCAGAAACAGCTAAACAATTCCAAATAAACTCATGGGAAAGCAGAAGCGTGCCACGAAGACTTGACAGTGCCTGCCCTACAACTGCCTTCTCCCTCCTTTCCATCCTGTCTGCTGACATCACTTGTATTTGTGCACGATGTGCAGGCCACAAAGATTTGAGTGGAGGTGGTCTCCAAGCTGGTGAAACATGGGTTTGATGGGTGGACCACTACGTGGGTAAGGAACTGGCTTGATGGCAGCACCCAGAGAGTGGCTGTCGATGGATCCGTGTCTAAGTGGAGGCCAGTGACAAGCAGAGTCCCTCAGGGATCAGTCCTGGGACCAGTCTTGTTCAACATCTTTGTCAGTGA
>JAOXOE010000343.1:28624580-28636243 GCA_028565055.1 Phoeniculus purpureus | reverse complement strand
ACCCTTCACATATTTATAGACATTAATGAGGTCACCTCTCAGTCTCCTCTTCTCCAAGCTAAAGAGACCCAGCTCCCAAAGCCCAAATTCTTTTCAATGCTGAAGTTTCTTTTCTGATAGTAAAGAAAGTTACAAGCTGGCACTCATTATTGGAGACCCTGTTCAGAAAAGGTGCTGATCCTTCAGTACGCACATGTTTGCTTGTTCGTGATCACTGCATCCCAAGTTTTACTACGAAAAATTTCCTGCTATTTGGGCTAGAAAAACCATCTCATCATTAATTTACTGATAGAATTCTTGCAAAAACTGAAGTTCAACCAGTCTCTCAGAGATGAATCAAAAGAAGACAGATATCAGGACAGACCTAGTAAATTGCGTTTTGGTTTATATGAGGCATTTTAGTTTTTAAAATCTCAAAGCCTTTGATGTTGTAAGGTCTCCTTTTTTCAAATGGGAAGTATCATATCATTCAACACTCAGCAGAAGTTCTGACACTGTTAATGACTGTGTAAACAGTGGAAGCTACTGCTGTTAGAAGAGCTAAGGCTATGCACACATACAAGCAAGGACTGACGTGCTTTTTGGATGTAAATAGACATCTGTTTAAATATTGCTACTGCTACCAGTAAACAAAAGTTAAATGGCAATTGCACTGGTGCATGTTGGGATGAATAAATTATGCGAGTGAGAGGATGAATGTGCTCCGTACAAGAGAGAATATGAGTGGGTGGGTAGGTACATGGGCATGTGTGTGGGTGACATTAAGAAAACCCCAGATGGATAGTAGAAACAGATGCTATAATTTTTATGTGTTGCCAACCAATTTGCCACCAGGCAGGAAAAAGCATGAGGACCAGAAAATAACAAAGGAAGAGATGGTTGTAAGAAAGAATGATGTCATCTGGTCCGTTCTCCTGTCTGTGTTGAACTATTCTCCACAAAGTGCTCGGACAGAAAAAAACATCAGTGTTATTATTCCTATCACAGCCTTTGGACTTGGAGTGTTCTTACCTTGATATAGCCACAATGTCCCCAAGCAGTTACCACGGCAAGTCATACCTCTTCATGTAGTGCATGTGTACCCAAAATAAGATGTAGCTGTCAGGAACACCTCGTAAATAACTTTTTTGGAGCACTCATTGCTTTTTAATTCTAGTCTTTGTATTTCCAAGCCAAATATAATTTTCATGTCAGTCTACATGACCCTTGACTTAGAGGAAATAGTCTGTATTGCTAATATTCATGTTCCTTCACAACTCACTCTATCTGAAAAATGGGACCTATCATTAGCCTCATTCTTTGTGATAATAATTAACAGTCATTAGACAACAGTGGTCATAATCACCCATTGTCATGAATGAATTTTCATAATAATACATTCAATTGCCTACTCCCTCCCCATTAGCAAAAATGTACTTTAGACTGATGTCACTACATTTCTTTTTCCCCCCCTAGTGAAAAGACATTTGGAACTGCATTAAACACACTGGAAGTGTAATTAATGAAAGCCAAAAGGATTTCATTTCAAGTTTCTTGCTTTCCATAAAGCATTAGCTAGGCAAAATTACAATCCCTGCTTATTTAACCCATTAAACTGGCAGAAATGTTGGACGTAATATAAACTTACTATCTGCAGTAATTAAACCAACTTTACTCTTTCCTTATAATTTGTTGCAGTTTTCTCTCTTCCCAGCTCTTTCTTGTGTTCCAGTCTGTTATCAGTCGAGAGAGACCCTTTTTTTCATGTCACAAGTTTCCTTAACTTTGTTTTCTTTGCCTGTGCACTTCATATTTGCCAGGGATATTGATGATGTTATCTTACCTCTCAAGCGTGCCCTTAACATTTCTTCCTTTCACCTCCTATTCTTAGACATCCTCACTCAAATCTCATTCCAACTCTTAATCTACTTCTATGTAAAAGAAATAGAAGTCTGGTAGCAGTACATCAGACCAGCATACATCTAGTCCAGTGTCCTATTGCCAACAGCTGCCAATAACAGATTTCTAGGGGAGAGTTGAAAGCCAGGCAAGCTTACAGAGATGCTCCTTGAATATAAAGTCTCTCAGGCTTTAGCAATTTGTGGTTCAGAGATTTCCTGAGACAGATTGTGTCTCAGCCTTTAACAGCTCTCAGTGGAAAGTTGTCTTCCATGGCAGTGTGCTATAGGTTTTTGCACCAACATGTAGCGTTGGTTTTACTTTCCAACGCATTTTGTGCCACAAACTACAAATTCGTTAGTTACACACTTCATAAAAAGCCGCCTCCTTTTGTTTTGGATCTGCCACCTCCAGGCTTCATTTACTATTCTCAAGACCTAGTATTTCCTTGGAGAATGGAATGGCTAATTGTCTCTATGCCATTTTATACTTCTTATCTCCCTCTCCCTTCATCTCATCTTCCCCTTTTCCAGACCAAACAGTACTTGTTTGCTTAGTGCTCCCCTGTATATAAGATATTTCATATCACTTGACATTCTGCACCTTTAGAGACAAGTGAATCAGCTCAAACCACAGCATCTATTATGCATCCACACCAGAGAATTTAACTGGGGGCACGACTGTGTTTTCTGCTGTGGGGAAGCTGAAATCTCTTTTCTAATAATTCCTAAACATTTGATCTGTTCTGTTTTCCTTTTGTTTTGCCTCTACTCTGTGCCGAGCTCACATCCTTACAGCACTACTCTATTTTCCCATTTCCAAGACCATCATTTTTTATACAAATTTTGGGGTTTTCTCCCTCACAGTCACTGCTACAGTGTCTTTAATCTGCCGTTTTATGACCCTGCATGAAGTCCTTCTGCAACGTCATGCCAACAATTATCGTATTTATTACCTCAGATAACTTTGCATCATTTTTCCATCTTACTGGCTCAACCTTTCCCCAAATAACTGGTTGCAGAATGGAGAACATGAATACACAACATATCTCAGCTGAAGAAAACTTCCATTGTCCACAGCACAAAAAACCCCACCTAACCTAAAGGATCTGCTTGGGAAGACACTCAGCACTGCTGCAGTAGAATGTTAATACACTACAGTACTGTATTAAAAAACAGCTTGGCAGTACCTTATAAATAATTTCTTTTTCGATCTCTTTTCCAGGTTATGTCATACAGAATGTGCCTTCGTGTCTCTTATTAATTTTCTAATTGCCTGTAATCATCTCCCTCAAAAGTACCAAGAATTAACCTGTATTTTTAATGATCTTGTCCAGGGAATCCACAGCATGGTTTAGACTAAGGCATCAGGATTTCACAAGCAATGACATCTTAACAAAACCCCACAAACCCAAAAAAAAAGCAACAAAGAAGAAAAAAGAGAGGTAGAGGAGATGACAGCAAATTTTATAAAGAGGTTGAATCAGATGAAAATAGCATGTGTGAGATTTACACAGGGTGCAGATCAAGCACCATCCATACTAGCACAGAGATGTGGGCGCTCATCGTATGTTTAGAAGAGTTTACACAATTAATTGAAGGAAAAAATAACAAAAGACTAAAGAATGCAGTGATGACATGGATGGTTCTGATTGTAAACTCAAGAAAATATTGTGATATTATAAAGCAAATGGAAGAACAATGGTTTCAGGGTAAGATTTGAAGAGATGTAGAACAGGTTGTATGAAGTAAGTCTAGAGGATCTTGCTTTATTGTACAGAATCGATTGATTCATTGAAAGATCTCTTAAGATGCAATCTAGTCAGCTCCCAGCTGAGTCCAGGGCGTGTGTGAATATGTGTAGATACAACCATTAACGTGGTAATCAGTAAAGGTTCACCAGAAAAATCTCTCCTAGGTTTTATCATTAACAGTCACAGAAAGTGACTACAAAGGAGTAGTCACAGGAAGTGACTACTGGTATTTCTATAACAGCTTCATAAATAGTAGAAAATTAAGCCATGGAATGTGATATATCGTCAACTCCTTTTTCCAAGAACAGTTGCTGATGTTTTGTGGGTTTTTATTGATACCTGAACTTAGATTCAAATCAGGTGACATGTCTATACCTCATAAGGAAGACATCTTTTCCACGGGTTACTGCCGTGCAACATCAATGCTTGTATTCAAAAATTGAAAAGAAACATGATATTGAAAGAAAGTAATAGAATACTTTCAAGCAAACACATAAAGAAAATAAATTAGTACTGACCTGACTTTTTCCAAAGTAGTCTCCTTTTGCAGAAATCTCCCTACTCTCCAAATACCATGATAAATGCATCTTCATTGATCCGCAGCGCAGTCAATGTTCCCAGCGGGCACTGATCCAGTAGATAATTTCTGTCATGAATAAACAGTGACACAAGGTGTTACCAAACCAAACATTGTCAGCCAATGCCTTTTAGGTACATGATTAATTTTTAGACCAATGAATGAAGGTCTAGTCATTTGCATTAGTGCTCTGTCTGAGTTCCATACAGATTGCTACGCTACCTCACAACAGCACAGTACAGTGTTACAGACTAAATGTTGTCTATGAATCAATGCAACAGTCCATCCTTACATGGCACAAAAAGAAAATATCATAGTCCTGGTGCCCTGTCCAGTGGTCACTGAGATCACAGAACATTAGGGATTGGAAGGGACCTTCAAAGATCATAGGATCATTAGGGATCAGAAGAGACCTCAAAAGATCATCTAGACCAAGTCGCACAGGAACATATCCAGGTGGGTTTTAAACGTCCAGACAAGGAGACTCCACAACCCCCCTGGGCAGCCTGTTCCAATGCTCTGTCACCCTCACTGTGAAGATCATCTAGTCTAACCAGCTGAAAGAATCACACTGATTTTAGCAGGCTTTGTAAAAGCCTTGAATTCTTGTAGGAATCAAAGCTTTTAGATTGAGTTAGGATTTATCAACGCTAACAACATTTCACCAAAGAGAAAACACAGATATGACAGGTGAAACCCACTCTCTGTACTGGATCAGCAGAAGTCTGTATTAGCCTGGCATTTGATATCAGCTAATATCAATGAATACATTGAGGAGAAGTGTCTCAGCTGTTTAAACAGATTTGTTGTTATTTTCCACCACAAAGGACAGCTTGCCATGACTTTTGGCTGATAAGTTATATGGTACAAGTTCCTTGACACAGCATGACAGAGTGGGTTTTTTATGGGTTCTGTAAGCGCTATGAAGAATGAAATGTTGTAACAGACTGTTCGGATATATTTCCATTTGCAGTCTAGCCTTCAGTTAGATGTTAAATGCACAAAGTATTAAGTATTTCAAGGATGACTTCTGCTTATTGAGTATAATGAATGAGAATTCTTTTCTAAATATTTTATACAATGTAACTGGAAGAAACAAAGATGTTATCATATTTCAAATACAATGATGAAATGGAAGAGACCTTCTAGGGCAAACATGGGACTTGGAAAAACCTTTCTCTTTCTTGTGGTCCAAGCCATTATGACTTTGCACATGCCTGTGATTTAGACACTCACCATGTTCAAATCACTCATTTTTTGAACATTTCAGGAGAAATATAGTGATGGGGCTTTGCACATTTTTCAGACTTCTGAATTGTTGCATAAACTAGTGAAAACAAAACGTGATCGTTTTAAAACAGAAAAAAACCCCATGCTTTAATACGTGTTACTAAAGGTCCCGCATGGTTTGCATAGGTATATTGGATTACTTTTTTAAATAACTTGGAGTGTTTTCTTCATACGTGACAAACGCTTTGTGATCTTGCCCATTGTGTTTATTAGGCAGTTCATGTGTCCATATCTTGGCTCATGTATTCATGTTTCAGTTCAGCATCATGGCCCTGGGTGGTGGCTTTTATGGTCTGACTGTCACAGCCTCATGCCCATCTTCTCCAAACAGACACTGCGGGCTGCCTGGCAGGTTGTGGAGTCTCCTTCTCTGGAGATGTTTAAAACCAGCCTGGATATGCTCCTGTGCAACTTGGTCTAGGTGATCCTGCTCTGGCAGGGGGGTTGGACTAGATGATCTTTTCAGGTCCCTTCCATTCCCTAATGTTCTGTGATTCAGTGCGAAAGCCTAACTCTTGTGCCCAGGTCTTCTAGCTGAAGCTGCAGGCAGAAGAAGAAGAAACTCATTGAGCTGAATTATTACATTTCTTATTTCCATCTCAACAAAAAGAGACATTTCCTCCTACTCTTAACGTCTGCATGCACTACGTGACTCAGTATAAGAGCTGCAATGGCTGTTGGAAACGGCTGATTCTGCAGCCTGATGATTATGGGTGTATTCTTCATTGTGTATTGACACAGGTATAGGACTGATTTACAGAGAACCTATAAAGGATACAGATTTAATTGCCCTGTGTAGAGATGCAATTGCAGGATGCTACACGAGTGAATCCAGACACATCCATCTTAATAGCATAAGACCATTTTAGAAAAGCATTCATTTTGCTGCTTTTTGTTTCCATGTGACTTGTTATACCTCAGTTGGGATTATCAGAGTTGGCAGAAATAAGTTTCCAGTAGCCTTCAGGCTCCCCTAGGAAATAAGACTTTTGAGGAAGGAATCATAGAATGGTTTAGGTTAGAAAGGGTATTAAAGATCATCCAGTTTCAAGGTGCCATAGGTAGGGACACCTCTTATTAGACCACGTTGCTCAAAGTCCCATCCAGCTTGGTCTTGAAAGTCCCACTGGGAGGTATCACTTCATTCCACCTGACTTTAAATTCTCCCTGGAGGTTTTGTGGACTTAGAACCTCCAAGATTCTAAGGAAGAAGCATCGCCTTGAGGGTCCACCAATCCTAGCTAATAAGACAGTCAAGGTAGAGACCAAATTCACACGAGGAATTATAAACTTTATCCTAGATCAGTTTATAAAATACAGAATGACAAACTTTCAGCAACGTGCAGCAACATTTCTGGTAACTGATACGCAGGACTGAACCTGATACGCAGCTAGTGACTGTGAGTTCACATAAATTGTTCAGCATTTAGAGTCTCCTTGTATAGAAACTGTACACCCAAACCATTACAAAATGAAACAACAATTTGATGTGATCAAGAGAGGTCCAGAAACTGGACTCATAAAAATGAGATGTGTAAATTTATGCAGACTTTGGCCTTTAAATAAAATGTGCCTGACAAATTCTTGCTAGTTGTAAGATTGGAGCTAAGCATGAGCTCTTGTCTCCAAATCTATATTCTGTATGAAAGTAAAAATGCTGTTGCATTTTATTGTGGAAAGGACCAGAAAGTCTGTTTCTGAGCGGAATAAAAGTACTCATTCTATAGTACAGAAGATACGCATTCTAAAGTTACAGAGGCGACTTAAACTCTAGCTAAGCTTACACAGTTTTCTACAGAACTGTGTAGAAAATTGTAGGAGATCAACAGAAAAACTTCTGGTAAGAAAAATGTCTCTGAAGCTTCTGCAAACATCAGAATAGGGAAAACAGAGTATCAAAAGGACATAGGGATTTTATTTCTCTTCTAACCTTTGCAGCTTCTTCTGTAATCTGCGTTTTGGGTAAATTTGTGAAACTTTGACTACTGCTTTCACTTAAGGCGAAAGCAAGGAAGGAATTGTTTTGAACTGAGGCTGATTCATTAGTGAGCTTACAAATACAAAAATACCTATCCACTCTACTTTTCACTCCTCTCTGGGAGTCCTGTTAAAGTGAAATTAACTCCTTGCATTTTAGATTATTCTTCCATGCAGAAATTATTTATAAACAGACTAACAATAGACTAACAGATGTTCTAAGCATAGTACTGGCACAAGCAGTGTGTGTTCTTGTGGCTGCTCTTGTGGGTTCTAAGTGCACCTCCAGAAGAGAAGACATAGGTCTGTAGCCACCTATTGATTTCCCACAGCAATAATTTACAGTTACTAACAAACCGATTATTAGGTATCTTTTGATGTATTTAAAAATATAAGCAAAACTGCAGAGGGTTGTCTTTGCAAAGAGAGCAAAAAGTGAACTATTACATTTATGCATTTTCTGCCATGTTTTGAGCCACCAGTTCTGGAGGCTGAAACCTTACGTTAATCAGACCATGGCTATAACGAGGGTAGCGTCAACATATCTTTTTGGATGTCTTATCAAATGACGTGTTTAAAATGAGAAACTAATTTTGCTTACCTAGTCTTTCCATTCTTGTAGCCTAAACTGAGACTATAAAGTTAGCTGAGAAAGCACATGTTTAGGGAGAAACTACGAAAAAGATAAACTCCTCCTCTGCCTTCAGAGGAGCTTATAAACTCAGACTTAAAGTTCCTTTGAGTACTATGAACTCATTCAAATTTTAGTGTGGAACGCAGCTGTTTCTAGCATTACCCCTCAGAACAGTTTCTGGACTGTTTATCCATTTAAGGAATGAGCTTTAGAACTTTAAAATCCGTGGTGGGGTTAAGGTACTGTGGGTCTCAATTCCGAAAAATATCCTTCTACTTTCTTCAGAAGAATTCAGTGTTAGGTCCACAAAGCCTTTTTGGGCCCTTGCCTGCAGACAGAGCTCGTTGACACAATTTTAGTTTGCATGAACCTTCAAGTTTCAGCATTTCCCCAAAACCCAAGTATTATTAGACCCCAAATGTTTTTAAGTCACTTTTTCTACTCGCCCTGGGGAAAGGTATACCCTTAGAATCTCATTGAATTATATCGACGACATTAAGTCATTCCTTCACTCCATTTTATGGAGATCTGAAGATCATATTAAGCTACAATCAGATGTTTAAGGGCCACTGATGACTGTGCTGTAATGAATAAATACTGAAGCATCAGTTTAATTGGTTTCCACAAGTAGGTTGCTCTGTGCTGGGAGACTGTTGGTATTTCCTTGCAGGGATTAAGATTCCTTAACATCAGCAGAAAATGCTGTGTTCCGTGTCGTGATGAGCTATGCAGAACGGGTCTGTGTATCAGTGAATACGTACAACTGTGTGTGCTTCACGGGGCACAAACAAAGTAGATCTGCACTTCACATACAAACTACAGAACTAATATTTGCCCTGGCCCAAACATACTATATAGAGACACCATTTCTAAGTACCAAAAATAGATGAGCTGAGGTTTGAGAAGCAGAACATAAATGAAGTATGGGATGGCTTCATCATTTATTGTCTTACTGTTGAGGCTTACCAGTCTTAATTCACCATTAAGGAGGTTTTTCACAGTATCACAGTACATTAGGAATTGGAAGGGAACTCAAAAGATCATCTAGTCCAATTCCCCTGCCAGAGCGGGACCGTGTTAAAGTTGGCATTTGCCTAGGAGGGCTTTCCTCTGAGTAATTCTATGTTAGCCCACTCCAAATGCTGTTTGTTTAAAGACACAGAGGTTTTGACAAACAAAAAAATCATTCCACACACGGTCATCTATGTCGGCTACAATTCTCACTTTGCTGGAATTATTTAAGAAGATTTGCCTGAAATAAAAAGAAAACCAACTCGACATGGATCATTGTCCAGATTCTGAACTTTCTGTGCAGGAGTTTTCCCTTTTCTTGCAAACAGAACAACATGAATATCGAGAACAACTTCTGGTGCTCGTATGCAGTGCACCCATGTTTGCCATCACCCGCTGCTTTTGCATCAAAATGTTTGTGAGCAGAGATGTCATCACTTTTTCTACAATGGAAACAAACATATATTCAGAGCCTGTGTCTAAGTTATATAGCAGTGTAAGTCCAAACACATAAGACTAGACTGCCTGGTATTGCTGGATCTAGCACAGGATCTAGCACTGGTCAGCTGACAGAGCTTCAACACCCTCATTACTCATTTTAGCCCCTCACCATTGGATTACCAGTGCTTCAGTTCTGCCTGCATTGCAAAGTCATTTTCTGCTGGTTCTGTTCTGCTGTGCCATGCAGCAGGAATTCATGCAAACAAAGGACATTACTGTTGGTCTTACCTTTGAGCAGAATTGCCACTTCTACAAAATCTTTATCAGAACGTTTATTGATCCGGTCATTGCGAACATAACCATACACACAAAAAGGGTAGAAGACTTATTCTATAACAAGTTTTTTCAAGAACGACTCATCTGATTGGAAATAAAAAGGACGCTATGAATTTATACCTTTTAAGGAACAGAATTGTCTCTGTATGCTGTCAGAAGTTTCTATCTTCAGAAAATCAATAAAACATTTTATTTTGCTGGACTTATTAAGGAAATAAGACTATTTGCTCCGTGCATAAGTGGTTTTGTCTGTTCCCCTGTAGTCCAAAATATTCAATAATGTCAACAGGTCTAAACATTTTGAAGATCTTGAGAAATTAAATGTAGATATAGATTTGGTTTAGTGATCTGCTAATGTCCCAAAGGATCAAAAGACTTCTGTATCACACAGAATCACTCTGGTAGGAAAAGACCGCTGGGATCATCAAGTCCAAACCATCTACCCTACCTTACAAGTTCACTCCTAAACCAGATCCCTCAACACCTCACCCAAACGACCTTTAAACACATCTAGGCATGGCAACTCAGCCACCTCCCTGGGAAGCCTATTCCAGTGATTGACCACTCTTTCAGTGAAAAAAATTATCTTAATATCAAGTCTAACGATATGAGATATATATATGAGATATTTAGACACAGAAGTGCACCATAGGGAATGTTAGTATCAATGTCCTAAAGGAAAAAGGATCAAGGCATCCACAACAGCCATCAGAACATCCGCTTTCTTTCTAGGGAAGTTCTATGCCATCTAATTGGGCACAAACCTCAAGCTGAAAGTTTTCTCTTGATTAAGACAATTGTGTTGACTCTCTGGAAACAAGGCATTTGAAGACTTCGATCTCTAAGAACAAGTTAGACCACTCCTTTTAATTTTACCATCTAGGAAATAGATTTGAAATAGTCTCAAAATCAGTTTTTCTGAGTTTAGCCTGGAGAGTCATCCCGTAGTCTTGTGTTTTACAAAGGTTAAAGAAAAAAGAGATTCAGTTTACCATGCTCTAGAACAATCTTATCTCCATTACCAACATTATCTACAGAAGTTGGATATCTGTAGAATCTCTGTTCCATCGCCTCTAAAAAACAACAGGAAAAAACTGTAGCCCAGGTATTGAAGAAAATATCGATTCATTATGCTTCTTGCTATTGTGATTTAAGCAGTAAGCAACTTGGTTTTACTCCAACAGCTGCTCTGCAGTCAGAAGGAAGACTAGAAGAAATGCTGCAGGAAGTGGAGTCTTTTTATCTGCCAGTCAATCTCAGGTACACTGAATCCCTTGACAAATGAATCTATTTCTTGTGAGTAAGAAGAATGAAAGCTATGAGGCCAGAACAGTCTTCCTTCCATGTTCCAATTCCCAATATGATGACCTGATTTTCTGTTCTTATCGTTACCTAGAAGCATTTAGACCTGAAGAAAAAAAAAGTCTTTTAAAAGGAAAAAGTCTCTCATCTAAAAATGGAGAGGGGAAAAAAATGTTAAAAACTGCAAAACCCCGATGCCATATTGCTTCCTGGAAAGCAAACCCCATGGTGACCGTACTCCTAAATACACAGTAGCTTTTATGAAGAAAAGGTTTTCATATTAATGTCTATAAATATGTGAAGGGTGGGTGTCCGAAGGATGGAACCAGGCTCTGCTCAATGACATCTGGTGATAGGACAAGGGGTAATGGGTGTCAGCTGGAACACAGGAGGTTCCACATCAATCTGAGAAGGAACTTCTTCCCAGTGAGGGTGACAGAGCACTGAAAGGGGCTGCCCAGGGG
>JAOXOE010000343.1:28611649-28622418 GCA_028565055.1 Phoeniculus purpureus | reverse complement strand
AAGGAACTTCTTCCCAGTGAGGGTGACAGAGCACTGAAAGGGGCTGCCCAGGGGGGTTGTGGAGTCTTCTTCTCTGGAGAGGTTTAAAAGCCACCTGGCCACGTTCCTGTGCGACTTGGTCCATGTGATCCTGCTGTGTGGGTGCGATTGGACTAGTTGATCTTACGTTGTCCCTTCCAATCCCTAATGATTCTATGATACCATTTTACCATTTTACATTATTCACATTTTCTAGGAGTCCTTTGCGCAATGTAGTAGAGCCAAGCTGGATACTCAGTGTGCATAATCCAACAGAAGTATGAAAGAACAGAAAATTGAGACTAATTTCTATTTTTGGGAACTTTAAAAAACTCTACATTTTTTATTTTTTATCTTGAGGCACTTTTAAAAGGTCTGTGATCTCCTAAATCTGATCATCTCATTGCCATTACCATACATTAAAGGAAAAAAACTGCTGACCTTTTTAGACTCGTGAATCCAACAAGAACTTGGTTCAACTTGCCAAAGTATACCGCTTTGACTTTGAAAACATCCACCTGCAATATGAAAATAATAAAAATGATATTTTATTTAAACTTAATATGCATCTGGTTTTGAATATTTATCAGTTTAGTCTTGTGTGTCTGGTCATCATTTTGTAGCTGAACAGAATCAAATGGATCTTGTTTACGACATTCCATTGGCTTTGACTTCAACATTAAACATTACATGATAAAACATTTTCTGATCAAGTTAATACTAGGAATTATAAGTGTCAAAATGCTTCAAATTTAATAGGAAGTGGTTTTGAAAACATCAGATACACAAACTGGGAATGAGGGACTCATTTCTAGTATCTTCATAGACTGAAACAACAAAATCAGATCAATTACTAATTGTGTTGAAGGCCACATTGATCCTGATAAGAGAGATTTGTGACACAACTAGACCTTGTGGTACCTTCCCTTCGTTTCTCTGTTGTACATCTTTGTAATGTATCCACCTTCCTGCCTATATGTTTGTCTTCTTTGCACAGTCATCTTACCTCACTGGTCTCCCTTCTATGACTGGGTGACCCACCTAGTGGATGAGGTGAAGGCTGTGGATGGGGCCTACCTAGACTTCAGCAAAGCCTTCAACAGTCTCCCATAGCATCCTCCTGGAAAAGCTGGCAGCCCAAGGTTTGGACTGGAGCATCTTTCACTGGATTAAATTGCCTGGATGACCGGGCCAAGAGAGCAGTGGTGAATGGTGCTGCATCCAGTTGGCAGCTGGTAACATGTAGTGTCCCCTGGGGTCGGTACTGGGCCCAGTTCTATTGAACATCTTTATTGATGACCTGGATGAGGCGATCCAGTCTATCCTCCATAAATTCACAGATGACACCAAGCTGGGGAGGAGTGTTGATCTGCTGGAGGATAGGAAGATGCTGCAGTGGGATTTGGACAGGCTGGGTATGAGATTTAACAAGACCAAGTGCAGGGTCCCATGCTTTGGCCACAGTAACCCCATGCAGCTACAGACTGGGGGATGAGTTCTGGAGAGCAGCCCAGTATGCTGGAGAAGAGGGGTCTCAGGGGGGACTCTTTACAACTACCTGAAAGGAAGTTGTAGTCAGGTAGGGGTCAGGCTCTTCTCTCAGGCAACTAGCAACAGAATGAGAGGGCAGGGCCTGAAGCTGAACAAGGGGAAGGTTAGGTTGGATGTTAGGAATCGCTTCCTCATGAAAAGGGTGACCAGACATTGGAATGGACTGCCCAGAGGAGTGGTAGTCACCATCTCTGGAGGTGTTTAAGGACGTGGCACTTAGTGCCATGGTCTAGGTGATTGTGGTGATGTTAGGTCATAGGCTGGGCTTGATGATCTCAAAGGCCTTTTCCAGCTTCAATAATTCTGTGATTCACAATCAGTGGGAAAGTACAGTGACACACAAAAGTTCATGCTGCCTGTGAGAACCATGCTGACCACAAGCATCATCTAGGAAAAGCGAGTGGACTAAGTACAGAGAGCTAGGCATTTGAGGGCAAGCTGGAGTAAAGAAAACTGTAAGGAATGAATACCCAAACAGTTGCTACTTTAAGTCTTTTCTATAAGAAGATTAGGGTGCTGTAGCCCAGGATATAGAAAAGCTTTTTAACGTTTCAGATGGAGGATTTAGCATCCTGAACAGGCTCATTCAAAAACTGACACAGAATCTGGATTAGACAGAAAAGGACCTCGCGAATTTGCAGATGAGTTGTATTTCCAGTCAAATGAACTTTTGCAGGAGCCAATTGTATTGTTCATGTATTTTTTGTTACAAGTATTATACTTACAGAAAATTTAACATAATTCCTTACAAAAGATCAAATGAAAAAAAGCTCGAGGCAGTTCAGGGTTTGTTTTTTTGAAAGAAACAGTGAATAGTTCATCTTTGAGCCTGTACTTAAACCTTATCCACAGCGGCAAGCAGTCTTGCTGTTCAGATCTCCCCAAGGAATTATCTTTAGGATACACTGCAGATAACTATTATCTATATCACCAAAATGTTTAATCTATGAACTTTTCTACATTACTTCCTTAAAGTCAGATGAGTCTAGACGATCCTGTCCTGGCAGGGGGATTGGACTAGATGATCTTTCGAAGTCCCTTCCGATCCCTAATGTTCTGTTGTTCTACTATCCTGTCATTAATATTTTCACAATTATCTCATAAAGTCTGAGCTCCCAGATTGATTAGGTCCCTTCCAACCCAAAACATTCTATGATGCCTTGACATTGGGCACAAGTATCTCTTCCAAAGTGATTATTTGTTTTAGTTGCTTTCTTTTTATGAATAACTGTTCCAGTCTTCTAGGAAAAGCCTTGTAAACCTCAAAGAGCAAGAATATTTTTGTTTAGAAGAAGTGGGTGGAAGAAATGGAAGTATTAAAAATAAAACTGGAGATAAACGTTCAGGAAAGTCAAAAAGCAAAGGTTGTGGTCTAAAGTAGGCATAATGCAAGGTATCTTACAAGAAAGTTACTGGTCTTATCAGTCAGGCATGTTTTAACAAAGCGCTGACACCTCCCTGGCCTTAAAAGTCTAGAGTACTAAAATAGAAGTTTTCAAGTGTATTTAATCCAATTCCAAACTACTTCGCCTACGCTTCCACAGTCACAACAGGCTGATGTTGCTTAAAAGCAACATACTAGCTGTGGAGACAACTACCTCTTAGTTGTCAGAGAAAACTATGTCCATGTGGAACAGTCAACAGTAGCATTTTTGATAATCTGCCATGAAAGGCTTTAAGTAAACATGAATTGTAATGAAACAAAGACACTCACAGATTCAGTCACGATTGTCCTCTTTGCTTCATCTGCCCTCCAGCAAAAGCAATGCAGCTGTTTCTTGAGTTAAGCCATCATTTCCTCGAGTCACTCTCATTGTGTACAAAGATAAGCCTCACCAGTGGCACCTGCCTTCTTCACATCTCCCGTGTGCAGATGGATTGCATACTCCACAGCTTCAGTAAAGAACACATGTAAAAAAGTCGGCAGAAGAAAATCACAGAATCACAGAACATTAAGAAGGGACCTCGAAAGATCATCTAGTCCAATTTCCCCGCCACAGCAGGATCACCTAGATCAAGTCGCACAGGAACACATCCAGGTGGGTTTAAAACATCTCCAAAGAAGGAAACCCCTCAACCGCCCTAGGCAGCCCTTTCCAGTGGTCTGTTACCCTCACTGTGAAGAAGTTCCTTCTCATATTGATGTGGAACCTCTATGTTCCAGCTTACACCCATTGCCCCTTGTCCTATCATTAGATGACACTGAGGAGAACCTGGCTCCATCCTCCTAACACCCACAAAATGCTCTAGGTCTTCTTGCCTGACATCTGTGTGTATACCAATCCCTGATAGACACCATTACAAATTTCATCTGCACCCCATATTGTGCCACAGATCAAGGAGTACAGGTCCTGGTGACATATATAAGCAAAGCACGTTTCTGCTGCAAAGCTGCCTGTACAGATCTGTTCTGCTCTGATGCTGTTGACTGGCTGCTGCTTGATCTTCTATATGCAGTCTCCATGCCAATAAACATTACAAACCACTTCTTCATTGAAAGAGTCGGAACACAGTGCCCAAGGAGAGGGTTGAATCACCATCCTTGGACGTGTTTAAAAGTCATGTAGATCTGGAGCTTAGGGACATGGTTTTGCAGTGGACTTGGGACAGTTGAGTTAATGGTTAGACTCAATGATCTTAACGGTCTTTTGCTACCTAAATTCTTCTATGATTCTAAGGTAGAGAATCCCTTTCTAAGAAATTCTTCATGTTTACCTGCTCTTTTGAAAGTCTAAGTTTACCTGTATTTACTTGTATTTCTTAGATTCTGCCTTTCCTTCACCATCTACTATTTTCTCCTTGAAATTAAATGGGTACTGAACCGTCTTGGACTACTCCAAATTCAGCCTCAACTCCCACAGCAAAGCAGACACAACATCTAGACTACATGACAGTTACATGCTGCTGAAAGTCTTCTAGCTTCATGCTGCAGCTTGTCTCTGCCTGGGATCTGACTGGCTCTACAGCATCTGCAGAACCAGGAAACGTGTGTGCAAAGGGAAATGGTGCCTTAGGTAGACACAAACCCGAGAAACCAAGAAGGACTTCCAGTCTCACAATTGACAATAGAAGATAGAGAGCACTGAAATACACATTATTTGAGTCTGAAATTCATATTTCTGTCTAAAATGCATCACAGGATGCAAAAATATCTATGTATACATCCTGGAAACCTCCAACATTTTCAGTACTGTTTGCATCGTTCAATCAAAATTATTCCCAGATAGAAATAGAACTGTTTAACCAAAGTTCACATCCTTTAAAAATATATAATTACGAGAAATTTCTGGTAGGTTTGAGAGTGATTGTTAGAACCCTGATGCTAAGGATGTTATTCCTTTTCATGTGTAGGTGATGATAGGAAAACAGGGAGGATTAAAACCACAAGTGTTCTGAGGATATTTATTTTTAAGCTTTTCTTACAGCTCTTTTCACAAGTTGGTGCTATTCATATTGAGTGTTAGAATCCGAGTATTGCGACATCTTGTACAGCTATTTCTCTAGATGTCTAAAATTAAAAGGTCACATAACTGGAACAAGGGTTCTGAAGAGTGGGCTTGCATACTGATTGAAAAATTAATATCTAAAAGGATTCATTAAATGATAAGGGCTGTACCAGTCTGTGAACAGAAGCACATTCAGTGCAGTAAGTATCTGAAGTGTCTTTGTTTCTCTTAATATTTTGCTCTGTTGGGATGATGTCTGAGGAAAAAAAAAAATCTGAAAATTGGATTTATTTCACTGCAGTGCTGTTTATTTTATTTCAGGGACTTCCCTTGGGATTTTATTTATTTATTTAGTTTTTAGATGATTTACACCAGGAGCTGGGAAAGTACTTGTAATGGATGGTATCACTCACGTTCCATAATAAGAAGCAAATCAAGATTTTTCCTAAACTGGGGCTGATATTTCTCAGCCCTTTTCTTAAGGCAGTTGAGAACCAGACTGCTATAAGTACGAGAGGTGATTCTTTGGCATCCTGGCCAGTATTAGAAACTGTGCGTCCAGCAGGAGTAGGGAAGCGATTTTCCCTCTGTACTCAGCACTGGTGAGGCTGCACCTTGAGTACTGGGTCCAGTTTTGGGCATCTCAGTGCAAGGGAGACGTCAAGGTACTTGAATGAGTGCAGAGGAGGGCAATGAAGCTGGTGAAGGGCCTGGAGAATCAATCTGAGGAGGAGAGACTGAGAGACTTGGGGCTGTTTAGTTTGAGGAAGAGGAGGCTTAGGCGAGCCCTCATTGCTCTCAACAACTATCTGAAAGGACACCATAGAGATGTTGGTGCTGGTCTCTTCTCACAGGTGACAGAACTAGAGAGAATGGTTTCAAGTTCTAACAAGGTAGGTTTAGATTGGACTTCAGGAAAAAATTCTTCACAGGAAGAGTGGTCAGGCACTGGAATGGGCTGCCCAGGGTGGCGGTTGAGTCCCCACCCCTGGATGAGTTTAAAAGACACTTGGATGTAGTGTTGGGGGATCTGGTTTAGGGTGAACATATAGAGTAGGGTTGATGGTTGGACTCAATGATCCTAGGGGTCTTTTCCAAAATGAATGATTCTGTGATGATCCAGTGGCATTATTGCTTTTGGAGGAGTTTAGGTGTGACGGTAAGATGCTGTGTTACACACCTAGAGTGTTGCCTTGCCTCTACATCTTGGTCATACAGGCAGAATAATCGAAGTTGAAGACTACTTGTGTGAAAAAGATCATAAGAGTTTGGTGCACAGAACTGATCATTCATGTAGTGTAGGTCAGAAATCACCGTGCTTGTAAATATCTTTTGTCCAAAATCATTAATATTCTCAACAATAAGCTTTAATAAGCTTTAATCACATGGATAGCATTTAAATGAGCACTGATAATTAGAAACATATCTGAATCTTTGTCTGAATCAGTATTTTCCACTGAATCTGTTGAATCTATTTATTCATTGTTTAAATCTCAGTATAGCCACAGTGAGTATCTCCCATTCATTTTCAAAGGTTTTAGATCAGAGACAGGACTTCCACTATGTATATGAAATTAAAAAATGCAAAATAACCTCCCTAAGAGGAAAGGCATAACACCAAAAAAAAATGCTAGGAAAGAGGGTAAAAGTTTTTAGGATGACTCTGAGATCATTCTGACTATCGGATGAACAACAGAACAACATCCCAAACAAAGAAAATCTATTAACCCTAAATCAGTTGTTCAACCATGCCTTTCTTTCTCTTCATGATCCTTTCTATAAAGGCTCTGTTTTAGATTTAAGCCTACCTAATGCACAATTGATTACCTAATGCTTATCGAAAAGGGGAAAAAACATGAATAAGACAGAAGGTGTTGCTTTGAATTTGCCCTTTTGACTGTTGAATTTAATATTTAAATTCTAAATCAGAGCTCTCAATAGCCTGTAAAGGGTGAACAATGTAAATGAAACAAGTACCTCCTTTCTGAATGTCAGAGTCAAACCTTTTACACTGGAACAGGCTGCCCAGGGGGGTTGTGGAGTCTCCTTCTCCAGAGACATCCAAAACCCCACCGGGATATGTTCCTGTGCACCTTGGTCTAGGTGGTCCTGCTATGGCAGGGAGACTGGACTAGATGACCCTTCGAGGCCCCTTCCAGTCCCTTATGTTCTGTGATTCTGTGTGATACACCGTTGTGATTTTAGGTTTGTAATGAAGCAGGCTAGTGCAGATAATTTTTCCAGTGGGGGTGGAAGATTAAGAAAAGCCATGAGGAGAAAATGACCTATCAGCTCAACTCCTCCTGCTGGACCGCTCAAAACCTCTTGCTTGTCAAGATCTCCATGGACAGATATGATGGTACGGATGAGAATTATAATGGAACCGGGTGGAGGTTCTGTATTTCAGAGCTGCTGGATATAGCTGACAGAGCCTTTTTTAAATAGGCTGTCACAGGTTAACAGCAAGAGTTTCTAAAATGTTAATTGATTTTAACACTTTTGGCTGTAGATCCCTGGAGCCCAAAAAATGATTTGTGAGAAAATTCCTGGGTTAGGAGATACTTACTACTCATCTATGGAATAAGTCTTGAGGGAGAACTTAAACACCTCTTTTTCCTACAAATTTTCCAATAAAAGCACCTTAGCTTTCTAATATGAGTTAAAAGCTGATAGCCCTACAAATCAGGATAACGCAGGCTGACAGTGTCTATATTTAGTTATTAAATAAAGACTTTGAGGGGTGTATCCTACATGGTGTTGTTTTTGGATTTCTGTATTTTATATGTAGTTAAACATTTAGCAATTTTAAATTCTGAAAAAAATTATGAACACATAATTCTCCCCTTTTCTTTCCATAAATACATCGAGATTTTTGTCAAGCTTTAGATTTACTACATTAATAATTGTACATCCTGCATATACTACATCCCATATCCGATGTGATTTTGAATCTGATAGAACAAAAACCTGAAATCGTAAGATTTTTCTTCAGTAAATTAACACAAGAGTACTAATTGTTTAAAATCATGCAAAACTACACAGAAACAGAGCTTTTTAAAGATTTTCTGTGTATTCACAGAATCACAGAGCATTAGGGATTGGAAGGGACCTCGAAAGATCATCTAGTCCAATCCCTCTGCCACAGTAAGATCACCAAGTCACACAGGAACACATCCAGGTGGGTTTTAAGCATCTCCAGAGAAGGAGACCCCTCAACCTCCCTGGGCAGCCTGTTCACTGTCTCTGTCACCCTCACTGTGAAGAAGTTCCTTCTCATATTGACGTGGAACGTCCTATGTTTATTTTGTTCAAGCTTCAACTTTAAATGGAAAGAAAAAGGTAGAAAAAAAATCCTCTTAGAAACTAATGTGCAAGAGCTCACAAGGAATATTTTATTCCTTTTCCTGTGATGCTTTCATCTTTTCCTGTTTAAGCAGAAGACTCCCTGTACTATTGCCTCTAGCAATAAACCTCTTAGCTGTCACTAAAAGCTTCCATGTATGATCTTTACTACCCCCATCAATCCTCTTTATTCTAATGAGCCGGATAGATGGGAAGCCTGGTGTCAAATAGCTAGTGATCAAGATATCAGTATGCAGTTGGTTGCTCCTCTCTTTGTTCCTGGGGGGTTGGGAGAAATCGCTTTATCATCTCTCTGGCATCATACAATTCACATGTGTGACAGCAGAGAAACATCCAGTTGAACGTGTAGTTGTGAGATTTTACTTGCTGTGCTATAAATTTCTCACTCGCCTCAACAAACCATTAATGACATTGGAAATCTTAGATGTCTCTTTGCTGGCTAGTTGTAACATGCTTTTAAAATTCTCTGGTTTTTTAGGGAGTCTCTGCAATTCTTCCATTCTTAAAAAAGTTATGATGCTTCTAGGTCACATACATTTCTCTGTGATTGGGAAAATTCAGGTGATATCACACAGTAGGTGTTATTTTATACACATCTTCAGCTGACATACTGTTAATTTTATGAGATAAATAATCAAGAGATGAAACTGGAACATCATCTAAGATGAAAGAAGCCAAATCTGATGTCTGGCGTCAGCAGTTAGAGCATCTGTTGTAACCCAGACACCAACGATTCCTGTTTTCTCAGTCTTCCTTTGTGATAAATGCATGGGCAAAACCACCACAATCCTTAATACCAAATTCATGGGGAAATGCTCACACAGTATTTGAGGTCCAAAAGATATATATTGGTATTCCAGTGACAGATCCTGACCCAAACAACAAAAAAGGACTTAGCTTACCAGGCTGCTGATCTGCATAGACAGCTGGCGCTTCCACACATTTGTCTTCATTAGGCTTGAACCAGCAGTCAAAAGCTAAATCCATCTCTTCCTTTGTGCCTTTGTGCTTCGTATGCGGTAAATCGAAGTGCCACGGCTGGTTTAGCTCGCCAGTTACCTGTTCGTGTATTGAGTTCATGTATAGAGCCAATATCTGCCAGTTCATCCTATGTGAGGCAAAACAAAAAAGAGAGAATGAACTGATCTCATCCTGACTGTACCAGATCCAATGTGGTTGACAGCTGCGTGCAACACTTGAACAAACTTCAGCTGTTAGACTATTGGGGCTGATTTATAACCACTACTAATTTCCCCCTTTCTAATCAATAGCAAATTGATTTACTAATGTGAATGAGGAGGTGGAATGCTTTAAGGTTTGGTGTGGGGGAACTAGTGACAACAGTCACTGCTGAAATTCCCTACCCAGAACAAGGCAGAGTGTTCATGCACGTGACATTCATTAGGTAAACTGTTTGCAGGCCCAGAAGCTTTAGTCAATATTAAAAGCTGTTAGAAATATTCCTTACAAAATACAATATAAAAATGGTGCAATTGACTATAAATTTGAGCCAGCTGCTGTGGTTGCTCCACACATAGATTCTGCCTCTATTGACCTCTTCAGTTTATGTCACTAGCTTTGGAAGTTCCTTTTGTTGCTCAGTGTGCTTCCCCTCTGTTTTCTGATAAGCAGCTGCTTTCTTATCTGTAACAAGTGCCATTTATCTTTTCGTTTACTCCCCATAAAGTCCCTAAATTGCTCTAGCTTGTTATTTAAATTAAAGATTCAACCTGGATCAGTGCACTACCATGAAGCTTTGGCAACATTTCCTACATGTAGTTTTGCTATTGTTTTCAGAATGTTTATTGCAGCTACAGAGAATTGTTTCTGGGCTTTTATAGAACTGCCTTGAACTCTAAGCAATTTCTTTCATCTAACTGGCTAGAAGCCGCTCTTCATGCCAATCAACAGAATTTGCCGTGGCTCAGCCTAGCAAGCCAGGACAGCACTTGAACATTAAAAAGATGCCTCAGACGAATCCTCTCAAAGCAGCAGGATATGTGTCAAGGGTAAAGGTAGTCAGGACTGTGTTTGGGTTGATTTTAATACCTGTCATGTATATGCTGTTGGTTCAAGACTTGGGTATGCTTGAGTGCATTCTTCTGTGGCTTAAGAATATACAGAAAAATCCTTTGCCTCCTGGCCTCACAGACAGAACGGTTTGGGGGGAGAGTGTAAACTGTTTTACAAAGACTGAAATAAAGGAAAGAAAAGACCCCACATCCTCTGGGAATACTTCATTTTGGCATTCATAATTTTACGTTGCCTTTTGCTTAAAACTGCACCTTGGGAATCTTTATCACAGAATCACAGAACATTAAGGATTGGAAGGGACCTCGAAAGATCATCTAGTCCAATCCCCCTGCCACAGCAGGATCACCTAGACCAAGT
>JAOXOE010000343.1:28599361-28611549 GCA_028565055.1 Phoeniculus purpureus | reverse complement strand
TCTGTGATCACAAAATCACGCAGAATCGCAGCACATCAGGGATTGGAAGGGACCTCGAAATCTAGTCCAGTCCTCCAGACACAGCAGGATCACCTAGATCAAATCACACAGGAACATGTCCGGGCGGGTTTTAAATGTCTCCAGAGAAAGAGACTCTAATCACTAAACAGGACACACTGAGTAGCAGTACGAAAACATTTTCTATTTGGGCCACTATTTGCAACTTGACTCCTCAACAGACAGGATCATCATAGGATCATCTTTATTCCTAACCTGCTATTGCAGCTGGAACCACAAGCCTCAGTTCTTTGACTATGCCCTGGACTGTAAAACAATTTTCAGAACAAACCAACATGCAATTGAAATGTAATATTTTTTTTGCCATAAGTAATGTCACCAATTCTGGCTTCTGTCAGGGAACTAACTTCCAAGTAACCTTGCCTGGAGTACTGAGGTCTGGAAAAGTTCTGGTAGATCAGGTGAGATGAGACTGAGCTTTTGAAAGATGTGGAACAATTGATACATTTTTATATGAACATGAAAACAGGATGAAACTCCATCTGTGGCAGGAGCAGAATTCGCAGTGAGGGTGACAGAGCACTGGAAGGGGCTGCCCAGGGGGTTGTGGAATCTCCTTCTCTGGAGATGTTTAAAACCTGCCAGGATATGTTCTTGTGCAACTTGGTCTAGGTGATCCTGCTGCGGTGGAGGGATTGGACTAGATGATCTTTTGAGATCCCTTCCAATCCCTAATGTTCTGTGACTCTGTGATATCTGTTATTAGATGCAGTTTTGGTATAGTTAAGAATTTTGAGTTAGTGTCAAAATCTCTTATTGCTGTGTAACTCTAGTTGGCTAAATATAACTTCCTGAGATTAACTAAAGGCTGGCAGATAAGCTCATGTCTCTCACGGATTCAAAAGAAGAAAGCAGAGACATAGAACTCATGTAATTCTGAAGTACATCTTATGTGGGAGTCAGTGGTAGCAAGAATTTAGGATGAATTTAATCTGGTGAACATCTCAATATCACTGGGAAAACAGAGTTAAAACAAAAGCAGAAAATAAGAATTTATTCACCCAATCAAAAAACCCAAGCAGCTTGTTTGTCCCTGAACATGGTTATAAAGGCTTACTATGTCTGAGACAACCAGGACCAGCCTGCTCTTAAGCAAACTACGCCCATTCTTCACATGTACCTCTCATGGGAAAACTGTTGGCCCAGCATTTTCAATCTTTTATAGCTGGAATTTATATCTAGAATCTCCCTAACATGCACTGAAAGGTGCAGATGAGCTTTTGGAAAGCAGTACCTGGCAGAACCAAACCCAGTCCCTGTGTCACACTAGAACTGGTACCTACAAACTACAAGAATTAGGAATAGCTAATGCTACACATTTCCAGCTCTCAGGAGATGGACTGTATCAGTGCTTTTGTCATCTCTGAAGCAACCTAAGCAGGCAAATCAATAAGAACTCATCATAATCAGTGTTTTTCTGATTTATGAAGCTGTGGCTTCTTGACAAGATGGTCTTTCACTTCACATAAAAACTATTAAAGCAGAAAAAAAATAACCATGAAAATCCTCACCCTTTGTAGGTTCCGCTCTGATTGTTCATTCAGTAAATCAAGTCCAATTCTTATCTTGTAGATATTCCCAATGCTTTTTATTTAACCTTGAGAAATCCAGAGCAAGAAGAGATCTAACTACAGATGCAAAAAAAAAAACTATAGGTGTATAAAACTTATTCTTTAACCAAGTGCTGCAGAGGCTGCAGTGCTGCCTGAGGCCATGCCTTGCAAATTAGCACCATGTCCAATTCATGAAGAGAAGACCTCTCAATCTCCCATGTATACAGAAGAAACAGCACCCTAATGGCAAGCACAAGCCTAGGAATTCTCTGCTTAATATTATTAGATATATTTTTCAAAAAAAATCCCCAAATAATCAAAACCAACCCTAAACATTTATCTTCCAGCAACTTCAATCATCGCATGTGACAGAACTCAAAAATCCATTTCTCATTTACACACATTTGTCATTAACTCAATTTAAGCTACACTTTGGGAAAAACTAGAGCTACACCACACGTGGGGAAACAAAAGATCTATAAAACCACATTTTTGTCTTCATAATTTGTTCCAGATTTTTCTGAACCACTGTAGTGTCAGGGTAAACAGGAACTGCACACAACATTGACAGTCACATTTGGAATTATAGGACCAAGAAAAGAAACTGCTTCTGAGTTGTCTAAGTAGATTCTTTCTGATCACCGGCTCAACCAGATTACAGCTGAGTGAAATCACAATGCTTGTCACGGAAATTATCGGGCAGAGATTTGATTTCTTTGGAGTTTGGAAAAAAAACCAAGAAGTAAAATAAGTTGGTGAGGGAAATTTATGAGAGAAATGTGGAAAACAAAATCAAACCCACTAAACCATGGGTCATAGATCTTTCATAATGCAGCACAGCAACATGACCATCAAAGGATAGAAAGCTTGGAGACCTTAAAGAACATGCTCTGAAAAGCTACTGGAATATCTGAAAAACTTTGAAAATCACTGATACTTTCTTTGTGTTTTGACTGTCATTTGCACTTTCAAGCATTATACACAGTCCTACTTATGGGGTGTCTTCTATACAGCCTGACCTACCTGTTGGAGCGCAGTGCAGGAGAAAGGGACCTGGGGGTCCTGGTGGACAGCAGGATGACCATGAGCCAGCAATGTGCCCTTGTGGCCAACAAGGCCAGTGGCATCCTGGGGTGGATCAGAAGAGGGGTGGCTAGCAGATCAAGAGATGTCCTCCCCCTCTACTCTGCCCTGGTGAGACCACATCTGGAGTATTGTGTCCAGTTCTGGTCTCCTCAGTTCAAGAGGTATGTGGAGCTGCTGAAGGGAGTCCAGCGCAGAGCCACAAAAGTGAAGGGAGTAGAACATCTCCCTGACGAGCAAAGGTTGAGGGAGCTGGGCTTCTTTAGTTTGGAGAAAAGGATGCTGAGGGGTGACCTCATTAATGTTTATAAATATGTGAAGAGTGGGTGTCAGAAGGATGGAGCCAGGCTCTGCTATCTAATGATAGGGCAAGGGGCAATGGGTGTGAGCTTGAACACTGGAGGTTCCACATCAGTATGAGAAGGAACTTCTTCATGGTGAGGGTGGAAGAGCAGTGGAAGGGGCTGCCCAGCGGAGTTGTGCAGTCTCCTTCTCTGGAAACATTTTAAACTCACCTGGCCACATTCCTGTGAGACTGGACCTCAACTGGATCTAGGGCATCCTGCTCTGGCAGGAGGATTAGACTGGCTGATCTTTTGAGGTCCCTTCCAATCCTTAGTGTTCTGTGATTCTACCCTATCTCAGTTACCAGGGGTTTATGTGAAGTTAACCATAACTGAACCATAAATGAAATTTGTAATGATCTGCTAAGAGAAGTTGTAATATTCTTTCTCACACCATAATGGCATCAATAAAAAGGCTGTGTTGTGGTCACAGTGTTTAGTTTACTTTAGTCAGAGATTTCTGAGAAAACAAACAATATTTACCCTTCGGTTTCCCTAACATTGAAATGTACTCAGTAAATTGCAATGGCATTTTGAGAAAGACCCTCAAAGACTGTCTGTTGTCTGTTCATCTAATGAACCTCTCTTAAGTTTTAACCAAACACACTGAAGTTATGTGATGATTTAATGTATCAACACAAAACACAAGTGCACTGTGATAAACGCACTCTGTCAGAAGGCAAAGAGTATAAACAAGTAGAGGTCTCCTAGAAGAAATCTCCGGGTAGGCTTTTGGGTATTTCTAATGCACAGTCTTAGAGAGGAATCATCAGACAGTGACTACTGACATGGGTAGGGTAAGAGAGAAGGCCACCTATGAACGGTTCTTATTTCTCAAGATGGTTCTAGTCAAGCTGGTTTTTTTCCCCCTAGAGCTCATGGCCAGAGCTGTGATTAGGTTGATTCCTTTAAAAAAAGACAATAAGTGTTGTTGTCTTTTGCTCTACAGACTATTAGTGAAACCATACCAAGGTCAAAGATGCAGTTGGTAGAAAGGAGAAGGTTGTTTGTATCTTGCATTCCTGTCCTCATTTCAGGATTTTGTCCTGCTAAAAAGGTACTGGATAAAGCGTAACGGCGAAATAAAACCAAAGAGTCCTTACTCATAGGCTTTTTTTTTGTAGATTTGTCTACTGCAGGCTAACAAGCGAAAAGCACTTTGGTGACTTTTACTCTTTCATGCCTGAAAGCAATAGTGTCAGTGTGATGTCAAGAATCAGAGTGGTAGCCCCTGCTGACCCCGTACGTGCCGAGACAGAGCCTGCTCTCTCACGTGATCAATACCCAGAGCACACAGCCATAGTGGATGACATCTATTTTAGAGAATTATACCTGGTCCATCCCTTCAGAGTGTATGGATTAACACCGCAAACATGCCATTACCCAACACTGCTTATCAATTATTCACTAATTAGGAGAACAGGATTTCCTGTGGATCATAATATACAGCCCACACGCTTAGGAAACAAACACTACCGTTGGGTGTCTTCCTGCCTGTGCCTTATTCATAGCCAATACTAACATTATTGACAGAGGAATCTTGGTTTGTGCCCAGACCATTTTAAAAGGGTTGATGAGTACAGAAAAAAAAAAATCTGTATGAAATGTTGAAAAATACAACGACACCTTCAGCCATTTGAAGACAGCAACGTGCTACGTACAGCTCAGAAAGTACTAAGCAAGTTTTAGCTCCTTTAGTAATTTCTTCTCAGTCTGCCTTGACATTTTCCTTATTACAACATACGTAGGGTTATTCTTAAATAACGGCAGAACAGTGTGTTCTGGTTACCTGACAACACATAGGTTTTATTAGGCTCTTAGTTATTCATAGGTTAAGCTTCTGACATTACTGAGGGAGCTGGGTCTCTTTAGCTTAGAGAAAAGGAGACTGAGGGGTGACCTCATTAATGTTTATAAATATGGGAAGGGTGGGTGTGGGGACGATGGAGCCAGGCTCTGCTCAGTGTCATCTAGTGATAGGACAAGGGGCAGTGGGTGTCAGTTGGAACACAGGAGGTTCCATATGACAATGAACTTCTTCCCAGTGAGAGTGACAGAGCAGTGGAAGGGGCTGCCCAGGAGGGTTGTGAAGTCTCCTTCTCCAGAGACATTTAAGACCTGCCTGGATGTGTTCCTGTGTGACTTGGTCTAGGTGATCCTGCTGTGGTATGGGGATTGGACTAAATGATCTTTCGAGGTCCCTTCCAATCCCTAATGTTCTGTGATTACAGGTCTCTGTAATCTGACAGATGAAAAAGTTCTCTTCCTTAACTGAACCAGCCTTACAGTGTGTATTTTACAGTATGCTTTGAACAAGGTATTCATGAAGACTTCATTAGTCAAGATCCCTAAATGATATGCACATCTTAAACCAGACATGCTTTGCTTGGGAATGAATAATTTCTGAAGCTCATTTCAAATCAATTACCTAAGGAAATCACAGTACTCCTGCAGTTGCTCCTTTTGGGCTACAGCAGGAGGGAAAGGGAGTTAAAAAAGTATTTCCTCTGTTGCTAGCTATGAGCACGAAGCTGATTTAATGCAGAATTCATAGAGATTAGATAGAGATTTATTGTGTGCAATAAACACAAGAAGAAAACATTTTTTCTTTTCACACGGTAGAATAATCTTTGGAAAGAGACAGATTAAAATAATGTTCTTAGCCTTCATTAGCTACCTGAAATTAATCCTCCTGCATGGGAAGAAACAGCTGCTTTCTGTTGTCCTTGCCAGGAGTTATTGGTCCAGCTACTCTTCCATCTCCATATATCCAGAGAATGACATCTGCTTCAGTTCCTGCAGTCCCTGTCAGCAGTGACACCTTCCATTCATCATCAGAAGGAAGAGGACACTCACCACCTTGGGGATTTCTCATTTCCTCTGCGGAATACAGAACATTATAGCAGCAGATGAAAATTGACATGAAACTGGCAGTTGCTCTTGTAACTTCAGCGCATAAGGAGACCATAACAGAGGGGGATTGTATTTTTTCATGGCAAATGAGAGACTCCGAGAAGATTGATTTATGTTTCCTGTCTAGACCAAAATGCACTGATTAGTTGAGCTACAAGAATCAACAGCAAAAGAACAAGTACCTCTCATATGTGCTATTGTAATGCTATCCTTTACTCTTATGGTGGTGCAGAGTACAGGTGCTATGATGCAGAACTAAGGCCATTAAACTGATATTTCTGGTTCCCTATCCTGACACTTAGAAATGAGGAGAATTACCTGAAAATACTCTTCTAATGCCTCATGTTGAAGCATCTTTAGTAGCAGAATCACGTGTCTGGTAATATGTGGAGAACAGAGACCATTTTCATTTCAAAGAGAAAGAAAGATACTTAGGAAATTAATTTCTGTTTAAAGCTTATTTATAAATATTAGTCAAATACTGTACATTGCTCAAAAAGGAGCAAAATACACCCTTGTCCAAGCACAGGAGGATGGTGCCAGCGTTTGGACTAAGGCAGGTTCTCAATGAATAAGACGAGCACCACGGCATCCCTTCAGAAATCAATTTCACAGCTTTAATGGCTGAGCAAAAAGCATTTCTGACAACATATGTTTCACTTTTGAATAGCACCTAGTAATCTTTTATGTACCCTTAAGAGAAAAATATAAATACATGTACACAAAGGCATGAAATGGCCACCACTGCACAGAAAATATGAAAAATAGACTCTTTGGGGATGAAGGAATTTAGTTCTGAGTATTCTAAGTAGAGTTTACAGACATCCAATACCGTCTGGAATGCTGCTTTTCTATAACAGGGCCACTGACCATGAAGCCCTCTCCAAAAGAGGGAGTCCTTGCTCCTAAGAAATTACAATCTGATATAAACTCTAGATCTCAGAAGATGCACCAACACGTTGCCTACATGCTGCATCCTGCAGGGCTACCTTGGCCACTCTCTTTTCAAGTGACTTTTCAATGTGCTAACCATAACGAACATAACCTGTGCAGCAGATTAATCTTTAGTTTCCCCCAGGCCATTCGTCATCCGTTAAGTAGCTCTGTATGAACCAGGCTTCCAGAGACCAGAGACTCCAAACACATAACAGAGTCCTCTTACAGAATCACAGAACATTAGGGATTGGAAGGGACCTTGAAAGATCACCTAGATCCACCTGCACAGGCATAGATATCCACCTATTAATACCAAATCACAGGATTGTTATAGAATCATAGCATGTTTTAAGTCAGAAGGCATCATCTGGTACCAATCTCGCCTGTCACATCTCTCACTAGACCAGGTTGCCCAGAACCTTTTAAGCAGTTAATGCATTTCCATTTATAAAATGTAGATTAGAAAGTCCCAAGTAATACAAGTACACCTCCAGCCTTTAAATATTTACTGCTTTCTATGCAAACTCTAACCCAGAGAGAGGAAACCCTTCCCTACTCCACAACTTGCCTGTTTTTTGCTACCCATCAACGCAGCTCAACAGGCAGACCACAAGGCGCATGGCAAGTTAAGGACAAGCTTCCTTGGGAAATTAGTATCCCGTGCATGTACCTTTCTTCCTGCTTTTCACAGGTTTGCTAAACTGTTGAGAGATTCATCTTTTCTGTGCAACTGCCAGCCCTGTTTGCACAAAGCCGCTGGAGTTACGGGTGCTGCTTGACCCAGGAAAGGAGACAACAGAAGCTTGCGAAGCGCCACCTACCTCTTCAGCTGTAGTTGAGCTCCATCTGGTGGAAGAGACTAACTTTTAGCCTGATACCTTCCGGCGTTTGAGTAGATACGATCTTTCGAACTGTAATCTTTAGAAGAGTTTTCTAGATTTCCTGCTGCCCAGCTTCCCTTGGCATGCACAACAAATTCTCTGGGAAGTCCAGTGCATCTTGGTGTTTCATCAGCTACTTCTCTTTGAAGATTGAACCAGTGTGACCCAGGCTCCTGGGCGACTCAAGAACGGCACAACTTTTGGCTAAAGGTGAAGACAGTTCACAGCTTGTCTTTGCTCTGACGAAGTGGGAGTAGCAATAATAAACTGCATAAGCTGTGAGATACAGCAACATCTGGAACAGAGAGCATCATGATACCATTTCTATATTGCTCAAGCTTCCAAAACATTACCAGTCTGATATGAAAATGACTTTGTATTTCCAAGATTTACAGTCCTGATCCCAAATTATTTACGGTCCAAAATCCTAAAGTAATGGCTTTGGGAATCTCAAAGCACATAAACAGTTCTTTTTAAACACGACACAAGTTTGAAGTTAACATAAAAGATACCTGGGTGCCTCAATTGAAGTGTGGGGCTCAGCCTACAAATACAGCAAAGATGATTAGAGTATAAAATTGACATCAACATTAAATGAACTGACACCAGTCCTCCTTTGTTTGTGTCTGTGTTTCTCCTTCTTAGTGTTCTCCCAGAAAACACTTAAGGAATCAGAAGTTTTATGTTCGCTGTGAACGTGAAGCATCTTGTGCAACGGAAAATATAGAATCTGAGACTCAGATCTTCTATAGGTTGCCCAAGTTCCAACTGTGTTGGTAGCAAAGCAGAAAAGAGAAAGCTCATATTTAAGCATACCATTAGTAGCCGTTCTGTAGTCAGACTTTCTACAATGTGACAGACTGCAAAGGGTTCTCTGTATCAGAATTACAGTAATGAGTGTGATGTCTTGGAGGTCCTGCAAGGAGATCCAACAGTTTGCCTGGCAGCCTGACCTGTTGAGAAATTCAGCTGGAGTATTCTACTTCCATAATGGCAATGCACATCAGGTAAAAGAGGAATGGGTCTAGCTTCGACTAGAAGACTCTTGTTTCTCTAGTAACTCAAAAAAGTGAAAGGAAAACAGCTTCTACTCTCACCAGTAGAAGTTTCATCAGAAAGGACTGGTCTCTACAACTCCATTTGCCTACATCTATACAGGAAGTGCTGGGAAAGACAGACAACAGTAAGAGTTTGAAGATGGGACCAAACAAATCAAAATGGATCAAACCAAATCAGGAATATTTCTGTTGGCTTATGACAGGAAAGTTCCTTAGAAAAAGACACAAGGAAGAATGGGCATGTAAGTAGAAAGGCTAAGGCCAGATTTTTATGAAAAACCCCCATAGAACAGTTTGTGTTGGAGGGGATCTTTAAAGGTCATATAGTCTAAACCCTTTGTAACGAGCAGGGACATCTCTAAGTAGATAAGTTGCTCAGAGGTCTGTCCAACTTAACCTCAAAGGTTTCCTGGGATGAGGCATCTACCACCAGTCTGGGCAGCATTTTCCTCATTGTGATAGTTTTTTCCCATTTTTCTAGACTAAATCTGCCCCAATCCAAAGCAGATAGGCTAGGTGCCTTCCTAAACTAGGAAGTTTAGGCACTTCCTACACTTCCTGAGGTTCTCACAGGCCCACTTCTCAAGGTGGATGGATCCCATCCCTCAGGCATATCAAAAGAGATATCAGGGGTTTCCAGGTACCAGGTCAAGATGCAGCAAGCCAATACAAATTACAGCTTGGGATGGCATGATATCGCAGCATCAAATCATTTCGTCTATTTAAAACTTTCTACCAAAGAATAAAAAGTAAACTCCAAGAAAACAGAAAAAAACCCTATGTCAAAATTTTCCTATTCACGGACTATTTCCTTGTTAAGTTCTGCATTTCCTAGTCCTTATCAGATAGATTAACAACAGCACTATTTTTAATCAGACTAAATATAATTATAAAGCAACAGTCAGTAAAGGCACTTTCTAGCTTCCCCATTACGTGGCTGTTGACAAGAGCAAGAGGTGGCATATGATGAATGTCTAGTACATAAATATTTCTCCTTTCAACGTTTACATCAAACAGACTTAAACATTAAATGAAGAAAATATTACAAGTATGAAAGTACATTAATTTGTGTTTGCATTTAACTGCAATCAATAAGTTGTCACTTTCAAGTGAGAAGAATGAATCAAAGTGTTTAACTCAGTTTGACCTCTCTAATCAATGAATCCCTCATTGCTTCAAATAAGGGCACCTGGAGGCTACTGTCTAACTTCACTGCCTTGGGAAGACAAATCCCTAAGAGTTAATGATAAGAAACAAATTTCTTTTGATCAGTGTGTATGTTTAAAACAAAAAATCAAAACCCAATAAATACTGCTGAAGACCAGCGTAATGAACTGGGCTGTAGCAACGAATTTAGGTGATAAATAGCAGATCGTGCAAGGAACACAAAGCTCTCAGGTAGGAAACATAAATCAATCCTCTCTGTATCTATAATAGAATTTGTAAAGCAGGCCTTGCAACATAGTTCATGGCTTCTGAAATTTCAAATTGGCCAATTTTCCAAACAATTACCTCTTTTAGTTACAAAATACTGATGAAAGCCAAAGCTGTGTCATTTTTATTGTTCCCAGCAATAACCATTCACAGAGTGTTACAGGTTGGAAGGGACCTCAAAAGATCTTCTAATCCCAACCCCACTGCCGGAGTAGGGTAAGAACTGCAGCACCTGGTGTACCCAGACTGTCCCCCATCCAAGTACAAACCAGGCCCAACCCTGCTTAGCTAATCCATATCTATGTCTCTTCACCCCTTCTACTAGTACATTATATTGTCCCTTCGTAAGGTGCAGCTGTCTCTGGATGTCTGTTGTGTCCATAGCATAAGACATTGAAACTGTCATTGTGACCATGAGAATTATACAGCCAAAACCCATTGTGCCCACCGGGGTGATTTCCTAAGTATTAATAAATCTTTAGAAGACTGCAGATCACACTAGAGACATCCAATCTAAATTAATTAACAGTACATTTGTACTAATTGTTTTAATTTTTTTCTAACACTGTATCTTCATCATTTTTATTGGTCTTTAGTGGTTGTGCATCAGAGTTGGTACTTAAACAACTACACACAGCAATCATTCAAAATTGTTAAGGTAACACTCATGAATGTTATGCCCAGTATGTAAAATATATGAGAAATGTACAGAGTGCAGTCAAATCTCACAGGCTTTTGTCAGAAAAATACCATTAGATGTGCACTCGTTTATAGAAGGAAAAGTGCATCTTGATGAGAATTGGGAAAGAGTCTGCACACTGCATTCACAGTGATTTCACATTCTCTGTATAGGATGATTGTGAACTGTGTGTTCTCTAAATAATCTGATTTGTCTGTATCGACTGAGATGTAACCCCTCAAACAAAGACCACAGAACCACACAACAGGAGGGATTGGAAGGAGACCTCGAAAGATCATCCAGTCCAATCAAGCAACAAAGACCTGTTTACTGAATCAGTGCTGATTTGAGACCAAATTCCTGCAAGTAGGGAGTCTGGAGTCTCACCAAATAATTCACAGCTTGATTGCGTGTAAACCAAGGGCATAATTTATAAGTTACTTTCACGTATCAACAGCTGTTCTCAGTCATGAAAATAACTATATACTCCTATTACAAATATCACTGTATGAGACCATAATTTAACTCATCCTTTCTCATATCCTTCATGCATTCAAAAAATACTTAACCATATTTGGTTTTCTTGTCACCAAGAGCATCAACTGCGCTACCTGGACTGAGGCAAATGAAGCCATGGGTGAGCCTGTTGTAAAACTGAAGTGTAGTACCTTCCAGAAATTCCCACTTTTTGGCAGTGCACCGGTTTGTAAACAATGAGCAGAAAAGACTCGTGGGAAGATGATACACACAAGATTTATATGAGAACAGTTGACCTGATTTCCAGTCAAAGTACTATTTCAATGGTTGAAATAGAAGGTATGTTCTTACAGTTTTCTCTCCTTTGAGTTTTAACTTTCACCGTGTACAGACAAAAACCACGTAATTCGTTTACAGAGCATCCTTATTCCATTTGTCACAGTTGCAGTGAGCATAGCTTGTCCTCCCCATCAATTTTCACTTACTTCCTGGAAAAGTGCTGGTACCCGTCACAGTCAGTTCTCGAACAATATTACTGCCATCTGTCCCATGGTCCAGCCACCTGAAAACCAGAAGCAGTTTCAATAATATCACCTTGAGACTCCACTTGGAGCACTGCGTCTAGTTCTGGAGCACCTCTCCTGTGAGGACAGACTGAGGGAGTTGGGGCTGTTTAGTCTGGAGAAGAGGAGGCTCCGAGGTGACCTTCTTGTGGCCTTCCAGTATCTGAGAGGGGCCTACAAAAAGGCTGG
>JAOXOE010000343.1:28574761-28599261 GCA_028565055.1 Phoeniculus purpureus | reverse complement strand
CAGTGAGGTGAGGGGCCCAGAACTGCACACAGTGAGGTGAGGGGCCCAGAACTGCACACAGTGAGGTGAGGGGCCCAGAACTGCACACAGTGAGGTGAGGGGCCCACAACTGCACACAGTGAGGTGAGGGGCCCAGAAGTGCACACAGTGAGGTGAGGGGCCCAGAACTGCACACAGTTCACTTATAGCCCCCTCTCATCTAACACAGCCACTGCATGAGAGTAACCTTTTATTGCCAATAAAAATATCAACAAGATTAGACAGCAGCTTACTGTGGCTTGAAGTAAGTGGCTATTCTTTACAATATTTAGGCTCAAGAGTTCAGAAAAGCAGGCCCTGACTGCGGGCAATTTTAGTTTCACCATTAATTAGGTGCCTAATGACAAGATAGTGTAGCCCAAATCTCCAAGTGCATCTTTGCAGTGCAATTCATAATGCTAATCAAGCTAAAATTTAATAGCCTGCTTTATCTAGAACACAGACTACACAAGGAATTCAATGTTTTATCATGCAGACACTCCTCCTCTGCACCGATTCTCCATAGAAGAAGTCATTTTCATTAGTCAAAAATGACAGAGCAGTAGCAGATAACTTTGACAGAACTAGTGAGAGCGTAACAAATATTTTAAATACGTGATGGTACAGTGAGGTACCTGAGTCACTTGAACAGTTTCCCTAGAAGCCAGTGTCTTTCTTTCTAGAATGTTTTCATACATTAAGCTTCAGAAATCTGGACTCTGATTCAAAGAAAAGGCTACTCACTTTGCAGGCAGTATTCTGTGAAGAGAGATTTCATCACAGTGCTAAGACCACTGAGTCCTACAGCAATCTTGTCCAAACGTCCAAGATGCACAGCTTCAACAGCAAATCACAGAACACTAGATTTGGAAGGGACCTCAGAAGGTCATCTAGTCCAAACCCCTGCCATAGCAGGATCATCTAGACCAAGTTTCACAGGAACATATCCAGGTGGGTTTTAAAGGTCTCCAGAGAAGGAGACTCCACAACCCCCCTGGGCACTGACACTTTCCATGCACTGGTTAACTAAACACATAAAAAACTTGCACCTCAGTTTTACTTTTCTAGGACCTCAGAATCTTCCACTGTTTCATTCTTTTATGGATTCACTTAATAGAAGAGTATAGGCTTCCTCTGTTACAGTCCATATAGAATTCTTTAAAGGACTTGGAAAGTTACTTGAACATGGCATTCCATATGTAATTCTTTAAAGGCGGAAAGGGAAGAAAAACCTGGACAAATACCATAGAGGCATTTCTTTGTAGACATGGATAATGCAAGGAAAATTTTAGCCAAAAGTCAGTGAAAATGGAATCACAACTATGATACAAAAAAGAATCAACTCATTCTGAGATGATGACTGGGTACATCTAAGCTCCACTGAAGTCCTGTAGACACATGCTATTAATAAATTCAGAGCAGAGGCTTAACACAGTTAAATTAAAACTCAGGGATCATCCCAGCTCTATAATCAGTATTTATGAGTATTTATAATAATGCTTCTGGCTTTTCTTTTAGGAGCAGCAAGTTAGATCTGATGATCCTTATATGGGATCCTTTCCAGCTTGAGGTATTCTATCACTTTTTCCTTTAGATATTCCATGGAAAATTGTGTGGAATAGAGATTAAATGTCTCGGTCAGCAGATTTTTCGGTATAGGTGTAGTCTGCTAGACTCTCAAACGTGTCGTTCTAAAATTAAAAAGTGTAAAAGTTAAATAATTCTGAAGATAAAAGTAATATTATAAATTTAGTCCTTTCCCCTGTGCCTGTGAATTATGAAACAAGGAGGTGAACCACATCCTTTTTGCAGATCAGCTATTATTATTTGGATAAAGCCACACCAAGGCACAGAAGCTTTTGACAGAGTTTAGCTAGCAACAGAGTCATGTGCTGTTTTTTCCCCTAGAGCAAACCTGTGTCAGTACTTAAAGTAGTTTATTTAGGAACTGTTAGTAATACTGTATTTCATCTGCATCATTAACCGTGCCACCACTTTATCTACTTCACAAGTTTTTCTTCACAACACCCACACAGACAGGTACCCCACGAACCCACCATGGCAGAGGCAGAGAGTTTACGTCTCCAGAACAGCAATCCCATGTCTAAAATCACAGCAATACTCTCTCTTGCTATAATTTCTTCCTTCATTAACTGTCTATTTACCAGTTTCTGCAAGAAGAAAAGCAGAAGTGCACCAGACACTAACTCTGATTTATGCCCAGCAAGCAGCTGACCATCATACCACTAAAGATTGCATCGTAAAACATGAGCAAAAGGGGACAGAAATAGGATGGTAGAGGATAAAAAGTCAAACAAATGGTGCTCAGTACTCCAGCATTAGAGCCACAAAGTCTCCGTGTAATGCTTCTTAACAGTTTAATTCAAACTTTTTCGACTGAATAAAAAGGGCTGCTAATCAGAAAACGTTTCAGACGTTTTTTTATTCAGAAATTGGTTTTAAAGTGCCTCTCATAGTCTCTTTCAGATAGAATCCAGACCTCTTCAGTGTTCTGTTATCAAACTCTGCTGTCTGAAGTTTAAAAGCTGCGTTCTCTTTTCGCTGTCTCACGCAGACACATAATACTGGCAAAAAGACAGAGGCTGCCTTTCAATTACTAAGCTAGAGATGAAACTGCCTTCTCCAAAGCCTCCAGCATGACCCCACACACACTCAGGCTGGCAGAAAAGCACAGAAGTTCTTTTATTCCTCTCTTGTGTGACGGATAAATTGTTAACTCCGAAATGCAGATCGAGAGGATGGTTTAAGTGTGCTGCTGTGATTTACTTGGTTACATAAGTCTTTCACTGTATCTTTGTCTCAGAAAGAAAGAACTAACCTACTCGAAGAGAAGAGCCTGGAAACGAGAAGGTAACAGCTGTGTTCTAGAAGATGAAGCAAGAGAACCTTTGCTTACCTGGAAGGACAGGCTGAACCTTGTCTAAGACAGGAATTTTCATGGATATTTCCCCATCTCCTGGCTTCAGGCTAGCCATTGATGTACAAGGAAAGACAACTCCTCCCCTATGACAAGGTTCAAGCAACTGCACCCAAATGGCATCAAGAATTGAAATTTAAGTAGCCAGTCTCAGTCCAGATAGAACAGAACATGGAGTGTGCTAAGATGAAAGGCTTAGGTAGATGATAGAGTTGTTTACGTTGGAAAAAGACCTTCAAGACCATCTACTACAACCATCAACTCTACCAAGCCCACTGCTAAACCATGTTCCTTAGATGTTCTTGAAAGCAGTGCACAAAGAGCTCTGTGGCACAATACCTAAACCATGGGTTTGGGGTACATCTGCTCCCCAAATAACAACTGCCCCAGTCCGACTTTTCACTCAATCAGATTAGAAAATGCAGGGCAGAGTAACTCAAGGGTTTACCTGCTCAGGTGTAGTCCCACAAAACAGAGCCATGCTGTTCCATCTGCTACATCCATGTGAGCTGGCACTAGGTGGCATGGCTCACCAGAAACGGAATTCTCCCTGGGAAGTTTCACAGGGCTTGCCAATTCTATGCCTTTAAGTCATTCTCTTATCAGAACAAGAATTAAAGGATCCTTCAGCACTGCTTGTGACACTCAAAAACCCCCAAAACACGAAAGTCCCAACACCAGCCTGCTCCACACGTTTTCTTCCATGCCCAACTTCTAGCATACAGCAGGAGGAGGACCGTATGCACACCAGCTGAGGCAGGGAAGGAGATCTAGTTATTCTGTACTTCAAAGTATTCCTTATTAAGCACCCCAGAGGCTGCTGTGTATTATAGTAGCCCCTAATTATGCCAATTTATGCTACTAGCTACACTGGGTTTTGGATCGGCAGAGACAATTTTACCTGTAATTTTGCTGCAGCTCTATGCTTTGCAGAACCTAATCTCCTCAATTAGAATATTGAACAAGCCCAGAAATACTGGAAATACTTTTATGGCTTTTACTGCTTGAATACTAATCTTTAAAGAAAGTTTTGTCTTGTCTCAAAGACCTGGCACATCTTGGCCTGTCAACATCTACTGAGGAATCTTGAGAAGGTAACTTGGACATAGGTAGCCAGCCAGTTAACTATTGTCCTTGGTTTAACCTATTTCTTTTCTTCGACTTTACAGCCAAATTTGCAAAGAGGGAATGACCTAACCCTGGCTAATTATTGGGTGGTTGACTGAGATTTGGCAAGGAGTTAAAGTGATTTCTGCCTCCCAAGCACCTCCCACATGCGCCAGATTTTCTCCCTACTCTCCTGGAGGGTGCATGCCATATAATTTTGGCAACAACTGTGTTCAGCTTCGAGGTTTCTTTTGACCAACCATTTCAATTAAATCAACTACAAAAAGCTGTATTTGAAAGACTGGCTCTTGGACAGGACAGTGCAGATAACAGGTGCTCAGGGAATAGCTGCATGAAGGCTGCACAAACAACTAGTAATGAACTTCACTGCAGAAATAGCTGATATTCAATGCACTGGAAACCTGCCGCGAGTGTCTTCCTTCCTTGCTATATCATTTTTTCTTCATTATGTAGGCTGTATTTACTTCCCTTCTGTTGTTTCCTCCAGAATTCATTTTAACTTGTCACTTACAGTGTAGAGGTGGGTGTGAACTGATTTCCCTGTACCATGAGCCTCCCTGAACTCAGTGTTATAAAAAAAAGAGATAGAGCAGCAAGGACAGTCCAGAGGCAATGCAGATGTAGCCTACAGCATAAGCAGAGAGGCTTTTCTCTTTCTACACAGTAATACTACTCAGTATTATGGACACTCAGCTAAGAGGGGAATACTAGAACCACAGAGATTACCTTCATATTTTGCATTTAATAGTTGCTGGAGATGAAATAAATTCTAGTAATGAGAGTAGGAATCAGAGCCAATAATTATTTTGAAGAGGGTATTTTTTATCTGTCAGGCACCTGCTTAACTTACTTTATCTACTACTTTGCTCAGAAGCAGACTATATGTCCCTATAGCTAGAGATACCTGCTGACAACCCCATAGCCATTCTCAAGCTATGTAGCTTTTGACAAGAGACTTGTCCTGGCTCACTTTATTCACCATGCCACAGGACTGATGGGGGGAGCCACAGAACATTAGGGATTGGAAGGGACCTCAAGAGATCATCTAGTCCAATCCCCCCACCACAGCAGGACCACCTAGACCCATCTAAGTTGCACAGGAACGTATCCACATGGGTTTTAAACATCTCCAGAGAAGGAGACTCCACAACAAATTTCTGGGACCAGAGGCATCTTCAGATAGATAGACTTTTAGTATTAAAAATGCCATTACTTAGATAATACAGCAAGTATTTAAGCTAAAAATTTGCTCCATCCCCATAATTATTCATTTCCTCTCATTCCATTTTCAATATTTCAGCCCTCTTTAAAAATTAACAAGCATCTGTTGTCCTTGTTCTTTGCTTGGTCACTATGTACATTAACATGTAGTTCTCCTTAAACAGACAAGAAACATCTTGGGTCAAATCTGCTGGCAGTGATTTGATATGGGTGAGACAGGACACTAAATTTAGTTCCACATTTCTTGTTTCCAGATCAGGGCACCACACGAATAAACTTCATTTCACCACATAGATTTTGAAACATCATGCAATCTGGCACAATGCAAGAGGGCAAGATGATGGCTATATATTACTCACTCTGAAGATGCCTTCATTGCCTCTTCAAAATAATTTACTCTCCTCTCCATTAAGAAAAACAGACCTCAAACTGCTGGGATCCCCATACAATGTAATATAAATCTTTGAGCTTGTCCCTGCAGGTGGAATATCACTGGTGAGGACTGACACCTTCAATTTCCTAGCTACCAAAAGACAAAGACTCACTCTATGAATTCAACTCAACATTTTTCAACACAATACTTTTCATTTATCTAAAGTCTGATCAGTATCACATCAATTGATATAGAACTATGATTCTCAAAACATTGCAGTTGTGTTGGGCACACAAAACCCAAGGAATGCCAGGTTGCATTCGTCTCTTTTACCCTGCGGATGCCATGTGCCTAAGTCACATCTGCATGGGCAGAGACCACTTTTAAAACACAGTTTTGAAACACTGTGCTGGACGGAATAAAAATGACTGTTTACTTAGGCTACACCATCTCTCTCCAACACTCTCAGTCAAGTCACCTCTTCAATGACAAGCCCATAACTCCAAGCATTAGGGACTTTCAAAGAAAATTAGCTCTACTGAAAGATACTTCTGTAAGAAAGGGTCTGCTACACAGAGTGAATATCTCAAAGACTACCTAGCCAACTCCAATAGCATACACTTGTGCACCACAGCTGAAGAGTGTTTTGTACTACTGAAGAATTGTTTCCTAAAAGAAAACTTTCTTTAAAGTACAAATCATAAATAAGTATTAAATAAATGTTTTATACCTTCCCTGCATCATTCATGAACTTATAAACCCTATGGCAGTGTGATACATCTCGCTGTCAAACTTTTGTCCTCTTCCAGGATGACTGTTCTATTTCTTCCATGTCAGTTAACACTACAATCAGAGGCAGGTCTCCCAGTTAATACAACAATACAATCATTTCACCACTCTCTATGGGCTCTGCTAATCACAACCTCAGGCAGCACCTTTTGAGGAGCATATGATGACCCCTCCCCAGCAGTGAAGGAGGATCAGGAAAAGGAGAGGAGATCCACAGGTTGAAATAAAAACCAGACTGAATGAAACAGACAAACTAATCCCAATGCCAATACAAAGTTATACTCAGCCCAGGGAGTGTGTGGCGGTCACAAGAAGTGAGAAAGCAGTCCTCAGGAGCAGGATGGTGACTGAGACCCTCCAGGGATGGAGAGAAGCAGGAGGAAGAGGAAGATCAGGAAGAGCCCTTGTGCTCAGCCAGTTTCCCCTTTATATTGGTGTGAGATCCACCTGTGAGCCAGCTTGGGGCAGCTGCCCTGGCTGACTCCAAACTGCTCACAGCTGCTTACCTGAGAGCCTGGCCCAGAGAAACTAGGACAAGCTGTTTATTTGCCTCTCTAATCTCTACACGTTATTTACAGGATAGAAGCCTGTTAGTCAAAATAACTAAATATATGGTATTTAGTTGGTCTAATAACTTCAGGATTCATTTTCAAAAGTTAATTTTTATTTCTGTACTTACATGTAAAAAGGATTAGAAATACCACTGAGACCTTCTCTTGGAGCAATTCTAAAATGAGAATGAGAATGCCAAGAAATGTGGAACAACAGGAGGAATAACAGGAACAAGACTAGTACAGGAAATAACACACAGCTACTTGGTGTGAAATGCACTACATATTACATGTTGCTTTGGGGCTGTAACTTTAGCTTGTTGTAGCAGAGCCTTCAACGACAGAAATGCATCAGTTACTTAGCACAGAATCACAGAACTTTAGGGATTGGAAGGGACCTAGAGAGATCACCCAGTCCAATCCCCCTGCCACAGCACTGGATCACCTAGATCCAGTTATGGGGAAACATATCTGCCCCAACTCCTAAAGAGAATTGCAAAGTGCTTCAAGGTTTCCACATGTACTGCAAACCCCTTTGGTTTCAGATCTGATTTCTGCTTCTCCTCCAAGTACCCTCTGTCTCTCAAGCAGAAAATCAAAGCCTCTGAGACAAAAGATATTTGTGCTAGTCTTTAATGAAGTCCTCAATCTGGATCCAGAGCATCATGACAAGGGCATATTGCAGCATGTACACACCAGTCAGTCTAGGCACAGCCTCCTAAAGCACAGCATAGCCAAGTTCTCATGCTCTAACTGAACAATAACGCCTTCTTCCTTCAGGTGTATGTCTCACTTCATCGGCAATAACGCGAGGTCCTATGCAGCATTAGGACTTAACAAAAAGACCCCTAACCACTTTGCCTAACTAGAATATACATTAAATATTTCTCAATTTTATATTTAGAATCATTTACTGAAAATTGTAAACCATGGACGTGCTCACTACGCACACACAATATTTTTAAAAATGCTGTAAACAGGTACCCAAACCAGTTCTAACAGCGGATTGAAAGATCCTGACGCATATTACACGTGCCTCAGGAAACAACATTTACCAAGAAAAAAGCCAAACAAAAAGAAAACTCCAAAAACCAAACAAAAAAAAAATTCATGGAACAGCTTTAAGATACAGAAGTTACAGAACACTCAACTAAAGCTTGTAGTACAGGTAGAGAAATTGTGAGAGTAAGCAGTACTCCCTCAGAAGGGAGTATGGCAAGGACAGTCAGGAGTCCACTGACAGGCAGTCAACCTTTTCAGTTCCTGTGGAATCCCAAGGGCAGTACGTATGCTCCTCTTCCAGCATCCTTTAGGTAAAAGGAACAAACCTCATTCGGGATCTGGATGATCCTATACACAGACTGAAAGATCTCTTTACTTACATAAATATTCTGAAGTTGGCTTTTGAAAAATGAAACCACAATTTGATGATGATTATATAAGATTGAAATGACTTCTGTTTTCTACGCTTCGTAGCATCAACAGCTTTTGAATAGTATTGCCTACTTTTCATTTAAAATTAAACCTATCTGTTGATTTGGTTCTTTCAACTGAAAGACATTTCTCCAACCCTTTCTCAAAGGTCATGAAATCGTAGAACTCAGGAGGGTACTTCCAGATTTCTGTTATAAGTCTTTCTCATCTTTACTGTTTCCAGTGTCCGTAGTACAACAGCAAACAGCTGCTGCTTCTTCTGTAGGCAAGGCATCTTCATTTTTCACGTCTTCAGAGGCATTATGTTCAATGTTATTTAAAGAAGGGTCACACTTCAGAAACGTTTTAGAGCTGCGTGTTTCTGCTGGTTTGGCCAACACGGGAGAACATTTTTCTCCAACAACATGAATTAGGCTTATTCTTTGGGTTTGGCATATTTTTGGCTTTCTGCGGACGAGCTCACTATTTGCACCTATCACAAAATCACTTGCTATGTGTTTGGATGTATGATTTTGACAGTTACTGACTTCCAGGGGTTTTATGCTCGTATCCTCCTTAACATGTAACTTCCCTAAACTGCTTGTGTCTTTCAGAGTTGAAGAAGCAAGCATGCCAATGTTGCTAATAAAATCTAAGGTGTTACTAGCATAAAGCCTATTAAAAATATTATTGGCAATCTTACTGATACGATCATTTTTCAGAGACACATGGTTATTTTTGTCTATTGTGAAATCTTCACCTGACCACTCTAAGTGTTCACTCTTTTTGTGCAACAAGCATGGACCCAGCTGGTTCTCAATATCAGAAGCCTTTTGGTAGGCATACCCTCTCTGCTCCTCGTTAATTGGAGTTACTGTCACCATCAGTATTGGACAATGTTGGCCACATATAGCATGGAGTCTATCTAAAGAATCTTCTTCCTGAAGAGCACTTACTCTGTTAGCATTAGTAACACCAGCTGGCTGAGATTGTATGGGTTCCTCATTTACAGGACGTTCCAACGGATGTACCTTGTTATCAGGCAATCTCAATTCTACAGAAGCAAAGGCTGGAAAATTGGTATTGGCCTGTGCAGAAGGATGCACGGAAGTAGAACTTGCCATGACTGATGCTTTGATCTTGTCTTTGTTTGCTGCAGGAAGGGAAGTGCTCTTACCATTGTGGCTAGGTTTGCTTTTTGTACTTAAGTCATCCTGAAAGGGGTCTGAATCACTATTGTGAGGCATGTTAAAGTAGTTGCAAATATTTTCAGAGGGTTTAGCTATTTCTTCAAGTTCTGAAGAAGAGATTTCATTGAGAACTGGGTACTGATTCAGATTGCCAAAGTGTGAGTATGGAACATCATCACTGTTAGTATCAAGGACTGTATCTGTTGATGTTGTATCCAAATTACCATACATTCCTGTCTGCTCAGGTGGTGATCTTCTTATCAAATGATTTTCTTTGAGAAGCCATTTGCCTTTATCTATCAATATTCCTTCATCTTCACTGGCTCGGATGCTAGGTTCACAGGGTTGCTTTGGAGATTCCCTTGAACAGCCATCAGCATAACCTGTCTCTTCTCTGTGAAGGGTAGGTTGTGATGTTGGTAAAGAAGTACTTTGTCCTCTCGATACAGTGTCATCCTTGTTTAAGTTTACTAGAAATTCTTGTGATGGTAGTGAAGAACATGAGAATTTCTCTGCAGAACAAGACCTGGAATTTTGAGAAAAATTAATGGATTTTTCCACCACTGCAGAGTGAAATTCTTCAGTGTCCTTCTGAAATCCTTTTGACAAATAAGGAAAGCCTTTGTGAAAGTCAGGCTTAAAGGAAGCTTCTGTCTTGCCATAAAGTCGTTCAATGGTTCTTTTCACGTAGCCCGTGTTATAACATTTTTCAAGTACTGCTTCATCTGCACTTTCATTGGTCAAATCACTGGATGCTCTAAAGTTATACTCGCTCTCCTCAGTATCTGGCCTGTAATCTGACCAATCTGATGTGGCAGGACTCTTTAAGCATTTTTTTAACTGGGGAGCATCTGTACACGTGCTATTCTGCAGTTCTTCTACTTGCAATTTCTGTTCTACTTCACTCATATCACATTCTGTAATTTGATTCGATTCATAGCAGAACGACAAAGGAGAGACTGTAGACAACCTCTCAGAAGATTCCTCACAAGTATCTGCATCATCTTTGTCTTCCTGTACAGAATAATCCTCATTATTATAGTCTACAGAAGTTTCAGCAGCTAGTTGGCTACTTAGTTCATTGTCATTATCTGCTGACTGTGGATCAACTTTCTCATCTTCACTTTTATCGGTAGTAACACACACAGCGTCTTTCCCGCCTTCTAACTCAGAAGTGTCCTGATCGAAGATACAATTTTTATCATTAGACGTTACGCTATGAATTGTCGAGTTAGGTTCTACCGAAGTGTCAGACTCTTCAGCAGTGAATGCTGTGTCAGTGTTTTTATTTTGAGATTTTCCACATAAGCTATCAGGCGTTTCTTCATTTCCTTCAGACGGCTCTGTGGGTGATGCAAAGCTACAGGTATTTGAGTCAGGATTGGCATATTGACAATCTGGCTGTGTTTTGGATGCACTCAAATCTAAAGGCTCAATTTCTCTACAAGAAACAGCAAAACAGGTTTCTAGTTCACAAGTCAGTTTTGGGGCTTCTTCAGAATTTACATCATCCTCTGGAACACAGGGTTCAACTGACTTTTCATTTTCATGCACACGTATACCATTATGAGCTTCAGACATGGGCATGTTATCCTGGCAACGTGTCGAGTCCTGCGTCTTGAGTTCTTTCCCAAACTGTAACACGTTATTTTCCGTTGGCTTTTGAAAATGTGAAAAGGCAGCCTTCAGTTCATCTACTTTCTCTGTTGTGGTGGTTTGTTTCAGGTATTGCAGCTGTGTAAGTATTTCAGAACAGCTGCAGGTAGTTTTTTGCAAATTGTCTTTGATCGTCCCGATCAGACTCTCACTCAGATTCAGTACAAGCAGCCAAGCAAGGAGGACATTGGAGGAAGTACCAAAAGCTGAAGGAGCTAGATCTGAAAGGCTGCAAGCTTTAGCTACACATCCATTATGTTCTTTCTGGAGGTCAAGCATAGCTGACTGCAGCTCATGCAGCAGCATGCTGGACACGCAGTTATTCTGAACGTCAATTGCCAATTTTTCACTCACAATTGTGCAATCAACTTGAACAGCAACCTCAGACTTTTTTCTCTGACATAGGTTGGTATCTTGACTACCAGCTTCTAACATATTTTTGTCATTGTCCCGTGTTTCATAAAACAAGTGTTGTTTACCATCATTATGAAATTCTGACTTTAGGGAACACTTGGCTGCCTCTACTGTAGTTCTATTAGCATGAATCAAAGAGTCCATTTGCTTTTCACCTGAATCTTTGGCTGCTTCTTCTAAGGTTCCCAAATCACAAATAGGCTTTAATGTTTTTTTTCTTAGGTTATGTTCAGTCAGATGATTTTTCCCACTCCCATGCACTTCATTTATGATAAATCTTGGTTCTTCATCAGCGTTTTCCTCAGAAGAATTACAGATGTTGCTACTCGCTACAGTCCCTCCTTTTCTCTTTATAGGAGGTAAGACAGTACTTGGTAACAAGTTTTTCAGCCAACTTTGAACGTAGCTTTCAAGTGATTGCTCAACAATCTGCTCTTGAAAATGCTCCTGTTTTAGAGCCTCCAGTGTAATGGCTGTTTTCGACATATTCAACTTACTTGGACCTTTACTTAGATTTTTCTTCATCCCCTTTTGCTTTTTCTCTTTCTTCAATGACATGTTTTCCAAAATACTCTTGTCCTTCTCTAAGTTAAAATTCTTTGGCCCTTCTGTCAGTGGTTTTAAAATCACTGATGAGTTAGGGGTCTCTCTGAAAGAGTGAGTTATGAGATGGATGCTTTCCTTCTCAATACTCAGTGTATCCTGACTGTGTTGAGATTCATTGTTTGAATCGACAGTCGTTAGACCACCTTCACCTTTTGTGGGTGAAAAGATACTACTCTTTTTGCTCGACTTCAATTTAACCTTGGCCAACTTTTTGTTGTTTCCTCTTTGTTTTTTTTCAGATGATCCGTTTTGTTCCACTGAATCCTGTTGATAAAACTCATCTTCAGGAGATACTCTTCTGTCTGAATTGACAGACATAACGTTGTTTTTTACCGAAAATTCAGCCTCTTTTTTCTGAGACTTTTGAGAAGATTTGTCAGTAGCCTCTGTTCTGGAATCCTGTGTGGCTGCGCTTGCCATATGCTTTCCCTCACTTTTAGTTGTCTGTGAAATTCCTTCAGCTTTTTGAATTTCATAAGTACCTTGTTCTAGCAACTTAGATGGTTTTATCTTCTTCTTCTTCTTTTTGGTGATGGAAGATGCAGATTTGCTGTCCTCATTGAGATGCGGTGTTGTCACAGATTCTGTCCCAATACCAATTTGATCCTCACTTTCAGCAACACTAGGAAAGAATCCAGTTGTTGAATCTATTTCCTCAGTAGAAGCTTTACCATAGCCTGCATGCACTGAATCTTGAGAAATAACTAATACATCAGCAGGTTGGCTTTTTGTTTCTTCTTTTGACTGACATAATTCTGAATAGCTGACAAAAGAGCTCACTGATCTTTTTATTTTCTTAATATCACACGACCCATGGATGTGGTCTGCTGAACCTGGCCTAGCTGCCTGGTAAGTCTTTGATGACTGCATGAAACTGCTGACGTTAGCTTTGCTGTTGGATGTGCTTTGTTCCACAACTGAGTTCTCTGATCCATTCTGTACCAGTTCACCCTCATCAGGCACTTCTATTGTCTTCCTCTCTGTGGTTTCTACAGGATCAAAGTCACTACTTTTGTGGCGTACCTTAAAAAGGATTTCTTCTTTAACGCTCTCTGAGGAAAGCTTTACTACATCACTGTCGCTCAGCTCACTACACGGCGGATTAACGACGCTTGACTTTTTAATGCTTGACTGAGCTACCATGCAATACTCAGATTTGTTTTCTCCGTTCTGTGTTTCCTCACTGTAGGAAAATTGTCCTACTGTCTTCTCCTGAACCTCTTTCTCAGATACCAAGGTGACCCTTTCAACCACAGCTTTCTTTTTTCTGACACGCCTCGGCCCAGGGGTGGGAGGCCTATAGAAGCGAGGTCTGATATCATCCTCGGGCGCACTGCTCACGTCTACATCTGCAGAACTGTTCCTCTTACAGGTACTATCACCATCAGTTTTTAAATCAGACTCTGATTCTTTGTCTGACACTTCTGCACTGGATCGCTGCAGTGAGTCTCCCTCTTCTTTGTTATAGCTCTTCAAAAATGGAGGATCTTTAGGGTTTATGGAATCTGAAGCATTGACGTTGGATAAGCTGTCTTGTGCCTGCATTACGGCATCGCAAATGGCAGTGGTTTTGTCATTGGAAAGGCCAGCACGACTTACAGTTGTCGTCCATTTGATAGTTTCTTCCTCTTTGATTTTGAAATGGACTTTCATTTCCACTGTGATGCTGCCGTCTTGATTAAGGTGAACAGATTTCTCAATGTCATCTTCATACTGTGCCACAGATAATTCTTCACCAGCAACTAACTGATTTCCTTCTATAATACTCTGATTGTCAGGAACATAGGAAGAATCCGAGTTGTCGTTGGAGTTATCATTGCTCGACCTTATATCAGAAGAAACTGAGAATATCTGAGATCTTGAGCTAGAGCCCATTTCAGCTCTCGCTACCAGCAATTACATCGAAAGAAACCAGATTCATGCAGTAGATGGAAATGAAAGCAGACGAATATCATACATAAGGATCCAGATGGTGAGGCAGCAGACAGGCAGCAGAAAAGAAGAGAGCAGAAAAATTAGTACAAAAGAAGGCAACTGTTTATTTTATCAGAGTATTAGAACATAAAGACAAAAACTTGGCTGATCCTGCTCTTTATTTTAAGAAGCTGTTACTACTTAAAGCCTGTGCTGCAGGTGCTTAGAACTTCTAGAAAACTATATGGACGTGTTCCTGTGTGACTTGGTCTAGGTGATCCTGCTCTGGCAGGGGGTTGGACTAGATGATCTTTCAAGGTCCCTTCCAATCCCTAACGATTCTATGATTCTACTTTTGCACTGTATTTGGCAATAGGTTCTTTCTAATATCAGAGATGTAGTCTTATTTGAAGTTCTATGTCCTAAAAAAGTACTACTCATTTTATACTGAATTGGAAGCTGAGGTTGCCTTGAACCTGTCAAAGGATTCACAGGCCCTCACTTGCTTGGGCTTCAAGCTACCACTAGTATATCATTTCCAATTAGTGCTAAAATGTGTCAGTCAAGGTGAGCATCTATCTCCCTGGACTTAATCCAACCATTTACAACACAAGAATAATCACTGTGAGCAGCGCCACTGATGTGCAAGCAAATGGTTCAGATGCAATCCCCTGAGCTGACCTTCTAGAGAGAAGTAAACATGGAAGCGCTGCAGTCTCTTACAAAATCTGAATTTAAATCATTACATTCTGAGCAACATTTAACACTATGGCACTGCAGGAAAGCCAAAGAGAATACTTCCAAACTTCAACAAATGCACTTGCATGCACATTAAATACGTTCTGAATACATTCTGATTACTCTGAAATAACTTGGCTTTTACAAAAATTTGTATCTCCAGGGGCTGTCACTGAAGAGGCGAGAAATAAAAGAACATGGGGTAAAGTTTTACTATCTTCCAAGAAGTTCTGCATGTATGAGGGAAACAGTGCATATGCACCCAACACAAAGACATCCACAGCTCTGCTGATAACTAAGTGTATAGGACCTACCATTTAATGGAAAGGTGTCAGTTGCAGAAAGGGGTAACATTATCTACATTGCCTGAATTTAAGCTTTCTTCCCACTCAAGTGAGCCACAAATCATCTTATAAAGACTTTCACAGTTACCATTTTAGTATTACAGATACACGTCTATGATATCAGGCAGAGAGTCTCACAAGTTTCCCAGGCACATGCTTTCCTAGGAAGTCAATAAAATATGAAGGTTTTTACTAACTCCTCTAAGACAGAGCATACCTTATGCTTCACAATGTAAAAATCTCACCTTCCCTGTCTCAGGAAAAAGAATTGGAACAAAGTGCAAGACAGTTGATTTTTAAGGCTGTCACAGGACGACTTTTGAATCTCTAAGGTTAGAGACTTAGATACCAATAAGGGATTGTGTTTGTCTTTCTCTAACTGCTGTTAACTAAGGATTAAAAGAGGAGGGACCTTATCAGATTCTCAGCTACAAGAGTATAAGGTACCTCTAGAGAGTACCTCTCTCCTACAGGATGCTCTAATGCTGAGGATTCTTACACAACCTGAAGTTGTGCTATCACAGCATCTTGTTCTCCTCAGCCCCTGGCATCTCTTCAACAGCTCCTCACATTCTTGATCATCCACTGGCCACCATACACTCTTACCCACCTTGTCAGAGCCATGACTGCATGAGGAATCAAAAGGAAATTACACATTTGTGTATCTTTCCCCAAATATCAAAAAAACGTATTATCACGGCCATGAGGGTATAGGAAAGGGTGACACTGTTTAGGTAAAGGAGTTTCAAAAACATGATGAAATTCTGAGTGAATGGGTGCGATAGGGTTTTTCCTGTTAATATGGGGCATGGGACATGGTGGAAAGTGAAAGTTGTAACAATGATGAGCTGAATCTCCACTTGCTAAAGTAAGTCCTAAAAACTGCGCTAAGGTTTTTGCTCAAAAAATTCAGGCAGTTAAGAGGCCAAAGTAGCCCATTTTTCCTATGTCGCCCCTACTGTTATTAGCTGTGACACCAAAAATTATTAACGATGACACTCAAGTGCATTAAAATAAAATGCACGCTTGAACCCCTGTTCTAAATAAATCTGTGTGAAAGGAAATATGCACAGTGGCTGAGCACTTAGGAGAAACTTGCATTTTAAAAAGAACATTAATACTTTGATCTTTCTTATGCTTATAGAGGAACCACAGCAGATATAACCAGTTTCGGCTGGCCTTTTTAAATACACTTGATCTTAGTCGAGATTGTCGTCGTTTGCATCTTATGCCGAGAGAGATAAACAATTTAGTAAAATACGAATTAATTCAAAGAACTTACTATTTTCACTGTCTGACTTGGCATTTGCTTTTGGGTACACACGATTTGCAATTCCAAGCAATTTAGCCGGCCGAGAATACCCAAGAGAATCATAATTGCTTGGTTTAAAAGGCTCTCTCCCAGCTGCGACTACAGCTCCAGAGCACAATACCAGGGCCTGAAGATTAGGAACCTGGAAAAAAAAAAAACAAAAAAGAAGAAGAAACTGCAGAAAAACAATGTCAGAGATTTATCCCTTTCATGCTTTAATATCTTCCCTTCTTAGTCTCTGCATTAGTTTGCAGCGGACTATTAAATATGTATCACAGCAAGGAATTAATTTTTCAATTCCTACAAGGCAATTCCCATCTCTGTGAGGTTATGTCTCGTTATATAAGTATGCTAGAAAAAGACTGAGAAGCAACTCAGATCTACATCCAAGTTTTATTAAAATATAGGTGTTTGCGTATGTGATTTTATTTCATCATTGCACAATGGCTGTTTATAGCCGTGAAGTAAGATCATGCCTTTCAAGGTAAGGGTGTGTGTGGGTATGTTGGTGGAGGAAGAAAGAGGAAATTCAGCATACACCACAAGTTCTTGACCTGTACTGCCACATAGGAGTATGGCAGCAACACAGAACTATCAGCGTTGGAAAAGACCTGTGGAGGTCACGCAGCCTTCTCAAAGCAGGTCTGGCTGGACCAAGGTGCTTAGAACCTTGTCTAGTGGTTTTGAATTTACACTTTGAAATATAGACTGAGGAGTGACCTCATTAATGTCTATAAATATGTGAGAGGTGGGTGTCAGGAGGATGGAGCCAGGATCTTCTCAGTGCCATGTTGTGATAGGACAAGGGGCAATGGGTGCAAGCTGGAACATGGGAGGTTCCACGTAAGTATGAGTAGGAACTTCTCCACATTGAAGTGATGGAGCACTGGAAGGGACTGCCCAGAGTGGGTTGTGGAGTCTCCTTCTCTGGAGCCATTTAAAACCCGCCTGGATATGTTCCTGTGTGACTTGATCTAGGTGATGCCGCTCTGGCAGGGGGATTGGACTGGATGATCTTTTGAGGTCCCTTCCAATCCTTAATGTTCTGTGATTAGGCTTACAAACTGCACCTCATAGGCTGTGAAGCTGTTTGTGTCACCTAATGGAGGTGATTTCCCTTGAATTCTGGGAACTCTGCATGGAATTCTCTTTCCAGTTACCCCCTAAGTATAATCACAAGTGTTTTTCTGTGGTTAAACAGAGATAAAACACTGAGTGAGACAGAATTAGACAAAATAGCATGCAAAGCAAAATCAGAATTATTAGTGCAGCATAATCTGAATGGAGAGATACCAGATGGCCTCTAGAGGTCCCTTCCAACTCCAACAATTCTGTATAGATCCTGACCCATGGTTCTGTATGACAGTCGGGTGTCATAGATCCAAGTCATTATTGGCAAACAACTCAGCATTCACAGTGGTGGTAAAATATCTGTGGCTATTAGATACTGCTTATTGTATTTTTTAAAGCAGTAAAAATCATAGACAAACCACATTAAGACTAGAGGAAGTTTCTGTGTAGACAGGTAAAAATATTGACCTGATGTCCAAGTCAGCATCCCAAGATTATAACTTGGTAACATTGGCTTTTTAATTAATAATAGTCTAGAAGCAACCATCAGCACTAAAGCTTATTCTCACCTTTCTGCCATCGGTGGTATATAGTTTCACAACTGGATATTGCATTAGCTCACTCATATAATCCAGAAAAGCCTCGAAGGTTTGGGTATTTTTCTTTCCCAGAACTATGGTGCGCCTCAGCCTTACATCCCCGTTTTTGAAAACGAGCATCTTTTTAGGGGTCGTTATTTTGACTTCTCGATGGCCATATCCATCTTCATTCTCCCTTGCTAACTGCACAGCTCGACGACGAGCACTGATGGGTCTACTGATCTGCCAGGGTAGCGGCTTTTTGCTGGCCTGTTCTAGGTTGATGGGCTTCATTTTCCTCTGGTGGGAGCAAATATAAGATTTTCCATCTTCAAGATCCTCCAGATTGGTAATGCTGTGTCTCCCTTTGGGTGTACTAATATTCCTTACTCCAAAAGGCAATGGCACCCGTTTGGATAAACTGTCCAGCAAGGCATCAAACGTTTTGTACGACCGGGTGTTAATAACCATTTTGATCCCATTAAACTGAGGATCTCCGCTTTTGTAGAAACAGATCCGCTTTGCCACAACAGGTTCGGTAACGTTGGCGTGGCGCGTTGATAAGCTCTGTTCACTTTCTGAGTAGTTTGGCTGATTCACTGAGTAACTAGTTGAAGGTGTTTCACTCATTTCGACAGCAATCTGGAAGAAAGAGGAGGTAGATGTAGAACTTTTTGCACAACTAGTAATAATAGGGTCTTCACTTTGAAAGGTGCAGAGAAAGGATTTATAAGAAACCATCAGCAGCAAGCTGTGCCAAAATTCATTGGATTCAAATGGATACAAGCAGCTATCTCTAAATTCCACAAAGACTCCAGTACTGTTGGATTAAGTTAGCACAGCTCTACTTGCAAATATTCCCCAAACTCACCAATGTCATTTCAAATCTGTTATCAGTTTTGTACAACAGACCTTTCCTGAGAAGATACTTTATCGGTCCAGAACGGTAAGTAGATGTTTTCTTTCTCCACAGTGAAGCTAATGGCAACATATTTAAGATATTAGACGAATCCTTTTTAGGACAGAGCACTATGTACCTAGGCATGGGCCATATTCAGCCCAAAATAACAATGCTGAAAGACAGTAAAAATCATTCTGACCTCATATGATAGTTTTATACCAGGGCAAATACATTGGAGTCAGAGACAAGGCTCCCGATTTACTACACTGTGCCCTACAGAAGAATAAGGGCCCAAAACATGTTTTAGAATCGTGTCACAAGTTGGCAGATAATTTGCTTTTCCACTATTAGTTTTCTCCTGCAGTTTTTAGTTTGTGTTTATACTGCTGAGAAGGTTACCAATCAAATAAGATTTTTCTCTTACTAAAAAAAAAATCCAGTGTTTCAAGCAACAGATTCTTTCTGACAACCATATTGACAACCTTCACCCTTGAAAACAGAGCACTCTCACTACAATATGAACCTAATCTACATAAGGATACTGCAATGACAGCCCTTGAAATGAATAAAATTGCTTTATCCTAATGATTGACTTGCTTTGACTGGAACACAGGGTAGAAATGTCTGGTTGACTAATCAGCCTCAAGGAAACCGTTTTAGCAGAGTTTTGCTGAAAAGCTCTATAGCAGACTCAGAGAATGTATTTGTCATCAAAATACTCAAAATGACATTATTTGGCAGTGTGACCTTGCTGTAGCTGCCATGTGGACCCAGGAACAGTCTCTTCCTTCTACTACACATTTTTCTTATGAAGCTATGGAAATCAATATATTGACAATTTTACCACTACATTCCCATCAGTTTCAGAACTGGTGTGTTGCTGGTTTTCAAGGCAGTCAGGGTTCAAATGAAGTCTGATTTGACAAGATTTTATCTTACTGTGTTCCTCAGCGTTGTCTCTTCAGCAGCAGCTCCTCAGCTGCTGAAAAGAGCAGCTGTTTTGCAGCGCGGGTGTTTTGCTTTCAGTAAGAGTCAGTAACTTTGTAAATGTTAGTTATCCCAAACAATGATCAGAGCACAGGAAGGGATGTCTCCTTTTGTTACATTGTATACGCTGTGACCTGTACTCCATTCTAACTGCTAAAACTGAAAAAAAATAACTGAAGGGGTTCTGTAGTAGGGTGATGACCACAAAGTTTCATTCAGGGAATCACAATTCAAAAATAAAAAGGAAAAAAAAACCCTGAAACACTGAAAAGATCCACCACCAGATATCAGTATTTAATTAAGGAATATGCAGGAAGACATTGTCAAGCTTGGCTGCCACAGCTTATACAACCCAGTCCATGATGGCCAGTGAAATGTCCTACTTTCTGTGGCAGGGAGGAGCTCTGCCTCTGCTCAGATCACTGAGAAGTATAGCTGCTCATCTGTTCTGACGTATCTATTCGCTAGTGGCCTACATTTTCCTCACAATTCTAAATTGAGAGGTTGACGGGTGGGGCAAGACTAGGGACACCATTTGAACCAGCCATTCGATGCTTCATACACCGTTTTGTTTATACTGATATTCCTAGAGGAAATCGGTACGAGCATTTATATCGCTAGCTGCAACACACTCTTTCCTACTCTCTTTTCAGAGCAAATATGCTACCCCAATAAAAGCAGCAACAACAATAGGAAGGTTCTTGAGTGAACTGAATGTCATGTTACCCCATTTAACTGGCCAAGACTTGAGCTGCCTAAGAGAATCTGTTAAAATCATGATCAATAATGAGCAGCGACAGAAATGAACAGACACAGCTCCTCAGACACCCTGTGCCACAACTTCTCACATGTATAAAAACATAGTGGGATCTCATCTGTGCGCTTATACACTCTTACAAGATACAAGACAGGTGGATTTTGTCATGAAACTACTGATAATAATTGCATTTTTTCCTCACAAAAGTCATTCTGGGTAATGTGTAAAACACTCTGGTTCACATTTGGAGGAGAAGTCACCACCTTCGTGTGAAATATATTGTATAGGACTGAGTCTTGACACAGTGGAAGTGACAAAATCCAAAGCAAAAAGAGAACGCACATACAAATAAAGAAAACAATATTCATTATAAACATGAAATAATTTGAGTAAATAAGAAGAAAATAAAGAAAATAAGCAAATACAGTAAATAGGAAAAGGTTTTCCTAGCAAAGCATGAAATGAGTGATGAAAGTGGTAGTTTTGGCAGAGAACAGGTTGCTGCATAGCCCACCGTACAGGGAAGAACCGACGGCTGTGTAGCAGAGCAGGTATGAATACAGTCTAGCATTAAGAAGAACGGAATCTGCTAATGAATCTTTCAGATGGATCACAACTGCATTACACAGCCAGTAATCATTTCAACGAATTAATAATCAACATACTGTAGTTACTATTTCAGTCACCGTTTCATACTACGGGTGATCACACTAACAGCCTCATTTCATCCTAAACATAGTATTGATTTTCATAGAATCATAAGGGATTGGAAGGGACCTGGAAAGATCACCTAGTTCACTCCCCCTGCCACAGCAGGATCACCTAGACAAATGCTTAGATGATTTACTGTAAAATTAAGAAATAGCTGATATTATGTGATACAGAGTATTTATTGGAGATATTTTGACAATAACAAGAAATCCATTCTAATTAATTTCACCCCTTTGCCCACAATCTCATCAGCCACTCATTCAAAGTTAATGCACAAACATGCAAAATTTTATAAAGCCACTAAGTGGAACATTCTGTTCTAAATATAAACTACGTCTACTGCCATATAGCCAGTGCTGCATATCATTTCATCAGACTCACCCACAGTCGCTTCCTATGTAAATAAATGAGTAGTTAGCATGTTTTCAGAGATTTAGCATTTGTTCATGTGATTGTCTGTGCCACATGAAATGGATATCCTCAGTCTTACTCCAGCCACACTCGTCTAGAAAAGACATCATAATCCATTTGCTTAATCTCAGCTAATGTTAATCACCAGACCAGGTTCACCTCAGGTAGTGGTTGTTCAGAGCAGAGTATCTAGCATCTCATTTAGCAAGTCCTTTTATATCATTTTTTACCTCTATTTACCTTTTAAATATTTCACTTATACAATTTTCTGTTTACTTAGATCACTCAGGAGAGGCACAGAATCACTTAAAAATGTGGGTGGGGAATGTAGGTCATCTAGTCTATCTTCTTATCAGCATAGAGTCATCCTCTAAACAAAACTAAATTCTTTAGCGATAGGCATTTTAAACATGTTAAAATCAATCTTCTACTGCTCACCTTCTGAGGCTGTTTATTAACTACCTCTTGGCATTAATTCTTGCTTTTGTTCAATCGTTTTGTCAGGATGATCTTTTTGCTAAAGGTTCTCTAGTATTTCCTCCATTCAGGTATCGCAATGAAAATAATTCCCCAGATTCTTTGACAGCACTTAATAAAATCTCAGGGTCTGGAGGAGTTCTGTCATCCGTGAGGCATTCTTCATTTTGAGTGCTGAATAAAAGGGAAGCGCACCAAATACGAAGGCGTGTGGATACAGTTTACAAAGGGAGAGGAAGATTGCCTCTACCTGTACCTCAGTTACACTGTGGCATGAGATGGGTTGGTTTTCCCCTTTTTCCAGTGAAAACACCATGCTCCCAGATGGCAACTGTACCATTTAATTGCTACCAGATGTATAATCCTATTTGGAACTGCTTTGCTTAATCAGGATTACTGCAAGCTCTCAAAACTAACTGTGTACAACAGCAGCAAGGCCACTGCTCAGCTAGATACTGCCACTGTACACCAACATGAGTTCTTAACTATTTCCCTTAGTAGAGAACTCAGTGTCTATAGAAATTATAAAATACTGCTTTACTTTCAAGTTTTTTCACAGGTGCAAACATGCAATTACAATCTTGTATGAATGTCTTGCTGTAATCACCACTTTCTTAAGTATTAAATTGGTAGTTGGGCACTTAATCTATTTCAGCTTATATTCCAGCCACTGCTCTGTTTCTGTTGTTTATACTTGTTCAGAAGATGAACAACTGTAAATGCTATGTTATTCTGATGTCTTATAAATTCACAGAATCATTCAGGTTGGAAAAGAACCTTAGGATCATCAAGTCCAACCATCAACCCTACTCTACAAGATCACCCTAAACCAGATCCCCCAACACTGCATCTAAGCATCTCTTATACACATCCAGGGATGGGGGCTCAACCACCACCCTGGGCAGGCCATTCCAGTGTCTGACCACTCTCTCCGTGAAGGATTTTTTCCTGACATTCAATCTAAACCTACCCTGTTGGAGCTTGAAGCCCTTCCCTCTGGTTCTGGCGACAATTACATGTAAGAAGAGATCAGCACCAACGTCTCTACAATGTCCTCTCAGTTACTTGTAGAGAGCAGTGAGGTCTCCCATAAGCCTCCTCTTCCTCAAACTAAACAGCCCCAACTCTCCCAGCTTAACCACTTACACCTGAATTTTCATAGAATTGTTTTGCTCATCCATTTTCACTAGTTTTCCGGTGCATGCAGAGCCACTTTTGACAATCAGCTAATTCATGGTTATTTTCCACCTACCCCTGGAATTTGAAACTCAAAAATAATACTTCTGTAACCTGTTGAAGATGACAAACAAGTGTCACTATTTCGCAGTGTGAATGCCCCTCTATGAGTTCTCTATGAACTCAAAAAGCTTACAAAGTTTCTTTCCAGACACATGTAACTTGAAAACTCCACCGCACTCACAGGATCACAGAACATTAGGAATTGGAAGGGACCTCAAAAGATCATCTAGTCCAATCCCCCTGCCACAGCAGGATCCACTAGACCAAGTCACACAGGAACACGTTCAGGCAGGTTTTAAATCTCTCCAGAGAACAAAACTCCACAACCCCCCTGGACAGCCTGTTCCAGTGCTCTGTCACCCTCACCGTGAAGAAGTTCCTTCTCATATTGATGTGGAACCTCCTTTGTTCCAGCTTACACCCATTGCCTCTTGTTCTATCATCAGCTTCATCAAGGGACAGTCATGTTTGACCAACCTAATAGCCTTTTATGAGGGCATAACCAGGTGGATAGATGATGGCAGAGCACTGGATGTGGTCTATCTTGACTTCAGTAAGGCATCTGACACACTCTCACAGCCAAACTGAGCCAGTGTGGACTGGATGAACCGGTAGTGAGGTGGAATGTGAACTGGCTGCAGGATAGAAGCCAGAGAGCAGTGGTGAATGGGACAGAGTCTAGTTGAAGGCCTGTATCTAGTGGAGTCCTCCAAGGGTCAGTACTGGGACCAGTCCTATTCAATCTATTCATTAATGACTTGGA
>JAOXOE010000343.1:28557441-28574661 GCA_028565055.1 Phoeniculus purpureus | reverse complement strand
TCACAGAATCACAGAACCTTAGGGATTGGAAGGGACCTTGAAAGATCATCCAGTCCAATCCCCCTGCCACAGCAGGATCACCTAGACAAAGTTGCACAGGAACATATCCAGGTGGTTTTAAACATCTCCAGAGAAGGAGACTCCACAACCCCCCTGGGCAGCCCCTTTCAGTGCTCTGTCGCCCTCACTGTGAAGAAGTTCCTTCTCATATTGTTGTGGAACCTCCTATGTTCCAGCTTACACCCACTGCTCCTTGTTCTATCATTAGATGAGACTCAGCAGAGTCTGGCTCCATCCTCCTGACACCCACAAGAAAACACATTTCATTTCTAAAGCTTCAGCAAGGTTTTAACTCTTATTTCTGGTTTCAACCTTTTCTTCCTCTAAATTTTCAAATTTCAAATAAATTGTGGTATCTGATTTGTAAAGTGAAATATATTGTTTGAATAGAGCCCTCAGCACCTTCCTACAGAGACCTGCAGGTCAGAACAGATCTTAGAATAAAGGGCAAATCTAACACTGAACCTGTTACAGTGGCTCTTTCTACCAGAACAAAATGCAAGGTCTGTTCTGAGTTTGTCAAAATGTACCCTACAAATCTGAGGGCCTGGGTCACCACGTAGGAAAAGAACATTTGCTGACTGAAGAGACTGACAAAAGGGGCACAGTGGATACCTGTATTCGAAAGAGACCAAAGCACCCTCCTGGCATCGAGGAGAGTGCTGCTCTGTAAGGCAGAACTGCCAAAGGAACAAAAAGACAAAATTCAAAGCTGAACTATTTTTAAGACGAGTGGGCTGGTGTGTTCAAACAGCCAGGAAAAGCCCATTTATACTGCCTGGCAAATGTAAATCACTGATAACAAGAAAATCTGTATCATGTATTTGCTGTTTTCAGCTGCAGGAGGTAGGTAGAGAGGTTGTGGGAGGAATATATTTTCTCATGCTGCTGCACAGACTTTGGTCTTTGCAGTTAGATGGTTTCCTATTGATTTTTATATTCCTGATAACTGTGTGGCTGTTGAAGCACAGAAGATATTAATGATGTCTTCATAGCATTTAAAAAGAAGAGACCCCACGCAGAAGTACCTTGAATCATCTAACAAAGATGTGTATCTCAGTAAACAACGATGACAAGAAACACAGCGGTTCCTTCGCCCTTTGGTGAAGGGGCAGAGGAGGTCCCACCCAGACCAGAAATTATGCAGAAAGTGCTCTTTTCATGGAGTGTTACTCTGAAAGATTGCTACTTACGTGTTTCAAAGCGCTCACCCTAACAATTTGTGGCAGATGGTATCTCTTAGATAGCTCTACCTTGACATATAGACTTCAGAAGCCACTCGGCAGCAGAGATGATGCGTATGTGAGCAGAATAAAATAATCCTGTTGGATCATCTGTCAGCAGCAAAACCAGGAGGGTGGAGGAAAGAAAAGTTGCTTTAAGTCAGTGTGATAAAGCAGCATGGCTGAGCTGGACCTTCACAGCCACAATACCCATTTTTTGTGCTAGTCTCCTCTTACATCAGGATGGCAAAAGCAATGTTTTCATCTTCATTAACAACTGTAGGACCAAACAGCAGTTTGGCTACAACTTTTCACAATGTTCAGCAGCAGAGTTTTAGGGAGAAAGCTCGTAAACAAGCATCCATCTACAAATCGTTTCTCTGCCCCTCTAACCATCTAACTGCAAAGACTTGCCAAATTCCTTGCCTAAGTGGCATCCTGAGTCACAGAATCATAGAGTTACGGATTGGAAGGAACCTGGCAAGATCATCTAGTCCAATCCCCCTGCTACAGCAGGATCCCCTAGATTAGTAGCACAGGAACATGTCCAGGTGGGTTTTAAACGTCTCCAGAGAAGGAGACTCCACAGCTACCCTGGGCAGCCCATTTCAAATTGCTTACAGATATAAAGTTCAACAATGGTTGATGAACATATTCTCCATTAGATTTACCCTATTCCTTCCCCTGCCTGTATATACTTTTGAGCATCCATTACACCTTATGGCAAAGATCATCACAGTTTCAAATTTTGGGGGAAAACCAGTCTTATCCTTTAAATAAGCTGCTGCAGCTTTCAGCCAGTATATTTATGAGACAGAGAATAATCCCTGACTGGCTTTTTTCATAGAATGGTTCAGGTTGGAAGTGACCTGAAATATCATCCAGTTCCAACCTCCCTGCCATAGGTAAGGACACCTCCCACTAGACCAGGTTGCAAAAACATAGCACAAAGAGGAGATAATGAACCTGTACAGCATTTCCATGCACAATTGTATTAAAAAGAGAGATTAAAGCATCAAAGAGCCAAAGTATTCGAGGACAGTGACCGAGAGATGTGTCACATTCACCTGACCACAGCGGTACCAATGTATTTGCTTAACCTAGACATCAGGTAAAGGGCTTTGTTGTTTCAAGAATTTATGACTTGGCTGAGGGTTCTGAAACCGGATTTAGGAGCAGTTCCAAATCCTACAGCAGGACCAAACAACCTGTGCAAGTTATCAAGTTCAGTAACAAAAAGCTGTGCTACGGTACTCATTTTGAATTACATGACAGATGCACTAAGGTATTACTGAGAACCTTCCTGAGAAGCCTTGTGCTAGAGAATGTTGTGGCATTCAAATGTCTGCAGCTACAGGAAGATGGAGGTGCGCTCTGGTGAACCAGGGCATAGTCTGATGACTAAAATATACCACATAATACGTTAATATTTAAGCGTGTAGATGAAGAACTTCTTGTCTGAACTAGAAACTGATTCTGAAAAGTAAAATAGCAGAGCATGTATTCCAGCCAAATCCTGAGGTATTCTTCCTTTTCAAGATGTAGGTCTTACTTGCAGGACCAGAAGACAAGGAAACATTCATTGGAGAAAGTAAATGGAACTACATTATTTTTTAAGTGCTCCAAAATTAGCGGTTATCTACCATTAAAACAAATAAGTAGGATAATGGTTAACAGGTCCTGCTCATAAGATTGTATTTTTAAATAGAGCAAGGAATCCTCCTTCCCCCACTCTCTCTGATCCTCTTCAGGTCTCCTTCCACGTTCTACCTCTGCATACCACTAACTCCGTGTTCCTCCCATCAGTAACACACTGTTTCGCATGAAGGAACAAAGAGCATCTACCCAGCCTGAGCAAATACCACAAAATCCGACACCATAAACGTCTCAGATTTTTCTTCTTTTGAAAGAGAGGACTTGCTGTTGAGACGAGATAACAGAAGTCTTGCTGTTGGGAAGGTGTAATGATAGGAGACTCTGTGTTGTCCCAGCAACACTGCCAACTGTCGGTTTTCTTGCCACTCTCAGAGTCTGTGGTGTCTTCAATAAAACCTGAGAATAAGTGAGATTTGGGAGATTTTCATTAAGAATAACTAGCTCTCCACTCAGATTTGTTGTGGGGGCAGTTCTGAAGAGACTAACTCAGAGGTACTCTGACATGTCATGACACTGATGGAAATAAATATAGAACCAGAAACCCTTCTTTTTAATATCATGGTTTTCCAGATGCTGAACTGAGGCTTTAAAGAAGCTTGGGGATGGCAACTGTGGACAGAAGAGACTAATATTGGATATTTGTAAGGACATACATCAGAGTATCTCTCTGGGAGAGGTGAAACATCCGAGTGGTATTTCCTAGTCAGATTCCCCCTCTACCATTTAATATCAGGTAATAGTGCATGTATTAAACTGTAGGAATAATCTTTAGCAAACAGCATATTGATAGACATCCAGAATATCAATTACATGTGTTTGGGAAAACAGTAACCTGAGCACAGAAAATGGGCACAGAGTGACAAACTCCTGGAGCTCTGTACGTGTGGTTTGTGATGAGCAGCTTTCACAAGGAGGCTCAGCTTCCTTTACAACTTTATCTGCTGTTGGGAAACGTGTGATGGACAGTTTCTACAAAGAGCCTTCAATTTTGCAAAGAGAAGCATTTTTCGGCAGTGCCACCCCAAGCTGAAAGAGAACTTTTCATCTCCAGAGGCATCAAGACCCATCTGACTAACTCCTACCTTTTACACCAACTGTAATAATACTGGAAATGTCAAAGTCCCTTAATGGTCTTAGAGTCCTGTAATGGAAATGACCCTTCAGAGCACTCAGCAGAGGGTGGGAGGTGAGCATAATCTTCACCGAGCCAAGTCCCACACTAAAATTAAAGTGCAGTTTCACATAGCAGAGCGCCAGAGCTACAGTAAAGAGCAGAATCTCACAGTTCACGTAGTCAGCACAGGAGAGAAGTCTTTCAGCTCTGTCAGAGTACTTGTGCTGGGCTATAGAAAACTCAGCATTCAGAGCTTTCCTTAACAGGTCACCTTGCTCCTTGAACACGTTGCCCCGGTGAAGTCACATGAAACTGCTCCCCTGGCTACCTCAGTGGCCTTCCACTGAACACACAGCAGTTAATTGTTGCCTGTCTTGTACTGGGGTCCTAAAGAAAGGACACAGTACACTCACTGCAGGTCAAATCAACTTGTCAGGAATGACCCTGCATTCATGTGAGAAAACTGCTAAACCTCTTATGGTCCTCCTCCACCTGTCCACAGTGACTGATGTAGAGGGTAACAAACATTCTAGCAAAAGTGAAGTGTGGAGAGCTCTACTCCTATGCAGGACTCCAGTCTCAAAGAAACAGTTATGTCCAACAGCTGTAGCAACCAAGGAACACCCCATCAAATCCTGTTTTTAATAAAAGCTCAAAGCAGGAGAAATCTTTGCATTGCCATCTATGTTGTATAGCACTTAATGTGCTTCTAGAAATATCTAGTGCCCTCCTTGTATGGGCTTATCACATAGCAAAAACCTCTTAAATTCAGCTGTAGAAAAGTCACAACAATTTGACATAAAGCAGAAGTAATTGAAAGGTGGGGAAAGGAAGAAAATATTCCATGGTGCCAGAAAATCAAAGAACTTCTTAATTGTTTCACTATTGATGTAATGAGACAAATGTCAACACAACATAAGGAAAAAAATAGGAGTGGAAGTAAAATAATGAGAGAATAAGTACAATTTGGTGCTAAGGTAAAGGAGGAGTCATTTGGGTAAATCTGCTGACGCATCAGATCAGTTTATTCTGCCAAGAGACAGCCTTACTTAGCCACGTAAGAATCGAGAGGAACTGCACAGTGCACATTTCCCTTTAACGAGAGGGGGCAGAGCGAGTGCAAACCCTGAGTACTGGCTTCAAGGTCTGTAAGGAGATTACGCCCCGTGTGAGTGTGTGTGAGGACAAGCACTTGATGCAAATACTGCTTGCTAAACTTTCAATGATACCCCACTATTTTAGAGAATGCTTCTATCTCAAACATTATTCTTTAACAGAAATATTCTTTCAGACATTTTACTATGAACTCCTAGTTAAGCCTTACCAAAGGCATTCTTGAAGTTCGTTAGTATAGTCCATTGTGCTTAGCATCAAGAGAGGTTCTTCTCCCCCTCTACTCTGCCCTGGTGAGACCACATCTGGAGTATTGTGTCCAGCTGTGGGCTCCTCAGCTCAGGAGGGACAGAGATCTGCTTGAGGAAGTCCAATGGAGGGCTATGAAAATGATTAAGGGACTAGAGCACCTGTCTTACCGGGAAAGACAGAGAGACCCAGGCTTTTACTCTGGAGAGGAGAAGACTACAAGGCGGTTTAGTTACTGTATATAACCATATAAAGGCTGGGTGTCAAGAAGGAAGAGACAATCTCTTTTCACTTGTGCCCTGTGATAGGACAAGGGGCAATGGGTGTAAGCTGGAGCACCTCAACATGAGAAAAAAATTCTTGACTATAAAGATTACAGAGCATTGGAACAGGCTAGCCAAGGAGGTTGTGGAATCTCATTAGGGATTGGAAGGGACCTCGAAAGATCATCTAGTCCAATCCCCCCACCAGCACAGGATCACCTAGATCTCTGGAGACTTTCAAGACCCAGCTGGATGTGTTCATGTGTGACCTGCCCTAGATTCTATGGTCCTGCTCAGGGAGAGGGGGTTGGAAATGATGACCTCTAGAGGTCCCTCCCATCCCCTAATGATCTGTGTACTTAGCATCTGCTGCCTCAGGGTCAACTATATTAGAAAAAAAAGTTGGGTTTTTTCTATATACTAATGTTAAATAAACATAAGAAGATTTTCAAGCACAGCTACATCAGCTCAATGGTTAAAAACTCAAGTGTGTGCCTAAACGAAGCTGCTCATCCCCCTGCTATGCTTCAGCCCTCAAGTATTTCCTATTTAGCAACTGATGCAACAGGTCATCTTGTTGGTGCCCTGCACTCCAGCAGGTACCACAGAAATCACACCTGTTTGCAGGAGTGAATTGTAAGATGACAGAGGATAACAAATTCACTGGCACCTTTAAACACTTTCCAAACTACCTGTTGCAATCAGGGTACAAGTCCCATACAGCAGCTGACGTCCTCCAGAAGGACCCTGTGTTTGTCACTAGAAACATAGTCAGCTGCTCTGTTGTTCTTTCACGTTGCAAAACTACCCAATGGTTTTTAAGTCGACGTTTGAACCTGACTCTTCTGGGCATTATAATAACATGAAGCTGAGAAAATATGAAGAATCAAGTACTGTTAAGCCATTAAATCTTGTGGCTCACTGGCCCTGACTAACTTTACCCAGGACACCACCCTGCCCAGGTCCCAGGACCCAATCTCAGCACCCTCAGGCTGTTAACCCCAGGCCCAGAGAACCACCAGCCTGTGTCACATTGACATTCACATAAGCTGTCAGACAACCACTTCATCCTATTTATCTACTTAAAAATCAATGATTGGCATAAGTCTTAGTCATGCAATTCCCATACAGGTCATCACTGGAGTCTGCAAGCACAGGAGCGTTATCACCTGCCAGGTGCTCTCTCTCAAACATCTGTCACTGAGAATATTTCAAACACAAGGAAGGTGAAGGCAGAGCAATGTGAAGAGGAAGGCTTTGATCACAGTGATGGTTCATCTTTTGGCACATTCTGTTAAACCTTATATTTGTTTTTTTTAATGTAAGGTTTTTCTGGCTCGCTGTGTTGTGTAGGCAGCTACGAGGCAGAATGTTTCCACAACCCCATAAAAGCACATCACCAAAAGTAAATGTGTTAATTATGCTCCAAAAGTTCTGCCACACAGCAACGCAAGCATAGAGAGAACAGTTAAGACAGGCCCATACAGCCTTCCAGAACGGGGAGAAAAGTCTGCTTCTGAAGAGGATTACACTCAAATCATAAATATTTAGATGCACGATTTCAAGCTGCTTAAAACCAGACGTCTTACAAGGCTTTAGAATGTCTTTTTGTCACTAAAAAGTGATGTGTGGATTTATAGAGATGTGAAAGTTAATATTAGCATCATTCCTATAATAATAATAAAAATGTCTATGCTCTAAGTAATAAAGATCCTACAGATCACCTGGTCTTGACGCAGTGCTACGAGCAGTAAGATGCCATATGAAACTTGCAGTTGAGGGCACATGCGCAGTGGTAAACTAGCATGAGCAGCACATACTGAAACAGTGAAGCCCAAATCTTCCTTTCCTCTACTGTCATTGATAGGAGAAGCAGCAGAATGTACCAGAGTAGTTGAACAACAGCCAAGAGAGACAGCAGGACACAGAATTCAGACAAACCTGGCTTCCAAACACTCTGCTGCTCCCGAAGTTAAGGCTTTTTTGTATCTCTCACTCAATCTTTAAAATAGATCAAGTAGTCTGCAAGACACTAAGCTCCATCAGGATGCTTGATTCCAGTCATGGTGGAACCCAATGCTTAAAACACCACAAAATTTATTAAGGCTCTGTTGATGCCATCCTTCAACCCAACCAGTGGCCAGAGCCATAGGAGAGACACAAAAAAGCACCTGACTCAATTGTCAAAAGAACAAGACACTAGAGCACTGTTTTAAGGAAGGACCTTATTGTCAGAATAAGTGCTTCCCCTTCATAAAAACCTCTTTGCTCCAAAGAAATTATGTAGTTGAATAAAAGTGCTGGTCCGAACGGAGTCTTCCTCTTCAGCTGAAATCTAATCACAGATACCAGTCACATCAAGACGAGTAAAGGAAAAAAAGATGTTCCCACTCTAGAAACCAGCTAAATAACTGTCAGCAGTCTGGTCCAGGACTCATAAGAAAAGTTCACTTAAGAAACCTCTGAGGTGGGATCCCAGCTCACTGTCATTTCTCTGAAGCAAAGGTACCTGCCACAGCTGCAAATTAGTTCACAAAACTTCCACAGGCAAGTACAACGAAGTCTTTTACTTTGGCCTTTTCAAGTCAAACAGACTGTTTAAAAACAAGCAGTAAATCACCTGAAATTAAGACCATCACCTAGTTACCATGGACCAACCATTTACAACATGAACCGTAACCAGCGCTAGGAGCATCTCTGGTAGCCTACTCTTTGTGCTTCTTTTCCAACTACACACACAGCTTCACTCTTTTTGCTGTGCCCAGGAGAGCAAAATCAAGAGCCAAAATTGGAATGTTTTTTGGCAAGCAAACTGTAGCTTAACAGAGATAGTAGTCGTAGGCACAAAACCAGTGAAAAGTAAAATCAGACTTCTGGATGACTAGAGTGAGCTGGAAAACAGTCCAGCTTGCAGCCATGATATACAGGAGGGAAAGTCATTAATCTTACTTCTGAATTTCCTCGGGAGTAATGTCTGCAGACTGTGATAAAAACAGTCAGGCTTGGCAAACAAGTATATTTGCCCGGGTCGTGACAGAATTTCACAGTCTGTCCTCTGCCAGACCCATTTCTACAGTTTCAGCCAAGCTCATCAGTCTTAACAGAAGTATCAGGTTTGTCCCCTCTCCACTTTTATCAAAAAGGACCTTTCAAAACACTCACCACGGCGTTGTTATCCCGGTCCCACTCTGTAGCACATGTTTATTCATGTGAAGTCAGTCCAGCCACCCTCATCTCCCAAATAACCTGTCGTATGAAAAAGATGCTGCTGTCTCTCACTGTTAGTTCTAAGTCACCGCATCGCTGAAATACGGAAAAGTGTTGGGCTCTTAAGCCCAAGAGAGCAGCTGTTTAGCTTATTCCTGGTACTCCAAAATACACCTGCATTATAAGCAGCAGTGGGTGTCAGCTGGAACAGAGGAGGTTCTACATCAATATGAGAAGACCCTTCTTCACAGTGAGGGTGACAGAGCACTGGAACGGGCTGCCCAAGGGGGTTGTGGAATCTCTGTCTCTGGAGATGTTTAAAACCCACTTGGATGTGTTCATGTGCATCTTGATCTAGATGATCCTGCTGTGGTGGGAGGTTTGGACTGGAAGATCTTTTGAGGTCCCTTCCAATCCCTAATGTTCTGTGATTACCAAGTCCACTAAGTTCATTATCTCTTGGTTTCAACCAAATATTCTGCACAACACTGAGGCCTTCTCGAGATGACCAAGTCTGATGTTTGAGCATTGCAACACAAGTGAAAGACGGTATTTCTTCATCATATAGATGTTCATAGATCATATAGATTATCATAGATAGGACAGCATGTTTTTAATCTGTTGGAGGTTGTGGTATTAAAATAAAGCACCACCTCGACTGTGTGTAGAAACCAATGGAAGGAGGAGGACAAAAGGACTCAAACCGTGGCAGTGTGAACACTGAAAAGAAGAGCACGTAGCTATCACGGGATTACATTTGCTGACCTGCTCACGCTCTTTGAAGAGGCAGGACAACCATCTTGACAAAAGTTTCTTCCTCTCTGAACAGAGATGTACTAAATTTCATCTTTTGCTCCGGGTAGATAAGGTGGACAACAGCCTTTTCCTGCAGCTGTTAAGGCTCAATTTGCCAAAACAACTAAAAACAGAATTTTGACACCACCGTGTTCATAACACACCAACTTTTTTTTGATTCATACCAATCAGATGTCTAACTTGTGCATAGCCAGAAAAAACAATCGGACTTTATTTCATCCCTTCATACATTCCTTCACTTTAATGTGGACAATGGATATTAGAAATGACTTAAAGCAACTCATAGCCACTTGGCACAAATTTCTTCACACAGATAAATGATTCATTAAAGGCAGCTATCAACATCTCCTGCTGCTTGTATCACTGCTAATACTGACACTACTGCCCCACTGAACTTTAAGGAAGCCTTTTTAAATCTCCCAAATGCAGTGCTGTGAGGAGGTTAATTCTCTGAACTCAGGGGGAGTTAGTTTCTCTTCAGCTGTGAAGTCAGTACAAACGCAGAGCAAAACCCAACAGGTCTCACTCACGCAGCTACTTTTGCAGTGCTGGGATTTACCCTGGTGGCATCAGCCAGATTCAGTTCCTGAACTCAAGTTAAACTTTTATTAGTGAGCACAGATTCCTTTTTCTTTTTACCGTATTTTTCTCGATTAAAAAGTCATCACAAACTAATTAAAATCTGCCTCTTTAACGAACCTGCTTGCCAGCGTGCGTTAAACACAGTAGGTTCTTGTAGAACTACCTCGAGCTGGGCTGCTGAGCTCCACAAGCTGCAGCAAGTCTTCCACCTGCTGGACAACAGCAGCGCTGAGCTTCCTGAGCAGGAAACAGATGCAGCAAATAGCTGTGAGCCACACAACGACCCCACAAAACAGTAAATAGCAGCATCAAGGTTCCCTGGTTCTCGTCTAAGCGCACTAAGTAAATAATGAAGGTGAAAACGCAGCCATCTGATCAGAAGGGTACGAAGAGGTCAAGCGTTTGTTGCCAGGGAGGACCTGTTCTCTTTTCCCAATATTGCTCTTTCAATAAACACTTCTGGCAAGGTCTCTCTGTGCTTTTACAAAGGACCCACATTACTTGAAACAGAAATTACTCAGGTCTTCTGCTTTTTGGGCTGCTCTGGATTCATAACTACCCTAAGACAGTGAGTAGAGATTACTTCTCTCTGTGTCTTCTTTGCCTAGTTCAAGTACTTGGCTGTATCACAGAATCCCAGACTGGTGAGGATTGGAATGGACCTCTGGAGATCATCTGCTCCAGCACCACTTGCTCAGGTTCACCCAGAGCAGGTTGCCCAACCAGGCAGGTTTTGAATGTCTCCAGAAAAGGAGACTCCAAGCAGCCTTCTCCTTTGAGGCATTGCCTAAGCCTTGAGCAAACTGAGGATACTAAGGGAGAGGCTGCAGGACTCCTTGCGTGTTACCGCTCTCCTTTAAAACCTATACATGAAAAAGGGGGAAGGTCGTGACATTGCAACTGCATTTAGGAAAAGATGGATTACAAAGCCACATAGGAGCCTTCAGAAATCATCCATGTGATTAACAGGCATTGCCAACAATGAGAATTGAGCCATCAGAGGGGCTTTGTCATTTCCAGATCTTGATGACTAAAGTTTAAGAATTTTCAGCACTGAAAAATTATCCTGATTACACTAATGCTAATAACAAATCTAAGCAGGGCTCAATAATAACAAACCTAAGTAGGGCTCGGTGCTTTGAAATTTGTGTTGAGAAACAGGAGACCTAATGGAAGATGCAGATGAAGCTGGTCAGACAATCATTCCCTACTGCCAGAGGCACCGCTAAACAGTCATCTGCACACAAAGGTACACAAGCACACGGACACAGAGATGCACATGTATCTGTCAGCTTTAAAGTCTGAGTTGTGCAAAGCTAAACACTTCAGTGAAACTAGTTATAATAAATTTTTTTTTGAATCACAGAACATTAGGGGTTGGAAGGGACCTCAACAGACCATCAAGTCCAATCCCCCCACCAAAGTTGTGATAATTTGGAAATGAGCCAGTAGCTCGAGAAGCTGCACTTGGGAGACAAATAATTTTAAGAGCAAATTCAATTGTCTTTCAGAGGTAGTGAAGGATGCTTCCACAAAAAGCTTACCCAAGAGGAATATTTTTAATCAGTAGTTTGGGACCATGAGTTAGAAAAGCAAGTTGCAGAGGAAATAGGAAGAGCGCTTCACAAATCTCAGTTTAGAGAATGAAAGTTTCAGAACATCGAGCAAACACTAGTCTGGGGCACTATTAACAATATTATGGGCATAGCCTCAATAGTTTAGTTCCTGTAAACATCTTGAAAACTCCCGATTTAAATAAAACAGCAGAACTCAGTCAAAAAAATGCTCAGAACGATGATTCCGTGTTCATTTACATGTGTCTACAGTAGATCACAGCAACTGGTTTGACACATTTTTCTGATAGGGTTACAAGACCAGCTACTAACATAAATTTTCAGTGCAATATATTCAGGTCATTAAATGGAGGCATTTTTGTACCTGCCCCACCTGTACCCTGTGCTGGCAAGTTACAGACAGGGTAGAGTTCACTGATACAGAGCAATCAGGACCACATGGTTAGAAGGACCCAAGCAATCCCAGTGCAGTTTAAGATGAACAAATGGAATGTCACGCATAGGAACAAAGACGATGACTTCTGCTCTGGCAGTCAGAAACACTGAGAAGAATCAACAGATGAAACATGCATTTTTAGGGACTATGAAGCAGGGGCAGAAAAGAGGACAGCACTTATTCTAGCTCTGTGTTTGGCAGTACCACATCTTTTTCAGAAAATCTTCTCCTATCCCAGATACAAGTACAGAAATGATTCTGAGGTTTGATGGGTCATGACTCCAGAGACTCAGTCTTTTCTGCTTCGGAGAAAAAAGCTGAAGCAGTGATTTGATCACATTTCTTAATGTGACAACACAGTAAGAGATGTTCACTATTAAGAGAGAACACAGGTCCTACAACAGTTTTCAATCCAGCAGCAAAGACACTACAAGTATCTTCCAATGCATGAAAGCTGAAGCCAAATATTCAGAAGAGACAGAATCTAAGCATTAGGGTTTACACCTGTTAGTTAAAACCAATTTTCTGCTAATAGTGAAGAGAAAATATCTAAACCTAAGCATGTAGTGGAGAGTCCAAGACCAATGGACTCTCCATTGGACATGTGATGGAGCCCAAGACCAATGTGCAAGGAGTCAAAATACTTTATCAATGCAGCTAGTTTCCTTTTATACCTTTTCTGCACACAGGTGTCCTTATTTTATTGGTACAACACACATATAAACAAGTGGCCATTGGTGTTTCAGCTTCATACGCCCCTTGCTCCATCTGTGCGACAAGTTTCTCCTAGCACAGTCAGTTATTCTTCAGATATTTGACTCCTTGTTCTCACGGGTACACTTTAATCTGTCAAAGGTCAAACTCTTCTGTTTTGGTCAAGGGGTCTACAGATCCACTGTAGCCCCCCCACAACAATAGGCCAACATGATTACATTATTGATAAAAATAGATGGATCCAAGAGGCAAATGCCCAGATAAAGTGTCTGTCAAGAAACATCAATTTTTAACCAGATTATTAACAATGTTAGTCAATTGTTTCCACTTAGAATTCCAAACCAAATCATCCTCAACCATTGAAGAGATATTGACAAACAATATTTCCAAAAGTTATATTTCAAAGTGTGGAAAGAAAGTGCTTTGCATATAGCTTAGATCAAGTTCTTGGTGCCTGGCTCATAAGAAAAACATATTGGGAAGATAACAAGTAGCGTAAGCAGATAAACATCCTGATTTGTTTCATCTGCAGAAAAGGCAATGGGTGTCAGCTGGAACATAGGAGGTTCCATATAAGTACAAGAAGGAACTTCTTCATAGTGAGGGTGATGGAGCACTGGAAAATGGGCTGCCCAGGGGAGCTGTGGAGTCTCCTTCACTGGAGATGTTCAAAACCCACCTGGATATGTTCCTGTGCAACTTGGTCTAGATGATCCTGCCCTGGCAGGGGGGTTGGACCAGATGATCTTTCAAGGTCCCTTCTGATCCCTAATGTTCTGTAATTCTCTGATTAAAATATTTTCCTATCTCTTGAAGTACCAGCATACGTGGAATGAGTGCACCAAAGTGTTATTTACCGGCAAGGGTTTGCACCACTTTGTAAACTCTAAATTGAAGCCAACAAAAAAGTTAAAATTAAATTTCATTCCTGTCCTCAAAGATCAATTGTTTGTCCCTTTTTAAACTTCCTGTTTTGCTCTATAGGAACTCTTCTTTATCACACTCAATTCATGGAACGTGCTATTATTGTTTTGCTTCGCTTTACTCTCCATCAGCAAAATAAAAAAACCCTGCTGCACCTGAACAAGGCACTAAATCCCTTTTCCATGCAAGTTTTCTCACAGAACAAGCTGTTATCGGTAGATTGTTTGCTTTCAACTCTGACGCCCCCACCACCCTCCAACCTATTTTTAAACAAATTTTATTTTAGGATGTCCTGACTCTGATACTAAATTGGAAACCCTGGTGTGAATTTTATAGAACACTATTTCCTTTTATAGAGGATGTTCACAGCTAATCTGTCATCTAAAGGGCAAGCAGAGGCCAGGAGGTGAGGAAACCAAGACAGGTGGCCTAGAAGAAGCATGAAACCTGTCTTTTTTTTTGTGTGTGGCATTCTGTGACAAATTAAATAACTGGGAATCTGGGTATTTTCTTGCTGTACCTTGTTTTATTAAGGCTGCTAAAAAACCCGCAACCCTACACCGATTTGAAAGCTCTTCTTGCAGAACAGTTCTCCCCAGATGGAGATGGGCAGTGAACTCAAACCTAAAGGAAGAAATGCTGCTAAACTTACAGAACGATAGTCACAGAACCTCTTTGGTTGGAAGTGACCTCTAAGGTCATGAAGTCCAACCTTCAACCCAGCATGGCTAGGTCACCCTTAAATCATATCCCTAAAGTCCCCCCTGCTAAACCATTTACAACCCATTCAGTAATCCAGCTTTCTACTATTACACTATTACAGACAGACACTGGTCTAGTATCGGGGCTTGCAAATTATAGAAAGAAAATACAAATGTCTGTGTTTGACTGTCTGCAAATGGGCCAGAAGTATCTGTGTCCATAGCCTCTGCCACACAAAATAGCTGCCCATCTGCACTGCAGTGTTTCCATCTGTAACATCCATCAGTAACACACAAACTCTTTTCTGAAAGGAATACACCCTGCAGACCAGGCACAGGAAAACAAGACAGTCTGTTCATTTTGAGAGAGTTCCTGACAATTCCTCTGTCCTCCCAGATACAGGAGAGAAACACAGCTGGACTGACTTCAGCATTTGATGGTTTATAGCACCCAGTCCCAACATCTGCATGTACAGAGAAAAGAGATCAAGAATAAAAGAAAACACATTTTCCCCCAGTGTATTTTTCACACTATCCCACCCATCAACAATTTCTCAGTGGAGTACCTTTTGTTCTGAGAAGAGTTACATCATTTACTTGTCATTTGGGGCTACTGCTAGTGACACCAAATGACATATTGCTTCTACCTAGCTTTAAAACGCTGCAAATATACCTCAGCCAGTAGTGTTTCAACACCAAGTTAACCTGGGAGGTTACTGAACACAAGAACAGGATGCCTGGCAGAGGTGGAAGACAAACTTTATAAACTTGATAACCACGACACTTAATCCCTAAGTGTTGGACTAACAAGCTTTGTGACTGTCCCTCCTCCCCATAGTCCTATATCTGTTTTCTGCAGAAACTTCATCTCTTCAAGGTGAAAAAACAAACCACACCAGTTCTATCAATTAAAAGGCTCTGAAGCAATTCTAGATATTCTATTTGCTGTACTGGAGGAGTCTTATTTTATGTGTTAAATATGTTGTCTGGAAACAAGGGTTTGAACCAGTTATTTGTCAGCAATTACACTCTCATTTTGAATGGTCACGTCCTTTGTTAATTAGAACGTTCCCCTAATACAATCTTGCCAATTATTTTTGCTCCAGACTTGTGAGCCCCTAAGCTTCTGTCGGCTCTCCAAGTTTCTTAATTTACACCTGCCGAGATAGGCAGGGTTTGCTTAAGTGGACGTTTCTGTTTGGATTACGGACATGGGCGTACGCATCGAGATAAACAGGCACCACAGGCGGCTGCTCTCCAAACGAGAAACACTACAGAAAGTTGGCTGTGCACACAGAAGAAATGAAGGTGTACTACAGGACGAGCATCTGCATTTACTGTGTCTCAAACAAGACAGAACCAATTTTGTTAAACCCAGTCTCTCATAAGCATTATAAAGCTCTTTAGAGATAAGGTATTGTGATGGTGGACAAGATGAACTTTGAAGGTCTCTTCCAGCCTGAAGCTTTCTGTGTGCTTGGCTGTGTGAGAACACCTATACATGCACGGGAGCTTTCAAAACTGACTGTTGGCTTGTCTGTATTTAACGTCTTACTTTCAAGAAACCAGAACATTCATTATTGAGAAAAACTTCCCACAAAATCATTTCCTCATATGTATGACAAACACAGCTAAGAGTATTTTAAAACCAATAGTAAATTAACTCACATTTCTTGCTAGAAAAATTTGCCTTGAAGGTGGGTTTTCAGTGAATCTTTCTAGTAGGAAGAAGTCTGTTATTCATGGATTATGGAAAAAAAGTCCAGAAAATTACTCAGTGCCATTTATAAAAAATAAAGCCACCCCAAAAAAAATAAAGAAAACAGCTTTAATCTGTAAATGAAAAAAGGAGACAAGTGTTGTGAAGTCAGGTTTCCAACTAAAGAAATCTGCATTAAGTAAAACTGGACATGATACCACCACCTTTTCTGGAAATGCATTTATGATGAAAACAACTTAATTAATACAATGCAAAACGTTTAGGTAACTCTTAAGACAATGTGCTCCCGACCTAACCATTGGCTATACCAGACCCTTGACTAATCATTGTTTTTACTAAGAGGAATCGACTTCCCTAGCCGCTTTCGAGATGTGCTCCCTACTGAAAGGTGTTTAGGCTGACAGCTAGGGATATGACTCAATAACGTGCCCATACGGAAGTGTGAAATCAATAATTACAAAGTCTTTAATTGTGAAAACAGCCTGTAAATCTTGAGGCAAGCCAATAGCATTTTCTTCTGTTTTCTCACCAATTGAGCGAGATCCTCTTTCCTAGCCTGAGGTGCACACAGGTTGTTATCACGGGGTGTGTGCTTTTACGATTAGCAGCCGTCCTGGCAATAGTGTTACCCTGAGCAGTTTGCCCGGAGTCCAGCTTTTCTGCAATCCATTTCTTATGTCACAAATTACAAAACAGCCATTTCGTTTCCTCAGCACCTGCCTTAATGTTCACCTACAGCAGTAACTATGACTACAGAATCACAGTATGTCATAGATTGGGAGGGAACTTGCAAGATCATCTAGTCCAATCTCCCTGCCACAGCAGGATCACCTAGACCAAGTCACACAGGAACATGTCCAGGTGGGTT
>JAOXOE010000343.1:28504647-28520503 GCA_028565055.1 Phoeniculus purpureus | reverse complement strand
AAAATTTCCTTAAACACCAAAAAAATTTCCTTAAACACCAAAAAAATTTCCTTAAACACCAAAAAAATTTCCTTAAACACCAAAAAAATTTCCTTAAAAACCAAAAAAATGGTCCTTAAAAACCAAAAAAATGGTCCTTAAAAACCAAAAAAATGGTCCTTAAAAACCAAAATACCACTTTTAGTAATGGATCCATGACTTCGGTTGTTTTCTCAGACTCTGAATTTCCAAGTTCTTCTTAAAATACCCATACAGACACAAACAACAAACATTACAAGTAAACTGACTACACCTAGCCATACCCAGGTTTAAACCAAAGCAGTTGCTCCATGACACAGTGTCACCTCCCCAGCAGAGGAGGGGGATCAGGAAAAGGAGAGTAGACCCACAGGCTGAAGTAAAAACCAGATTGAATGAAACAGCCAAACTAATCGCAGTGCCAATACAAAGAGCACAAAGTCATACCCAGCCCAGGGACTCCACAGCAGTCACAACAAACAGGAAAGCCGTCCTTAGGAGCAGGATGGTGAGCGAGACCCTCCAGGGAGGAGAAGAAGCAGGAAGAGCCCTTGAGGTCAGACAACTGCCCCTTTATACTGGTGTGGGATCCACCTGTGAGCCAGCTTGAGGCAGCTGCTCTGGCTGACTCCAAACTACTCATGGCTGCCCACCATGGCCTGAGAGTCTGGCCCACAGAAACCAGGACACTACTCCACTCATTAGCCTGTATACTTTACATCATGGCCAAGTGACTATTATTTTTTCCTGGCTCTCAATACATGCAAGCAAACACCTGTTAGCCCTTTGGTCTGTGAGTCAACTCTCAAAAACTTTAGTTGAATTAATGTAGTCCAATGAGTTTCATCTGTGTGAGACTTGAAGTTAGTCACAGCAGGGTGATGATCCCTGCAGCTGGTGCTCACAGTTGGTACATTTCAGGTTCACAATCTCTGGTGAAGATGCTGGGGATATTACCGAGTACCAATCGCTGAGGTTCATTCTTCATTAATTTGTGTGATCCTTACTGTAATGAATAACTAGAGAAACAGAATGTTGGTGTATGGCTGTCCCTAAAGGACACCATTTCAACAGCACCAAAATAATTAACCTTTTTAGTACCATCACCAACGATAAAGTGTGTTCAAATATACTCTAAAAGAACTAGACAGCTTTTTCAGGTACTCTGAGCTTCTATTTATCACGTAACCAACTTTATCTAGAGGAAAATGTATTGATTTCTCAGTGGATGGATTTTCAACACTTGTCATAAAATCTTAACGTTCAGGCTTGAATACCTAATTCTGCTTGAGCCAAATAGTCAGTTGGCTTCATAAATGTTTGCTCACATGTGAAAGCGTTCACATCAAGCAACCCGAACTCCTTCAGCTACTCTCCATAAATTCCCGTTGCAGAAGTAGAGGGGCTGCTCCCGAGGACAATTCATTACATCGCTAATAGACACAATTCTGTATCAGATCTCTCTCCTCAAATATAAAACAAGTCTAAGGAGATTGCATAACAAGCATGAAACCTTTATTAGATGCCTTAAAAGTGGGTAATGTGAATGTTCTTTCTGCTTTTAGATAGGTGGTAGGAACAGATTTAAATACCATTAGGAAAGACATTGCCTTTAAATAGTCTATATCTGCAGTGGCGATGCTGTAAGGCTATGAAACTAACAAGGTTAGCACAGAGATTTGATAACCTCATACTATTAAGCCATGTGAAATAACTAGGTAAAAAATGGGACACATTTATCACAGAATCACAGAACATTAGGGATTGGAAGGGACCTCGAAAGATCATCCAGTCCAATCCTTGTGCCAGAGCAGCATCCCCTACACCGAGTCACACAGGAACACGTCCAGGTGGGTTTTAAACCTCTCCAGAGAAGGAGACTCCACAACCTCCCTGGGCAGCCCCTTGCAGTGGTCTGTCACCCTCACTATGAGGTTCCTTCTCATATTTATATGGATGTTCCAGCTTACACTCATTTTATAGCAAATACTCTTCAAACCTATTGAAAAGCTACTCTGGATGGAAGCAAGTTACACATGTTCAAGTGGCATCTAAGCCAGAGGAAGAGGCATTCATAAAGGCTTACTATCAACATTTGAAACTATGTCTAGCTCAGGAAATCCCAAAGCTTCAAATGTTTGAAGGCTGGAGGAGCACTCAGGGAAAATATGACCTGTTTGCCCTGTTCTTATAGTTTTCCTTGGGCATCTGCTCTTTGCCACTGCCAGAAATGGGATACTGTGTTAAGCAGAACTTGATCAGAGCTAGAGCAGACACTGTTATTTATGATCTGAAGAAATAAACCACAGAAATTAATTACCACAGGTTCTTTTGAAAAAGGGTCTAGATATATTTCACAGTTGAAAAACATTTTCAGGTGATGTTGTGGAGAACTCATTTGTCTCTGCATGCATATAACATTGATAAATCTTCATTCTTTGAAATGAAATACTTGTTTTCCATAGCTCAAGAAATACCTAGTGAATAAAAAGCAACAGATTTGGTTCAGCAGATACATTAACAAAGGCCACAACAATTCCTAGTGATGGACTGATACATTCTGTTTACTAACAAGTACTTCAAAGCCTTTAGAATGCATCCTCACCCTAATTTAGCTCCACTAGCCCTCTAAAAAGTTTAGGAGATGAAAGCAAAGCTAATCCACAATCCACTCACCTTACTGGTTATAAATGCAGCACCAGTACAATGCCCTCTTGATTAGAAGTGAATCGGGCACAGAGTGCAAGGAGAAGCCACCAGTGGCGAAGATGTAGATTCCTATTGTTTCAGGAAGGAATGGATGTTCTCCCAAGGCTAATCTATGCAGTGCTATCAGGTGTTAAAATATTCTCTCTGACAGTACAGCAGCAAACAAATGAGGGCTTTCTTGTTCTGCTCCAAAGAACCTCAGATCCACTTGGGATCACACGCTGTTATGAGAGGAATGTGACACAATAACATCACAGCCCTGGTGAACACGTTCTCAGGATTTACCTGTCAAGAGGACAGCAGGCATAGTTCATTGAAAGGCAGGATTAGGGCTCATTTCCTTGTTTGGTCTTCTTTGTAGTAAGCAAGACCCTCTGAGGAGCCTGCAGTGGGGAAGAGAGTTTGGGTAGAAAAGTCTCCATTTACTAAGTTGCAACCTGATAATACTAATAGAATTTTAATGCACAGTCTGCTTCATCTGCTGATTAGGCTAATCGAGAGTACAGTGATGGCCTCATCACTTCATATAAGCACAATTCTACCTGAGAAGCATCCTGAAAGCCTTCAACTGTTGTAAACTGGAGAAAGTAGGACAAGAGCTGTACTCAGTGACATCAGGTACAGGTCTGGCATGAAATCTTTGTCTTCTGCTGCTTTTGAACTATCTACTTCCTTAAATAGGATTTCAAGGTGATTTTTTTTTAATGTGAAGCTGTGCTTGAAGCACACACACACACAAATAAGAGGTGTATATGGACATCAGGAAGAAATTCTTCACAGAGAGAGTGGTCAGGCACTGGAATGGGCTGCCCAGGGTGGTGGTTGAGTCACCATCCCTGGATGTGTTTAGAAGTCCCTTAGATGTAGTTGTTGGGGGATGTGGTTTAGGGGTGAACTTGTAGAGTAGGGTTGATGGTTAGACTCAATGATCCCCAGGGTCTTTTCCAACCTGAATGAGTCTGTGATTTATGGGGTTGGGGTTGTGTGCATCCAGGCATCAACACCTCATTGGTCCAGAGAAATATGTCAGCGCCCAGGACAGCCCAACAGCTACACAGCAGTGGTTGGAAGAGGAACCACAACACGTTTTTGCTAATAAAAAGCAACATGACTATTATTTCCTTGGAACACAAACTTCCTCCAAACCAGGCAATTAGTAGGGTGTGAATCCAGCTAGTGTCTTCAGCTGCTCCAGCCAGCCAAGGCTTTGCTGAGCCCTACTCAGGAGGAAAAAGAGGAGGTGGCAGCCCAGGAACCACTGCCATTTCCAAAAAGAGCCTCATGCATATTCCACACAACCTTCATGTCACACATGAGCTGTAATTTCACACAAGGGAGAGAGATCTCATCTCTGCTTGAAAGAGCTTGAGGACTAAAGGCATTAAATTGCCTTTGTGCTAACCTCAACCAACACCACCGAGCACCAGAGAGGCTGGAGAGGAGCGGAGGTGCAGCAGCGTGACCGGCTGCTGCAGGCAAAGTGCTGTCCTGCGAAGTATTTAAGATCACACTGAGATGGTCGAGAAATAAATCTCAGAGCAGTGAGCACAGAAGGGAATAAGTGATGATCTAAAGGCTCATAGCACGGAGCTGTTGATGTTGCCTCAGGATGGTCCAGTTTCCTCCAGCAAAACCTCTCTCCTCGCTCCCTGTCTGCATCTACTACCTAAGGAGGTCTCACTCTTTCCTCCCTCATGGGATTCTGGTGTTGCCCTACACTCAGATGCTGAGGGCAGAAGGCATTACTCATCCTGAGGCTGCCACACCGACTTGCCCTTGCCTCACAAATCACATCCTCGCCGTGTTTATAAATACCAACGCGAATCGCAGAGGCTGGATGAACAACTCCAGCACGTTCTCCAAGTCCTCCCACGCGAGAAAGTAATTAGGCACCGCAAAACGAGGGTAGGACGTGGTGTGGCCAGTGCCTTAGGTGAGGGAGAGCTCTGCAAGACACTGGGTTTGAGCTGCAGAGCTGGAGTCGATCAAACTGGCTCAGCCTTGTGTGGGCAGGTGTTTGCACCTGGATGTAGACACCATCGTCATCCATCACATCCCCAGGACACAGGCAATGTGGGGAAGAGTCAGAGCTGTTTACATCGAGTTCAGGTGTCCTTTCAGGAGGGAAACCTTTCAGCTAGAGGAGAAAAGCCCCGTCCCAGGAGCTGGTTAGGCTTTCTGCTCTACTTTGGATGTCTCCATTAGGGTGAGACAGCTCGTGCCCCATGTCTTCTACAATTACAGCCTGGATGCCCATTCCAGGGCACCTATCTTCCCTGCAGAGACACCTGCATGCTGAAGCAACTAAGATGAAACACAAAGTGCATTTAGGTGGAGCACAGCTGCACGATAGATAAGCAAATTTCACATTGTCCTACAGAGACTGGGATTGCAAGGCAACAGCCTGAAGCTGGAGTCTGCCCTGATGAAGAGAGTAGCAGGAGTGTTAATGTGACATCCCTGTGCCCAGGCACCAGAAAGGACAACTGACACATCCCACCTGCAGCTCCAGAGGCTGCTCCAAGCCACAGCTGCATCACATGCAGTTTTAACCCAGGCACTGATCACCCCACATCCAGCTTTAAACTATAGATCACCACCCTTCACCTTAGTTATCAGCAAATCCTAAACAGTTTCACATCTGTCCCTGAGATCTACTCCCTCTCCTCAGCAGAGCAGTCTCACTCTTCTACTTGGTGCTGGAGACCCTTCTGCTTCATAGCCCCCCCCGGCAACCCACTTCAGCGGGACATGCAGCTGTTGTCACGAGTGCCCTTTGCTTCCCACCACTTGCACACAGCTCTGCAGCAGCCACCACATGTCCTGGGGCATCTCATTGAACAAAGGTGTCCCAAACACACCCGTGGGATGCAGCCCACTCAAAAACCAAAACCCACCTTCTTTTACCAAGCAGCCACTTTTTCACAGAGAAACCCAATGCGTTTCCAAGCAACAGTCCACCTGCACAGCTCAGAGCTCCACAAAGACACTCCCACACATCCCTCACAGCCCCTCGAGCCCAAACCCAATACCTGTCACCCCCTGGCTCCCCCCAGCCCCAGCACTGGAGCCCAGGCTCTCAGAAAGGCTGCTGAAGCTCCAGGGGAGCCACAGCCAGGGAAGGCAGTGGGTTATTTATTTTTCCTGGAAGCTGGTTTGCCTGTCAGAGGACTTGAAATATGGCTGCAGTCAGAAGTTATTACCTGAGCTGCCCTTCTCCCACCGCAGCTTCCAAGCTGCAATGCTTTATCTTTAATAACCATACGGGAGCTGCCTGCCTTCCTCACACCGCCCCACACTGATGGCTGCAGCCTCCCCAGGACCAGCTCGGGCAGAACAGTGATATTTCTGCCCCATCTCCAGCCTCTCCCCATAGACCTGTTGCAGTTCCTGGTCTGTTACCATCAATATTTTTGGTCCCATGTGGAGGCTCACACTGGCTGGTGCAGAGGGATTGATGCTGCTGGGAAGATCCAGCTGTCCATGGGATCACACCAGTACTCTCCAACAGCACTCACAGGTGAAGCCACGAGCATAGCAGGATCCCAGCACCCAGCCTGCAGCCACAGGACAAGCTCAGCGCATGGTCAAGGACATTCACAGGGTCTTCTCTTTGTGCATCCTCTTCCATCCTCGCCGCCCCAGCACATCTCACTTGAGCCAACAGCCCTCAACAACAGAGGAGGCACAATTCCCCCCCTACTCCTGAAATCCACTGCTAGGTTGTATCTCCAAAACCTGACAATCCCCAAAGAAGAGCTGAAGACACTGAAACTCAGCCATTGGCCACGATTTGCAGGCATCTGTCTCCATCAGGACCACTTCCACCAGTCTCACTGGTGGCCATCCTCACACTGAACCTTTCCCTTGCAGAGACAGCTGTCCCCATGTTCCTTCTTCCCAAGCTCAAGCAGCCACATCCATCCCAGGGCAGAGCTGTCACCAACATATTTCTCTCTATGGGTAGAAGAGTTTACCTGTGGCTCCTGCCCGTCCTTCTCCCTCTCCAGATATGGCAGCAAGGAGCAGTGATTACTCACGAGAGGCAGATAAAGGGAGAAGCCACCACGGGGAGGTGGCCCTTAGACAGGATGTTTAGAGCAGAACATCCTCCAGGCCAGTTCAAAGCAGCTGAGTCAACTGGCTTTCACAACCTGGACACCTCGTGTCTGCCACTAACAACAACAAAAAGAAAAGGCTCCTGGAATTTTGCCACCAAGAAAACTCAGGATGAGCAGCCAATTCCTGTTCTCATGGCAACCACATAGGTTCAGGGCTGGTGGTGGGATTTGTGGATGGCTGGGGAAGGAGCCAAGAAGAGACAAGGCTGCAGCATCACCCAGCGTGTCCAGGCTCTGAAGTGGGCTGCCAGGTACACAATAACCTTCTTAAGGGGGCTCTGGCCTTATTAAAGGTGCCTGCAGGCAGAACATTTTGGGTGTGGAGCTTGGAAACCCAAGCAGAACACTTGCCAGCTCCATCTCCCAGCTCACAGCACCCAAGAAGAAGGGTTTGATGGCCATCACTGCTCTAAACAATGGGTTGGCAGGACACAGCAGTCTCTTTCCACTCCTTTTTTCCTGTCTAATACTTGATGTGGCCCAACACCAACACCAGCCACTGCCAACCACATCACTCATGGCTACCCAGATGTAGCACCTTGCTGGCTGCAGATGAGCAAAGCAGGTACCTCTAGGCAAACAAATGCCACAGGTGACCCCAGGGTCCCCATGTCCCTCCAAAGCACCAAGGTGATGGTGCAGAAACACGTGGGGCTGCTCAGCAGCCCTGCCTGAGTCTCCCACTGCCTGAGGACCAGTAACAACCGCACTGTGTGTTCCCAACCCAGTACTTCTCCAGGTTGCAGCCACATGCACAGAGCTCCTCATGCAACCCAAAAAGCTCCAAGCGGTGCCACAGGACGAGCCCTACCCAGCCCTGTCAAGAGCCTCCATGTGAGCTGGAGCCCAGGGCAGCCCCAAGGCTGGAGCAGCACAGGAGCAACCAGCCTGCAGAGCCCTCCCAGGGCTGATGGGCTGCTCTCCAGCACAGCTCTAAGAGCCACCAAGCCATAGCCAGGAGCTCTTTTCTAGCCATTATCTCTGTATCAGCAGTTACAGGTAGGAGAAAGGAAGGAAAACAGGCAGCAAGTGGTGGTGCTGGCAACCAGCTGTGCCAGGCACCCATCCTGTTCATCTCCAGTGGTGCTTGGGGAAACAGGCACCTTGCAAAAGGGTCCTGCAACACCAGGGAAACCCATGGCAGCAGTAGAACTCCCACAAACACAGGCAACTTCACTCAGGCTTAAGCTTCAGGAGCTTCCTACCACATTAAACCCAAACTCAGAGCAAACCTCAACCCCCACAGGAGCTGTTCCTTGCAGACCTACCCCAAAAAATAGTACAGCCAGAAAAACATACCTTGTTTAGCTGGAAAAAGAGCAGTAGCACCATCAGGGATCTCTCTGCAGCTACCCAGCTCCACAACCCATTACCCCAAAGGGCAGCTCAGCACAAAGCTGCTTCCCATGCAGGATGATAAATCCTTGGAGAAAGTGGGGAAGTGCAAACTGGGAGGGCAGCAGCTGGAGAAAGTGAGGAGGAAATGAAGTCCAGCTGCGGTGCACCTGCTCAGAGGCTGAAGGTGCCTTTTTCAGTGGAGTTTAGAGGGCCAGCAAAGAGTAAAGTCCATAGAGAAAATGTTTCTATGGAAAGGTCAACCCACATTACAGCTCCTGTCAGTCATCCAGCGAAAACAGTTACAGGTGCATGGAACGGCTGGGGAAAGGAGGTTTGAAGGCATCCCCATGGAAAACACAAGAATGAGACAGTGACAAGTGGTTGGGAACATCAGCCCCGTGAGGGGGTACCCAAAGGAAAGCTGGCAGCCCCCCCACATCAGAGAGTGGGTCACTCACACCGTGGCAGTGAAAATCACTGTGGGCACGAATGGCTGTGACTACATCATGGTTCCTTAGCTGCAAACTGCAGGGGTATGGAGGGATATTGTGGGGTTGTACCAGCACACACCTGCCCTCCTGTTCCTCCAAGGGAGGTGGATCCGTGCCCAGCCCTCTCCAGCCCCTCTAATGTTCTCAAGCCAAACCTTCAACTGAATTTATTATTTTTTCTATCTTTCTTTTTCTCAGCTGTAACTGCAACATCCTCTCCCCGAAGGTTCATCAGCAGCCTCGGTGCTAATGAAAAAATGCGATAATGTTTGCCTCCTTCCTGGGGGTGGTGGGAGGCCCAATCTAATTAAAGGTTTGCCAGCAGCTCGAGCGCTGCAGATGGATGGTTGTTCGGGAAGTGCAAAGTATTATTATGATGATTATGATTCTGACGAATGCTAGCAGTGGCTCTCATAAACAGGCACGGGAAGAGGTGAAGCAGGTGGTACAAGCATGGGCAGGGCTTGTTCTGCTGCCCACACCATCATTTCAGCCTTTACATAAAGGTGGCTGCCGTAGATCCAATTGCTGGCTCGTGAATGGGCTGTGCTGGGGCTCCTGATGAAGGGGTTGTCTTTCTAGCTGGAGGAAGAGCCAGCTGCCAAGGTATCTGGTTGCTTTGAGGGGTGTTTTCTGGCTTCCTACATAAGAGCCAGTTAGATATCACTATCAAGAGGATCAGCAGCTCCTTCCTGCCTTGGATGAGCGGGTCACTTATTTCAGGAATAGCAGCAGCAACCTCCAGCCTTGAGCAGCACCATCCAACACCATCAGGCTGCAGTTAGACAAGATGAAGTCCACCCCTGAGACATGAGGCAGGGCATCACAGTCCTTTTCCAGGCAGCTAAAATACACCCCAGACCCAATGGGTCCAATACAGAGACAGTGGCTGATAATTCCAGTTATAGAGTGAAAAATGCGGTCCAGGACGCTGGCTGATATTAAGGCTGTGATAAAAGCAGTGCTTCCTTAGGGACTGCCCTGGTACATCTATCACACCAATAAATGTGAGAACACCTTGTGACTGCACCTCTCTACATAACAAACTCCACAACAAACCATCTCTGAACCAATTGCTGAGCACCCGGCAACCTTCCTGCCCCAGTCTAGGCACCAAAGGTAATTCCAGATGTGGGGGTTTTTTAGCTAAAAATTGTTAATTCTCATCTGGAAGGGTTTTCTCATCTGCCTGGGTTTTCTTACTGCCTCACAGGCTGTACCTCTCCTCCTCCGCTGACCTTCATTCCTGGGGAAAGAATGTGCTCCAGAGCTGGAAAACAACGAAACCATCCCGGGATGTTTGCAGGAGCAGGGAGTTAATGAGGCAGACAGAAACTATTCCAGGCAGCGGCTGCTGCCCAGGGGAGAAGTGCTCTGTGGCCACGGGGTGACCAGGGCTGGAGGAAACCTCGGGGTGAAAGGAGATGGCAACTTGATCGAGAGCAGCAAAGGGAGCCGGGAAGAATGAAACAAACAAGGAATTAAGTCAGCAAGGATTAAGAAAGCAAGGAGTGCTCTGAGAAACCAAGGGCAGCTTTAGTCCGTGTGTTTGGATGGAGATAACCTCTGACTTTCGAGAGGAGTGAGGGGGAGGAGGAAGGTGGCTGCAAGGTGACAGCCGGCAGGTTCCTGCCTGTCCAGCACCAGCTTTGCTGCCCTCATGTGGCGCTTTAAAGGCAATGGGGATGTCTGACCTGGCTTCTAACAGAAAATCACACCCAGTGCAGAGAAGAAATAATTCAGAGCACCACACAAGGGCTTTTGGCTGTTCGGTTCAGCTGCGTTCCTGTCCTGTGGATCCCCCGTAACTCAGTGTGTTGCACCCCAAACTCTGAGCACCAGGATGCACCACGCTGCAAGCCCCTCTTCCTCGGGCTGTGTCTGGCTGTAGCAGCAGGAGGAATTTGTGTGATTTAAAAAACCCACTCTGCTCGACAGAAAAAAAACCCCAACTCTGCAAAACACTCATCGTGTTCAGCTGAGTTACAGCTCAGGAGTATTAATTGCCCGGCGTTTTTACAGAGATCTATTACAGACACTGAGACCTGCCAGGAGCACAAACATCAGCTGCCACCCACCTCCCTCTTCCCTGCCTTCTGCAGCCAGTGCAGAGCATCCTCCGAGCTCATCTTTCCAGCCCCGGGGTCTGACACTTGGACAGCTGCAGTTTAGTTTTTGTATTTCTCTTCTTTATCCCCACACTCAGTACTGGCACGCTCTCCTCCTGTCCAGGAGGTGACATTCCCCGTCACTTTTTGCAAGAAATTAGCTGGCATGGGATGCTGAAAACAAAACGTGAGCCCGTCTCATCTCGCTTTGCCAGCCGAGGGCTTCATTTTCAGTGGAAAACTGGGACATTTTATGAATCCCTGCTGCTTAGCCATGTATCTTAGAGCCCTTCAGGCTTTTACAGGTCTGAGGGATGGATTTGTCTAAGCTATTATTACACACTCTATAATTTATCAGACTTAAATTTGAGGATATCAGCTCCGTGAGGATTTTTATTTCACATTTATTCACTCTTTCAGCCTGCAAGTGGAGACAAAAACTATTAACAAACCCCCTCTTCGGTTCAAAGCTTCAGTAATAAAATCTGCACCACGTACAGCCAAGCTGGGGTGTTGGACATCTGACATCACCTCACATTCATCACTCTGCCCCTCCTTGAGATGATGCCTTGATCTGGAGGTACCTGACCACAGCATCGAGTATCTTTGGCTTCACTAGCAGCAGGTCAAAGCCTCCAGGCTCTTGGAAGAGTCATCTGGCTGAAGGATGCCCTCCATCCTGGAAAAACACTTGGAAACCCATAGGATGGAGCAATTTCATCAGGTTGAATTTCTGCACTGAATTTTGTTGCTAAAAATCACTGCAAACGATGATATTCGGGTCTGGATGGAGGGCAGCTGCCCACCCGGTGCTCAATGTGCTTCCCAGCGGCAGAGCCACAGCAGCTCCTGTTGCTCTTCCAAAACAGAAAGATTTCATTTAATTGGGCTTTTTATTTCCTTCTAGAAAGCAGATTCTTCATGTACTTGGAGAATGGGGCTGCACCCACTTCACTCTTCATCAGAGCCATTTAAGAAGGTGGCTTGGGAGCTCATGTCACACTTCTGCTGACGGATCCCGAGGCCGATATAGGGCTCTCTGCCCCCTTGGCTGCACCTCTGGATGCAGCTGTAACACACGAGCAATAAATCACTGTTAGCAACTCCCCAAACTGATGCCTCTCACCAGAACACTTGGGGGAGCGACGTGCACAAGTGAAGACCACAGAGAGCAGGGAGAAGCTGTTATAGGGCTGTAGAATGCTAGGGTTTGGGTGGGTTTATTCTGTACAAAGTCTATTTGTTTGTATAGACTGGGCTATTTCTTCTGAGCCCACGTCTCAGCATCCCTTCAAGCCTCAGCAGAAGGATTATCCCTGAAATTGGGATAACTTCCCCTTCCCATCCCCTTGGAAATGTTGTGCTGGTGATGTTTCAGCCATCACAGTTCTGCTGGCCCGCTAATAATTCTGTGACCATCAACTACTCCAAGATCCTTCCAAGGTAAGGGACACAGTGTCAGGAGGTCCTGGTAACACTCTATTGAATTAACGTTTGATTTCCTGCACTCTGGGCAGATTAAAAAAACAGAGCATCACATCTTCCAGGAGCAGCTTTGGGGTCTCAGTTGTTTGACTTCTCCACATTTAATGGCCCCAACGCTTTTGCATTCCATGCACTTGACAAATAACGTGCAGCAGCAACACTTGTCACTGTGCCCTGAAACTCGCAGCAGTCACAGGCTGCTTATTCAGCGGTGACTTTGCTCATCTGCATCTCCCTCCAGCCATCCCCCTCCCTCCCTGCCCAGATTCCAGCCCTACCAGCAAACGAGGGTGTAGTTTATTGCCAGGATGGCCATGGCAGCTGCCCAGTGCCAGAAGAAGCACATGGTGAGGAACATGATGTTGCTGTGGTCCTGCTCATCCCACATTGGACCTCCCCATGGCTGGAACAGCACGACCCCGATCTGGGTGGAACAAGCAATTTATTACTTTGAGGGGAAAAAAGTCAACAGCCTGAAGCTCTCCAGCACCCTCTGTCCATCTCAGACATCACCGTGACCCACATGGTGACTGAGGGACCTGAGCCCTGACCACGAGAGCGGCTTTTGCTGAGGCAGTGTCGACCTCATTACGGTCCAGCCTTGCAGTGAGAGGCCACATGATGCAAGTCTGTGCCTGTGGCCTCTCTTTTTCTCTACAATATCCAGGCACAATTGTCCCTCTGCATTGCAGACTCCATAAAAATCCCCACATTTGGTATTTCACAAGCTCAGCACAGGGTTTAATCTGTGAATTTGAGCTAGAGTTAACGCAGTGGCCCTGGGGCTGAGAAAGGGAAGAGAGGAACTTGCATTTATTATCATTCTGGGGAATGGTTATCTCCAACTGATCCCGTTGCTCCTCCAAGTACCACCCCGGCGAGCAGCTGGCCGTAGCTTTACTCAGTCAGTTTATTGCTTGGTGGGGTTTGCATCTCCCCGCTGAACCAGAGGGAGTGATGCAGGGTGCATTAGCCACATTAAGCAATTAGTACTTGGTTGTTAGATACTGGAAGGTTGCTCACTCTAGCTGCTCCCCCCAGAGAAGCAATAAGCCAAGACAAACAGCTCTTCGGCAGGAGCAGCCATCACAGATGACCAGCGATAAGTAAATTTTCATTCTGGGTTATGATCTATTTATGAGGTGAGCCTGGCAAAACTGTCCTTCAGAGACACACGACTGACACGTGACAAACGGCTCTGGTTCCTCTTTCCCCATCGCTCTCCTCCCTTGGCGCTCCGCTCCACAAGAGGAGGCAGAACTGACCTGCCAGAACCACGTTCCCTGGATGATGGTGACCCCAGCTCTGAACATCTCTAGGACGATGTTGTTGCGGAGAAAGACCTCCAGCATGGTGCTGCAGGCCCCGGCAAAGATGGCGATAAGCAGCAGGGAGTGGATGTGTTGATCCAACATGGGGCGGTGCAGGACGTGGTAATAAAAGAGACAACCTGCCAGAATACACATCGCCCTTAGCATCAACCATGCTCATTGAGGGGGTTTCTGTATAGCTGAGACCTCCATTTCCTAGTCTCTTTCCCCTGTATGATCCAAGAGGGGTCTGAAGTCCTCACTCGTGATTTGCAAGACAGCCTGAAGCCAAAATGATATTCATGGTGTGCTGGAGCCGGGATCAGTCACTTGAATTCACCACGTGCAACGCAAGCAGATGAGGATGGTGATGCCTGCAGTGCAATTAATGGCTCTCGGGGGGGAACGCGGGGGCACGCGAACAGCTCTCTAGATGTAAGATAAATGCAGCATCCAGCAGCCATTTATCATAATGAGGAAGCTCAGCCTGCTGCTTCCTGCTGCTGTCACCCCAGAAATCCCAACCCGCACAAAGCCAGGGCCCTGCATTTCCCACAGTCTGTCCTGTGGCAATACATCACCTGCAACACCTGTCCTCAGGGCTCTTTGGAGCAGTGCCTTTGTCTGGAAAACTTCAGCCCCTCTCCAACTCAAACTCCAACATCCCTCCCTGAACGAATCCCCACCTGCTCCTCACCTTCAACAAACACAGCCACGGAGAGCGTGAGGCGATCCAAACCCCGCGGCACCAGGTTGGAGATGTAGGTGAAGACATCCACCACCCCAGAGATGCCATAGAACAGGTACATGGTGGTGTGCTGCCAGTTCATCAGCTTCACCCAGTCGCGGCTCTCCCCGCTGTAGAGATGCAAGTGTGGACCATCTGGAACGAACTGCTCTGCCAGCATCCCTGCAGGGACACACAAGGTCACAACAAGTCTGATGGTTTGTCCATAGTGATGGTTGATGCTGCTCGTGGCTGTAGGGACATGTCTTGTGCATGAGCTGAGGGTTTTGTGTTAGGTAGCATCAGCACTAGTCCTCCTGGCCAGCAGGACCAGGGAGGCGATCCTGCCCCTATCCGTGGCCTTGGTAATGCTGCACCTCGAGTACTGGTGAGAGTTCTGGGCACCACAGTACAGGATGGACATAGAGGTGCTAGTGAGGGGGCAGAGAAGGGCAACTGGTATGGCTCAGGGTCTGAAGAGCAGGGCTGATAGGGAGAGGTTGAGGGAGCTGGGGCTGTTCAGCCTGGAGAACAGGAGGTTGAGGGGAAACCTCACTGCTCCCTACAACTACCTGAAGGGAGGCTGCAGTGAGACAAGGGTTGGCCTCTTCTCCCTAGGGACTAGTGATAGGACCAGAGGACACGGGGTCAGGTTGTGCCAGGGGAGGGTCAGATTGGATCTTAGGAAAAACTTCTTCCCAGGAAGAGTGGGGAGGCCTTGGAACAGGCTGCCCAGGGAGGGAGTGAAGGCACCATCCCTGGAGGGGTTCAACAACTGGGCAGACAGAGTGTTTCAGGAGATGGGTTAGTGGTTGGGTGTGGTAGGGCAGGTGGTTGGACTTGATGATCTTGAAGGTCTTTTCCAACCTTGACGATTCTGTGATTCTATGACTGGGTATAAAAATCAGACTGCCTGGGATAATGTTACCCCAGTTTTGTGACTGGGTACAAGACATGGTCTTTACACATCAAACTGTATTAGAGGTTGAGAGAAGATGAGCATCAAGGATGCATCTTTCCACATATGGACAGGTTCCTCTGGAGTAAGGGCTCCAGCACAGTCATCTCCTCAGGCTGAGAAGTGACCAGCAGAGCTACTAAACCCTAACCCTTACCTATTACAGCAAAGACGATTTTGATCCCCCCTTCGATGGCATCCATGCGCTGGAAACAGTAAACCCTGTGAGATTTCTTATTTGCTTTCTGGATGAGGTACTGCAGCGGGTATTTCACAGACCACCAGAGCCCAAAGAGCAGGAAGAAACTGCCTGGAAGTGCATGACCCTTGAAGTTTGCCATCCTGATGGTCTCGTCTGAGCACTAAGCAGAGAAAAGCAGCGTCATTGTAGAGTTTACACCAGTTATCTGACATAACACTGGGAAACATCACAGAACATTAGGGGCTGGAAGGGACCTCGAAAGATCATCCAGTCCAGTCCCCCTGCCACAGCAGGATCCCCTAGACAAAATTGCACAGGAACATATCCAGGTGGGTTTTAAACATCTCCAGAGAAGGAGACTCCACAACCACCCTGGGCAGCCCCTTCCA
>JAOXOE010000343.1:28492621-28504547 GCA_028565055.1 Phoeniculus purpureus | reverse complement strand
TCTTCACAGAGAGAGTGGTCAGGCACTGGAATGGGCTGCCCAGGGTGGTGGTTGAGTCACCATCCCTGGATGAGTTTCAGAGATGCTTAGATGTGGTCTTGGGGGAGCTGGTTTAGAAGTGAACTTGTAGAGTAGGGTTGATGGTTTGACTCAATGATCCCAAGGGTCTTTTTCAATTTGAATGATTCTATGAGTCTATATATGCACTGACTGAGCTCTACCTGCACAAATCAGTAGAGAACAACTATGAGAATAATTCCTCACCAGGAACTGGTAGCCACTGTGAGCCCTAAGAGAAACCAATTGGCCCAGGCAGCCCTCCTACCTCCAAGTATTACCTTCAGAGGAAGAAGGAATGCAGGCTTGGGTCACAGACAATTAAGCAATGTCTTAATTGTCCTAATAATTATTAATACCCACTAGACACACTATTATGAAATTCACTTTGAGGCTGGGCTTAGCAGCATTTGCTGTAGCGCAAGATCAGGTCAGAAACTGGATTTCCTGCAAGGAAAGATGGAAAAAATTCATTTGGAGAGGAGAACATTGAGTGGAATGTGGTTCAGATCATCATGAAGACAGTGGATAAGGTGCATGTGATGAAGGTGAGGTTGTTAATCACCAGATCTGCAGTAGAAAAGTGAGAAGAAACTTCTGGGGTCTACTAGAAAATGGGTTTAAAAGAGGTAAAGCATTTCTTGGCATAGCAGCTAGTAAACCCAGGGAATTTGCTGCTGCAGGTAGGCAGAGGCAGAACATTTGAAAAGGGGTTACACAAATTCATAGGAAAATGGTCCATAAACAGGTTTTGAAGGGAACAGACAGAGACGTACCCCCAGACATCCTTCATGTGATCACTCTGCTTGTTATGTCATGAGGATTATTTAGCCAGTGAACCTTCCTCTCTATTTAAACCACAAATCTTAGACATATAGGAAAAGTTTGATACCCACCAGGTGGCTTTCTCCTCTACATTACCCTCAGAGGAGGTTGTTCCCATGCTTAAACACCATACATGATCCCATTGATTTCAGTGAGACCAGTCCCACAGATTTGAAGTTTAGCACATCTGTACCTTGAAGATTTGGATTTCCATTCCTCTGTGGAAAAGTGAATCTAAGAATTCACATTAGAAAGATAACAAAAGCAACACAAAATATCATTAATTGCTTCCTTTACAAGTAATCCATCGCTTCCCTTAATTTTCTGCCATCTTTTATCTTCACTTGTTAGTGAAGTGAAAACTCACTTTTATATTTCTGGCCTTCCTCCTTTTCTTTCTGACCTTTTATTCATCCTTTCCCTACTCTTACCTGCGTGGTTACAGTGCTAAGGGAATTAAGGCTTTAAGTGGAACATTTAGTGCTCTGGAGAACTTCCACAAGCTTCACATACCATTAGTCCAGAACAGACAGAGGATGATGATGGGTTGCCAAGCTCTGCAGCAACATGGTGTTTACTTCTGTCACTTTTCACTTGCCCCTTCTAGGTTTTAATGTTGCTGATGTTAAGACTGTTAGGGGCTGAGATGTCTCTCACAGATGCCACACAGGTTGTTGTTGATCCACCCAAACTCCTGCCTCTGAAAGGGAACGAGCACCAAAAGCTTTAAATCACAATGCAAGAACCCACGACTGCTCACAGCACGTACCCCAGAAGGAGTTTCTACCACTACCTTTAAATTAAAGGTAGCCTATTTTTTGTACAAACGTCTGATTGTCTTTTTGACGTGTAGGAACAAAAAGATGAGGAGAAAGCAATGGTTTCTCACATTGTCTAGCAGATCTGCTGACTGATAAAGGAAACAGGAAGGTGGAAGGAGAAGACATGCATGCCTGCTGTTAAAGAAAAGCCTATTTGCACATAATGCTCTGGAGAAATTGTTGGACATTTCATCCATGTAAAATACAAGCTCTGTCACTCTGCCAGGGTCAGAGAGACCTGAGCTAATCTATTGAGTCAGTTCTAGTTATGCAAGTTAAACGGTTTAGTGGCTGCTTTAATTAGGAACCCATTTTGTTTACAAACTCCCAAAAAAATTGTAGCAGAGAGTGTTCTATGCCCACACTTTACCAGCACCGGTCCTTGTCCTAACCCTCACAGCTCCAAAAACGGTTTCTGTGCCTCCTTCCAGCCAGGTCTGGCAAGTTGCCAGAGTGTAACCGACCCAGGTACTGCAGCTTAAAACTGAGATGCAGCATAAAACACCTCTCCTGTGAGAATCTCACACAGGACAAGGAAGGCTGAGAAGTTATTTGCACTGTAAAGAAAACAACAGGAATTTAAATTACAGAACAGTTTTAAAAATCACTTTTTCCTACATCTGTTAACAACATCACTGCAAATGTTTTCATCGTGATGTCAGTCGCCCTCCACATAAGACTCCTTTGTCACTCTTATGTCACAAACATATCACAGAACATTAGGGATTGGAAGGGACCTTGAAAGATCATCCAGTCCAATCCCCCTGCCAGAGCAGGATCACCTAGACCAAGTCACACTGGAACATGTCCAGGCGGGTTTTAAATGTCTTCAGAGAAGGAGATTCCACAACCCCACCGGGCAACCCGTTCCAGTGCTCTGTCGCCCTCACCATGAAGAAGTTCCTTCTCATATTGATGTGGAACTTCCTATGTTCCAACTTACACCCATTGCCCCTTGTCCTATCATATATTAGAACCTTCTTCCATGCTTCTCTTTCTAGCACATAGGAATCTCCTTCCATAATTTCTTTGTCCAGTTTTACCCCTACCTGACCAAACCTTGGCCAAAGGATCCTTTTACACCACTGTTTTGTTAAATTTCTGTTACACTGGGAGACAATGATGGAGTGATGGAGTGCAGCTTTCTCCAGTTAATACCAAGGTCAGCCACACAATTTTATGGTTTGTAAACATGCCTAATGAATCAGGAGAATGACCCTCCAAGATATACTGAAATCCAAAGGAAAATATGACAAAATTTGGGCTGCAGCAAGACCAGACATCCTGTTCAGAGAAGTTGTTCTTCTATGCAGCTTCCTTTCCTCACTTCCTCTTGGCTCCTAGTCCTGTCCTCAGGTCATTAGACGACATCACTTCCTTGTTGTTAGCAGGTTATAAATACTGAGACAGATAGGTACTGACATTATACCAGTAGAGTTCCATAGCAACAGATCTACATTAGCAGATATATCATTGGCTTAAAAGCTAACAGAGGTTTGCTGGGTGCCTCTCGATGCTATGTTCTCCTCCTCCTCTACTCTGCCCTGGTGAGACTGCATCTGGAATATTGTGTCCGTTTTTGGGCCCCTCAGTTCAAGAAGGACACAGAACTTCTGGAGAGAGTCCAGTGCAGAGCCACGAAGACCATGAAGGGAGTAGAACACCTGCTTTAAGGAGGAAAGGTTGAGGGAGTTGGGTCTCTTTAGCTCGGAGAAAAGGAGACTGAGGGGTGACCTCATTAATGTTGATAAATATGTGAAGGGTGAGTGTCAGGAGGATGGAGCCAGGCTCTGCTCAGAGTCATCTAGTGATAGGACAAGGGACAACGGGTGTGAGCTGGAACAGAGGAGGCTCTACTTAAATATCAGAAGGAAATTCTTCCTAGTGAGGGTGACAGAGCACTGGAAGGGGCTGCCCAGGGGGAATGTAGAGTCACCTTCTCTGGAGATGTTTAAAACCCACCTGAGTATGTTCCTGTGTAGCTTGGTCTAGGTGATCCTGCTGTGGCAAAGGGATTGGACTAGTTGATCTTTTGAGGTCCCTTCCAATCCCTGATGTTCTGTGACTATGTGATTCTGTGTACCAGTTGCAAACTTACACCTCCCTTTCTGTAAGCCTAAAAGGGTTTTTTCACTTAGCGTGGTGACTTTGCTTACATGGTTGAGCACAGCACTGCACAGAGCATCCAAAGCTCTGCCCCTCCCAAAAAAGTATTTGATCCATTTTTTTAGAAGTACATTTTAAAACCCAGGCAAACAGAGCAGCACATTTTCTCACTGGTTCATACAGGCTTCTTAAATCAAAGCACTGCCAATCAATAAGGAAGTAACTAGCTCTTAGCTTTATTGATTGTGTCTACACAGACACAATCACAGGTCAACCATGCTGGCTTCTCAGATCTCTTCTTTGCTGAACCTACGTGTAGCTTGCACCAGAGAAGAGAGTATGTTCCTGTCACACTTGTGTTCTTTAAGCTGACTAGCCCAATCAAAATCCAAGGGCTAGGCAGTGTGGCGATGGCGTGTAGCCCATGAGAAAAAGGTTTCTCGGTCTGAGCTGGGTTTTTCAGCACATGCCGCAAAGAAACACACTCTCATTTCTGTCAGACATAAAACACCAATGAACTGATGCTGTCAGGTGTTCTCAGATCTTCCTGTAAATTCCCCAGAATTATTTAGACTTTTTTCCTCAAAACGGAAATTATTCTTTTTAAAATTGAAAACAAGATCAACAAACATCCCATCAATAAAACATGATTTTCAAGCAAGTTGGTGTACGATTAAGAGAAAAATATCAATGTAAGAACAGGTTTCAGAGGACCCTGTTTGAACACAGCCTCTTAATTTGTGTGAGTTCAATCAGCAAAATGTCATCCCATTGACTGAAGAAGCGAAGATATCGTCTATGTGTTAACAACAGGCACTTGGCAAACCCTTTTTGATACCTTCTTCTCTAAGAAGACACTCTATAATAACCAACAGGGACGTTGCCAGCAATGTGGGGTAGTGAGAGAAGATTTCTGCTATGCAGAAGTCTGTGGGAGTGAAGGATTTGAGTGACAAAGAGGAAGAGGATCGGAACAGTCCTTCAACAGTACATCAGTCCATCTTTACAGAGCTGTGCCAAACAAGGCAAGGAGGAGAAGGACTAATAAAAATTTCTCCCAGGTCTTAGCCATCTCTTGAAAATCTCACAGTCCGGGTCTGCTAAAGGCCATCAGTTACCTGAGCCAGCAGCACAAGGTCAGTTTGCAGGTTTGTCTTGAGTCAGCACTAAGCAATTTTTAACAAATATTTCACAAATCTCCATTCAGTCACTTCTCCAATGTTGCCAGGAATCGAAAGATCCTGTCTGTCAACACTTCATACATCACATTCCTCACCCCATGTCTCCCCACACGAGCAATATTAGAATCACAGAATCACAGAGTGGTTTGGGCTGGAAGGGATCTTGCTGAATGTCTAATGCCAACAACCCCGACACGGGCAGGGACAGCTCCCACTATACCTGGCTGCTCAAAGCCCTATCCAAAGTGGCCTAGGCATGCCTAGTTTCTGTATCAAATAATGTCTTAGTTGGGGTTAGCATATCAAGCTGTTCTATGAACTGTGTTCATCCTTTCCAGGCAATGACCTAAACGGTTTTTAAGATATCAGGTAATTATAGACCTCAAAAACTCACAAGCTTTAAAAATAGACATTGAAAACTGTCTGAAGAATAGTAAGCCCTGCTGTTCCTCTCACATGTTTTATAGATTAAACCATTTCTCTTTTTTCCTGGATGTGGGGCAAGGAGTCTCTTCTTAGAAGAATTCTCCCTCCTAAAAGTATGTTGTTTCCTTAGAAGTTATGCTTAAGGAGTGGAAGAAAGTGGGCAGAAAGCTGCACAAACCAGGGACTGGCAGTCCTGTGAAGAATGGGGAGAGCTAATTGTGTGAAGTAATAGCTGTGGCTCCCCAAGGAGAACGATGGAGGGGAAAAGAAGGGAGGGTAAACGAAGCCCAAGTCAGATTAAGATCTCTTTCTCTCTTTCTTCTTGGCTGCAGCTGGGTCTCACCCACTCTCCACCTTGAAACTGTCAGCAAGCCAAAGCCTGGCACAACGGCCAAGTAATTACTGATGACATGGGAGCAGTATTCTTTCTAGATTGGCTTTCCTGCCTTTCTGCAAGAAAAACAAATGAAAAGCTGTACCCCAACAAACATGACAGGAAAAATAACAATACTTGTATGGGGCTCATACTAGAAGCATGCTGCTCCTCCAGCTGCAGACTGGAGAGAACTGTGATGACCCTGGCCCTCCGTCATCTCAGCAAGGAAGGGAAGGATTGAAGGCAGGGTGGGAGAAGGGCTCCTTCCAAAGGTCAGCACATCTCTTTCAGTCAAAGATCAATGCTGCACCAAGTGCAGGGAAGAAGGCAACAGTTCAGAAGTCACCAGGCACAGCAATAACTAAGACAGATGCAGCACAACTTGCTTCGGAACGTAAAATGATGGTATCATTCAGTCCTCTCCTTTCAACTGGAATTGTGTGATGCATCCTGTCATTAGCAAAAGCTTCACTGAACAGGTCCTCAAGCTGCCCAAGAAGGTGGCTAAATTGCTATCCCTGAATATGTCTAAAAGTCATGTAGATATGGACATGGTATAACCGTGGTCTTGGTACAGTGAAGTTAATGTTTGGTTAATCTCTCTCTCCGTGGACAACATGAACAGAACTATGATCATTAGCTGGGTGAATTCATTTGGAGGTCTCATGTTTTTGCACTATAAGGATCTTGTTTCGGTCCCCTTCATTCCTGCAGGTGATAGATTCAATAGGGCACACCTGGGAAGGAGGGATTTGGTTATCTAGGTAGGCTTCCTGGGATATATGCATGTTACAACACCATTCAATTCATGCTTTGGAGATACAAAATCCAAACAGGAACTCATTGTGTAGGTCAATGAATAAGCAAAGGTGTTGGGATATCATTTATCACTGGCAAATTAGTTAATTAAAGAGAGATAAAGAAAAAAAAACACCCGATTTTAAAAGTATGACAATACAGAATTTGAAAAATAAGATCTTCATTCAGTTTCATCTAATGGTAGGACAAGGAGCAATGGGTGTAAGCTGGGACACAGGAGATTCCACATAAATATGAGAAGGAACTTCTTCTCAGTGAGGGTGACAGAGCATTGGAATGGGCTGCCCAAGAGGTCTCCTTCTCTGGAGACATTTAAAACCCACCTGGATATGTTGCTGTGCGACTTGGTCTAGGTGATCCCTCTGTGGCAGGGGGATCGGACCAGATGATTTTTAGAGGTCTCTTCCAATCTCTAATGTACTGTGATACTACAGTCTTACACTGGTTGCTACAGTTAACAGTTTGTAGCAAGTCTTACACTGGTTGCTACAGTAACAGTCTGTAGCAACAGTCTTACACTGGTTGCTACAGTTAACAACTTTGCAAAACTTTTTGTTCTAAAAGAAAGAACACAATTCTCTGCTTCTATAAAGCATTTTCATTCTATTCAAAACAGATCAGCATTTTTGCTAGGTTCTTATAAAATCTTCAACTATGTTAGAGTCATGGAAGAATAAAAGTTCCCATTAAAAGGAAAAAAAATCTGTCTAGCTAGGCCTGTGAGGTTAGTTCAAAGCATCCTGCATCTGAAAGCCTCAAATTTGGGGCTTAGTTCTCCAAACAAGAGCAATTGGCCTGTCTGTGAGAATCAGTGGAACATCTCCTCTCTGAAAAGTCTTGATAAAACTTTATAATGATTTCTATTTCCTTGAAAAACTGATGCAAAATTTGGGCTTGCTCCTACAGAAGCAAGTTACCAACATAGCATGCCTTGAGATGATTTAAACCAGCCTATTGTCCTCAACACCACAATAGAGCAGAACACACACAGCTACTGTTCCTCAGCTGAAGGATAATAACTTCCTGCTAAGGGATGGCGACTCCTATAAATCTGTTAACTCATTCACTTTCAGTCACTCACCCTGTATCTGTGGAGTACTAACGTTTACCCAGCTCTGATCCCTTGAAACTTTAACTCCATCTTTCTCCTGGTTCAAGTCTCACGATGCCTATGGATGGAACTGCTACCCATCCACTGGGGCAATCATCACTGTCAAAAGAGCCAAGCTACCGCCAAAGCAGTTTCTCAACCACTGTAGTTTGCCCACGAACTGTTTAGTGGCAAAATGTAAAGCAGCACTCAGTATGTGAATAGCAACACACACAAACTGACATGGCCTTGGAGCAGACAGAGCCATAAAAGGGCAGCTCCCAGGCAAGCACCGCAGTGCTCTCAAAACCAGCTGTTGTACCCATGAAACCATGCTGCCTTCCTTCTGTTTTTCTTTAGAGGTGAACTTGTGGAGTAGGGTTGATGGTTGGACTCGATGATCTCAAGGGTCTTTTCCAACCTGAATGAGTCTATGATTATTTAAATATATTCCACATGCAAAGTCATACAGGACTGTGAAAACATCAAGAGAAAACTAAGAGAGGAAACAAACCTTTATGTGAGATGTATCTGTGGCAAAGTTGTGAAAAATACGAAACTAATCTTCAGAGTATTTGGACAGACTGTAGGTGAGAGGGTTCATTTATAGCATCCCAAGAGCAGATCAGTCAAAATCTCTAAAGTATGTCTGTTCTGGTGAGTGGATGGTATCTAAGGTGGGTTGTTTTCTTCCACAAGGCTCCCTCAACATTGTTCAGGAGCAGCTCCACTGACCCACATATTGCTAAATAGCAGAGTGCTTCAACTAAGCAAACAGCTGCTGCGTTTTGAAATGGATGGGGTTTTTTCTGGCATGCATCTGGTTTCCAACCAGAAAGAAAAGGTGAATGAGGAGAAATAAACAGGAATTTGCCATAGTAAATCAAACCCCAGTCTCTCTGCTCCAGCCAGAGCATGGTTTTTGCACAGTCCCACAGAGCACAGAGGTACCACAAGGCAGGGACTGTACCTCCAATGTTAGTGACCAACTATAGAAGATTTCAGCATGTTAACACGAAAGACTCAAGAGAGGATAAGTAAATTAACTGAGAAACATCTGTGGCGGGCTCTGTGTCCTCATAGTTACGTTTGCTCCATCATCTATCTCAGTCACATCAGAAGCCTCCCAAAGTCTTTACTCTGCTAGCACGTTCTCTTCCATGAGCCTTATTCAGCAGCACTGCAGCAAGCTATATGTCATAAAATTATATGCAGGCAGGGTTTATGCAAAATAGAGAAACCTCACTTGGAATTTGTTTATGGTAAAGATTCAAATACTGCACCTTTTCTCTCTGTCTCTTCCTCCCTGCTTCCAATCCTTACCTCCCCCCATTTTGTAGCCCTTGCAAGTTGGGTTTCAGGGTGTTAATAAAGCTCAGAGCTGAATTCTGGAAGGTGTCCAGCTCTTCACCCCACCCAGATGAATACCTGGAAGCACACTGTTGCCATGGTTATCCTTCCAGACCGAAATCAAGCGTGGCCTCCACTGGAACAAAAGTGGAAAAGATGAAACCATACCCTATGAAACCAGTAACCACCAGACTGACACAGCAAACCGTGGGACTGACACAGCAATACTTCGGTTACAGCTTCATACCTTCCTGGTCAATGATTTCATTTACTCTACTGACCCTTCTATAGTAGGACCAGACATGTTGGAATTGAGCCGCAGGGATGTTTATTTCCAGTGCAACTCAATCTTGTTATTTTCTAAAACAACCTGGCAATTTTGGCAATAGATAGGGATTGAGCCTGTTTAGGATTTAGAATTTTGCAGGACAATTTAGTACCACTTCAGGCTGCCCAGTATCTGGCAAAACAGTATGAAGTGGGTTTATTTGCATGTCACTGCTACAACTGGATGAGCTTCATGTGCTCTGTTGCTGCTTCAAAAAGCTTTCACCAAACTGTCTACATCTAGCTAAAATCCAAACTGAGTTTGGGTACAGAAGCCCCAGACTGTTTGTGCCACCTTCTCCAAACCCACCATGCCAAGGTCCTGTGCCACGGAGCGAAAAGGCTGAGATTTCAGCTTTCCTCATCAACCACTATTTGGCTCCTGGATCTGCAGCCAGGCCAACAGTTTCTGGATGCCTCACCTTACTACGAGTCATCTCCCCTGCAGTGTCCTGTGCAAACTGACATGATGGGCAGTGTCAAGACTGAGTGGCAAGAGAGAGGTGGCAGGAGTTAAGATTTCATGCCAAGCTGTCGCACACCCTGCTGTGATGTGGTGTGAAATGGAATTTGCATGGAAACCGCAACAGAGAAGACTCACAAAGCAGCAGACAAACCCAGCCCAGAGTGAAGGTCAGTGCTCACTCCAAAGCTTTTTCCCCTGTGCAGTCTGGCCCTCACCTGGCCTCCTTCACCTGGGGAACTGCTGCAACTTTTGCACCCTCACAAACATCAGGCAGAATGTTGGACCCAGCTCTCAAAGCTTCCTTCCGAGCTCCCCTTTGCTTGCTGCAAGACACCCAGAAGAGGCCAGAAGGTGAAAGAGGCCATTACTTGCCTCATTACCTTCCTCCATTGTCTGCACCGGGGCACAAAGCCTTTCTCCTTCAGAGTGGTAGGGTTGGCTCACTTGACCTCTCTGACAGAAGGGGGTTATATCTCTGGAGACAAGGTTCCTCCTCCATCTTCCTGCATGACTACTGGCTCCAGGGAGCCCTGCCATCAGCCTGCATGTGTCTGACACCAAGTCTGGTCACACTGATTTAGTAGCCCATTGTCCCCACATTGTCCCACAGGGAAAAAGTGCTCAGTGGCAAATACTGGCATGTGATCAATAACACACAGAGTCTGTGTTAGAACTTCCCCACTGCACCAGGGGCACTAGAAGTACCTCAGCAGCTCCACTGCAAATTGGGCATCCATCTGATCAAGTGGACAGGCCAAACCAGGAAGCACCAGAAGCAGACCAGGGATGCTCGTTTTGTGTGGCCCAAGTGCCTGCATCATAAGCCATCTGATTGTAAGGCTCTTTGAAACATTAAGACTCTTTGGAAACCTTGGAGTTCAAAGGCACAATACAGATTTCAGGTTCATGATTCTCATGCTTCTGGAAAGTCACTGAATTCAGTGCAATTGCTCACAGTGTTCAGAACTGCACGCTCAGGCTCCAGCCCTCTCGTTTTTAAAACACCAACACTCTGCTGTCATCGACCCCAAGCCTGGAAACATGAGCAGATCATGACAGATGTGTCACATCCTCCCTCCTCCTTTTGAGACCCTGCTCACTGCTCCCCATGCACGCTCCCTGCCACGGCATCGATCAGCCCACAGCAGCGTGATGTGCTCTTGTAAAACAAACTAGGTGAAGTTTGAAGAATGTAAACAGCAACGTACTAACCCAGTTAGCAAGATCTCAGGCTCCAAACAAAAGGGCAAGGGTGGGGCCCATAGACCAGCCTAAGTGTCGGGTGGGTCCACGTTTTATGAAAGATAAGAGCATATTCTATTTTAAAAAGTCTTTTGTACAGTTGCTCCTTGCGACCCTGAAGGGGGAACAAATTATCTCCGGGCACAGACTGTGCTGGTGTGGGGCGGTGCACGCACAGACACGTACCCTTGCGTTAGTCTTGCCAGGCGCCGGGGATGTGGACTTTATCCACTAGTTGCCACTGCCAAGGGAATGGCCATAGAAACCCCAGTGTGTTTCATATGGGTCTTGCCAGGGCCTCTAAGGCAGTTTCCAGCAGCAGGGTCCCAATATCTATAAGGGAAACACCAGAAGCAATGTAGTGAGGAGCCCAGCTTTAAGGAACAAGTTAAGCCATCCCTGAGGGCAATCCCAGTAAGACGTGCCCTGGGGACAGGTACTCCCTTAATCCCTTAATAAAAAGGCTTTTTATTTTCAGAGGCAGAGAAGGAGAACTGACTGAATCACAACTATAAGCACCTTGCAAGTTTCCTCATGCTCTGCTGTCATGTTGTGCCCACCACTGCTGGAATTTGCTTTCACATCTTGTCTTGAAAGTTAATTTCTTTAAAGTTCAGGGAAGTATTCGGGTTTGGTTTCAGTGCAAAGGGAGCCAGATTTGCCAACCTACACTTCGGAGCAGATTCCTCAAAGGTGTGTGACTGCTCAGATGCAAGAGACTGGAAAGGCTGAGGGAACTGGGTGTCTTTAGCTTGGAGAAAAAGAGACTGAAGGGTGACCTCATTAATGTTTATAAATATGTGAAGGGTGGGTGTCAGGAGGATGGAGCCAGGCTCTGCT
>JAOXOE010000343.1:28471414-28491288 GCA_028565055.1 Phoeniculus purpureus | reverse complement strand
CTGCTGTGGCAGGGGGATTGGACTAGATGATCTTTCGAGGTCCCTTCCAATCCCTGATGTTCTGTGGTTCTGTGAAGAGAAGCTCTGTAATTACCTATCTCTCCTTTTCTATTCTTTGCAATTATTCACATGCAATTACTTCCATTCTACCTAATGTTTTTCTAAATCCTACAAGAATGTAAAGTCAGATCAGTCACAATAGTTCTTTAAATTTCTGAAGCGAGAGGCTGGTATGGAAGGGGTTACTCGCTGTGCTCGAGTTCCTCTTTGTGTCCCCAAGGAGAGGAAAGAAGCAGAATACCTCCAGAACCTAATGAAACATGGAAACAATTTGTGTACAAGCAAAAAAACCCCCAAGGTTTGTCGTCTTTCGCTGCCAATAATAATACTTTGCTTCCTATTTGTACTGTATAATGTTCAGGGTGAAAAACAAGTGATACTACTTGGTAATTCCCAAAGATGTCATTTTAGAGGTAGTGTGGCCCTCTTCCTGAGCTTACAGTGTAGAGAAATAACCCCACAGCCACGCAAATGGCAGTCCGTAACTACCTGTTTTCTTTTACCTCAAGCACATTTGAAATCTCCTTGGTGGAAAACTTCAGGGATTTTGGCTGCCTTGAGGAATCCAACTTTCAAAATCAAGGTTTTATAAACCCACTTAGAGCTCTCCACCTGCAAAGTACATCCAGTTAAACCTCCTTCACTGATAGTAGTTAAAGCCTTATTTTTGTCCAAAACGAGAGACGTCGTAGGCTCAGCACAGGGCAGGGCACAAGGCTGATGGCAGCTCAGCACTAGTTAGCACTGACAGCTTCCCCAGCAAAGAACTAGCATTAAAACCAGCCCCAGCCTAACTAGGCTGCAGCCTCACTGGCATCCGTGGAAATTCACCTCTATTTTCACTAGGTGAAAGAAGAAGCCAAAAGTACCTGCAAGAACAGTGTGTAAAAACACAGCATCCCCCCTCCCCTCCCCTCCTCAAAATTACAGTGATAGCAGGTGTCAAGTTCCCTAAGAACAGCTGAAATGGCACCTCCCAGCCTGACTGGTGCCAGATCAATGGAGATAATAAATGGACAAAGTCCCAGTGGGTCTACCCAGGCACCGGGGCTGAGCTTCCTCTAGGAGCTTGTTTGCTGCTCTTGAAAGTCAAATAGGGTGTAAAAATAGCCATATCATGTACCCCTGCTCTGTTACAGCTGGTTTCAAACTCACAGAAAACTGGAAGACTGTGGGCAGAGGATCCCTCCTGTCTTGGCTGATCAGCACTGAGAACAACCTGGAACATCTCTGTCGCTCTGTGCTAAATGCCTCATCTGCAGCAGGTTAAAGCCTCACAGCAAAGACTGCTTCAAGTTGTACCAAGGGAAGCTTAGGTTAGACACTAGGAAAAAACGTCTTCATGGAAAGGCTCATCAGGTCTTGGAAAAGGCTGCTCAGGGAGGGGTTGAATCACCATCCTTGGACGTGTTTCAAAGTTATGGAGATCTGGAGCTTAGGGACAGGGTTTAGCAGTGGACCTGGCACAGCTGGGTTAATAGCTGGACTTGCTAATCTTAAGGTTCTTTTTCAATGTAAATGATTCTATGAATCTGTGATCACAACCTGGTAGTGCCAGTATTTTTTCCAAATGGTAATGATGGAACATCAGTAAGTTATTACTAGAAATATTGTCCAGAATAGCCAGGTTTTAAAAGCAATAACCTGAGCATCACGCTGTACAATACTGCAGATCCTGTGCGACTTGGTCTAGGTGATCCTGCTGTGGCAGGGGGATTGCACTAGATGATCTTTCTAGGTCCCTTTCAATCCCTAATGGTTCTAAGATTCTATGATGATGCCTAGAAAATCTGATGTTGGAAGTTTCTCGTTTACTTCTTGGGATCCAAGCATCCTTATGGTTAAAATTTAACAGGCAGCAGCAGCAAATATATACCCCCAAGCAATTCCAAGTGTACATGTCACAAAAAAGCCCACTATTGTGGGTGCTGTGCTGCCTTTAAACTCTGCCACTGTTCTGGTCACAGCTACAGAAACTATCTGGTATGAGAGAAAGCTCCAAGGGCAAACCCAGACTTTGCAGACCCATGCAGGGCTAGATACTATGGAAATGAATTGCTAACACTGCTGACCAGCTCCATTGTTTAAAGCAGCACCCTCTCAGACTTCAGCAATAATTCAACAGGGAAATAAACAGCTCTGATCAGATAGCCAGGGAAATTAGATAAAGAGCACAATAGATGTGAAGACAGGAATATTTCGTGACGAGTCATATATCAGCTTATTCCTGATTTAAGTCACTTTTGATTACCCTTTGTTAATTCCTCACATCTGTAGGACAAGTCAGAAAGGAAGGCAAAGACCTTTTCAGACAGAACCTGCTTTCCCCCAGGACAGCACATGTGTCTTCGTGCCTTAAAGCTCAGCCACCACATTGAGACTCTTTCATGTTACTTACTTGGGAATAACAACTGTGTTTCAGGACATTGCAATTTCCTCAGAGGTAGTTTTTATGCTTTAGCATGCTCCCAAGTCCCTAAACTATTCAAAAGTGCTCTCTTCCTCTACGTTTGTTCCAGCAGAAGTCCAAAGCAACTCCTCTGAGTTTGAGGACAGCGTCTTTGGAATGTTTTTCCCCCCATCACTTTGAACATGAGTATGTTATACCCAAGCTTACCATGCATTTTATACAGCTGAATGCTTACTTCTTTCAAAATAAGTAATTTAACTTTAAAAAACCCCACAATTAAAGGCTAAGATGCCTGGATATGGTGGGATTCACATGTTTGCCACATTGTTTTAACAGGATACTTCCTAGAAAGTATTATCAAGGAGGACTGAACGTGGCTGCTCTGGATCAAAGAAGCTGTGGGCAGAAGGAAGAATCTTTTGGCACTGGGAAAGATGCAACCTCCAGCCTTGCTAAATGGGGCTACTGTGGAATTTGGGATGCGCTGTACACCCATCTGGCTATAAAACTCTTCAGATCGTCCAGCTCAGCCTCTCCCCAAGAGCAAACAATTCTCTTTGCATTTCTTGTTGCTCTTATCAAAGGTAAACAGGCTGGGTATTTCATAGCACTCTAGGGTTTTCTGAGGATGTTCTTAAAAGAGTTGGTCAAATCAGAGGACCCCAGCCCACAGAGGTTGTTCTCTTTACAGGTTCAGGGGGCTACTTGCTAAGCTAACACATTGTAAAAGGTATCTCTTCTCCAGATAATTTAGAGACGTAGGTTGATACCAAGCTAAACATGCATACCTGGGCTTTTTAAGAATGGTAGAGAGTTTCAGTTTCTGGCTGGTTATCAGAAATTCAATATTGCATCCTTTCAAATTAGTAAATTCAACAACAGATAAGGAAGAAAAAGGCATGCTTAACTGATGACACCGAGCTACTGGTTTCCCTTTGCCTTTTTATGGACATGCCACACACCTGATGGCCAGGCAATCCCAGCCAGTGTGTCCTGCTCTTGGGTTGTTGCTATGTGTCTTAGGAAGCTGTGTTTTACATAGCACAGATGAAATAAGAAGCCGTATGCCTTCTAAGCTTTAATCTAAACCTAACAAACTTTCTACCTAACAAAACTTTCAAGGGCATTTTTCCCCCTTGTGGATTTGAATCTTGGTGCCTCAGCTTCAAGCAATTGAGATCTACTCGCAATGCATCTTAACCCAAGTTCCCTGTATTTGAGCAGTAAGAATACTTGCAGTATTCTTACCATAGAACCACAGAATCATCCTGGTTGGAAGGGGCTTCCAGGATCATCAAGTCCAGCCCTCATCCCAACATCTCCCTAACCTCTAGACTATGGCCTCAAGTGCTCTAGCTATTCGGTTTTTAAACATCTCCAAGGGTGGTGACTCTGCCACCTCCCTAGGCAGTCTGTTTCTGCCACACAGACTGCAGGAGAGCACAGACAACTGTGTCAAACTGAGCAGTCACAGCAAGCCCTTGTTCCCAGGGAGCACTGTCGCATTTACAGACGAATTGTTTCTGGGACTAGCACAGCAATACCATGTTTTAATCACCATTAATTATTCTCAGTCCTAACTTTGCTCCAGTAATGTATTTTCAGGGAACTTACGTTAGCTTTTTTCCTGCAGCAGTTCTACAGTTTGCAGGAAGGAAAATTCAGCTGTGTTCAGAAGAGCTATGCCATGGAGGGTGGAGGCTCCTCAGAGGTGATGTCCAAGTCTTAAGTATAGAATACAAGTCCACAAAGTGTTCTCAGACTTACTCTGCTTCCTTTCTCTTCATCTCTCCAACAGTAGATATTCTTCCTCCTGCAGATCTGGTGGTGTAAGCTGGAGTGAGCTGAACCCCTGAAGAATTAGTAGATATCAAGCTGGTGAAGGACACTCACTTCCAATTAGAATTCTAATAGACTCTCTTATTTTTGCCACTAGAAACATAATTTCACTAGCTATACTAAAGGTATTTTGGAGATACACCACTGTAACTGATATAAAGGTTTGACCCTGTTTCATATTGATATAACAGCAATATAGAATGTCTTACTGTGAAAAGTCTAAAGAACCTACTTCTGCTCAGTACTTCTGCTCAGATAGAGTAAAAGCAAAATCAGAAGTATTTTTAAAACCTACAACACTACTGATTGAGCAATAGGGTGTAAGTCACTACTGAGGTCCCTTCCAATCCTTAATGATTCTATGATCTTTACTTCATATTTCTGCATGAGTAGCAGAAATCAGAGTCTAGCTCATTAGGAAGGGATGAGCAGACACACTCACTTCAATAGCAACTGCAAATACACCTCCAAACGGCACGGCAAAGTCCTGCAGATGAAAATAATCACAGCATCTCAGAATGTCTTTGGTGGGAAGAGCCATTTAAGATCATCGAGTCCAACCTTCAACCCAGCACTGCAAGGTCACCACTAAATCATGCCCTTAAATATATGAAATTTAAAGAGGCTTTAGATGAAAAGTTTGGCCATTTAATAAGCGATAAGAAAGAGCTGCAGGATTTGGTCACAGTAGAGCACTTGCAAAAGAAGTCAAAAACTTCATTGCATCTAGTTACAGGGACTTGTGTAAAATTAAATATATACACGTGCGATAGGCAGCAGGTTCTTGGGTAAAGTGGTTGGACTAATAGGACTCAGGGGGATTGGATTGGATGATCTTTCATGGTCCCTTCCAATCTCTAATGTTCTGTGATTCTGTGACTCATCTCACAAATTCAAGCATCAAAATTGGGTTCCAGATGCATTGAGGATACGTAGCGCAAAATTCTTCCCAATGCTGTTTATTCTTTTAATCACCAGGCACGCGGAGGATATCTTGGGTTGCATCACTAGCTCCAGTTTCAAGAATTACTGAAATCCCCTAAGCTGCAATTTGTCATGATTCTTATTCTTGGGAAATCCTTTAAAGGGACTGGTAAAGCAATTAAGCTAGTGTCCTCGATTTAATCTTTAGGGCTGCCTGGCCAGCATTGAGTCACCGTAGTCTTCTAGGTCAGACAGGAAAAGAATTGACGTCATTGCAAAACGCCACTGCGTAAGTGTCTCCGAAAAAAATGGCAGCCAAGCGTACACAGTTGGGTAATCAGATGCTGTGAATAACACGCCGCTAGATAGGTGAGCTTGGGGAATTTGGCACTTCAGAGCTGAACCGAGCGTGTCCTTATGCGGATGATAATAGATCCATGCTACACTTTCTCTGACATAACATATTTAGCAAACTTATCAAGATGTTTCCTCTGTCCAGAAAGTCAACCAGCCTATTAGGAATGATAATTTGGCACACGATATGCTCCAGGGACAAATACGATAAGGGATGTTTCACACAAAGGGGCTTCCACTACTAGTCAGCTATGTCAATCTGCAGCTAAAAACAGAGCGGCATAAAAATAAACTTTAACTCTTCACCCTGGACAATTAAGCCATTTTCTAACAAAATAAGCACGGCTTCAACAGGCACCAGGAAAGAGCTGCAGCTCTGCTGCACTGCTTACTCCTGAAACACCAAAAACAAGCATTAAGCACTGCATTCTAGCTGTTTTCCAACTCAGCTTTTACCATTCCCAAATTCCAGATGAGTGGGAGCAGAAGTACCCAGTTCAAGCAGAGACCCCAGTTTTCTCCACACCTGAAGACCCTTCGCACCAGAACTGTTCCTGTTTGGACTCATTTTTAGAAAACTCACAAACAGGAAGCGCTTGTGCTGCTGTCCACAGGCAAATGGAGGCAGAATAAAGCTGTGTTCAGGCACACGGTAACCTTGAACCTTATCCCAGTGACTGTCACCTGCCCCAGTACTAGTCGTGATTGTTCTCATGACTAGCAAAAGCCCATATCCTTGCAATGATCTGAATGGTTCAGAACAATATCTAGCCTTGCCTGTCCAGAATCCTTACCCTAATCCCCAGAACATCCTCAGTGCAGCCCAGAAATCCTTCCTACAGCAGAAATAAAAACAGCACATATTTGTTCTTTAAATATGTTAATGTTCTGATATTCACTTTATCTCTGAGAGCTTTATCTATCTAACTATAAAGGCACCTCTGTTGGAGTTACCCTAATCCTAAACCCAAACTCAACCCCATGTAACACTTGGCTATCACAAAACTCTTGAATTCATTGCTCATCCTCGTTGTCCCAAAACGACCAATGATACCACAGCCAGTAACAACCTCAATTCTTCGTTCTCTTACAAACTAACCACACTTTCATGGTAGCCCAAGGGCTTCTATCCACAAGAAATCTTCCTGTGTCAGGCCCCACAGGAGCTGTGACAAGCAGAACCTAGCACAATGCACATCTTCCACACTCACTATTGAAAAACTTTATGTAGCTTGAACCCAATCTATTTTAAAACTTCCCTTAAAAGATTCTCCCCTATCAGACTGAATCTTCATCCTAGGGCTCATAGGATCGAGCAGTGAACAGCCTTAACATTTGCAATAGGCAGGGCTAAGGCTTAATCACAGCTGAGTGACCCCGCACAGCTTGCAGCATGAAGAATGATACAAAAAGCAGACTTCAAGGGTCAAGAAACTCTGGCCATCACCCTCATAAATATAACAGTCCACTCAAACACAGTCTGAGTCCAGGACAGAGCCAGTTTTATTACTGGATGTGCAACACTACAGTAGCAGGATGAAGACAAAGCCAAAAAGGGTAAATGACTTCTGCTGAGTCCTGGCACAAACAGGAGTTTGTTGTGCTGTACCTTGCATTTAGAGTTGGGTTTATGTTCCACCTGGGCACAATGTGAGATGAAAAGATAACTTTATCACTGAATACCTGGAGGTCTATGTGAGACAGATGCCTAAAAGAGATGCCTGAAGTGGATAAGATGCAGACTGGTGTTGCAACAACCAGCACTGACAGGGTTGGCTCAATGGGCTATAGAAGTGGGGCTAGAACCAGTTGGAGCAGAAGCCAGCATGCAATGCCCAGCAAAAAGCTGGAAGTAGTAGCCGAAGGCTTCAAGTTTGTTAACGGGGAGTCTGTCAACCATGTCACAAGCCGAGGTTAGGCTTAGCATTGGAGATGCACTCTGGATTTAGGACAGTAGGAAAGATTGAGCACCATGACCACCTCAAAGTAGAGATTAAAGGTTAAAGATGGACTAAATTTCTAGTTTGTGACTGTGACCAAGTCATATTTATAATTATAAAACTACCTAGAGTTCATTTACTAGGGCAGGAGGCAGCAGTTTTGTCTAGTAACCAATTTCCATTTCTCAACTTATCACAGAATCACAGATCATTATGGAATGGAAGGGACCTTGAAAGATCATCCAGTCCAATCCCCCCACCACAGCAGGATCACCTAGATCCAGTCACATAGGAACAGATCATTAGATCTGCAGCTTTTATAGCATCCAGCAGAAAAAAAATTAAAATTGAAGCTGATTTTCTTAGCTGTAGCATCCTGGCAGCACTCCTCACTCCAATACTCAAGTTTTAATTGCACCACAGAGACCTCTAGTAGTCAAATAACTAACTATTGAGTAATTCACGCTGCTCTCACTATCTTATCCAGAGGTCTGCAGGTTTTGCAAGATCCAGCAACAAAACCAGCTCTTCTTTGCCCTCTACCCTGAAGGAAAACACTTTCTCCACACGAAATGGGCTGGCCTTGCCCATACAAGGGTGATTCACAGCACTAACAATGAGCAGGATGCCTCTGCCTACTCTGGCCCTTCTCCTTGTCCTGCCAGCTTTACTCTTTAAGCCATTCCCTAAAGCAGAAGCAGTTCTCAAAGCGGGATGCGGTTCCTTAAGAGGAGGACTAAAGCAGACCACAGACTGCAGCAGCAACACTGAACCTTTCCACTTTGATTTTGCCTCTCCCCTCACTTCCACTCTTATTTTCCTGTTTCTCTTCCCCTGCTCTCCTCTTCTCCAGCTCTTCAGTGCAATGTCAGTGGCGGAGCGGCAGGTGAGTTAGGCCAGAGGGTGCTTACTACATGGGTTTTGCAGCAGCTGGCTTGCTTCTCTGTCCCCTTTCCCTGTCTCTCCTTTCTGAGAGTCAGAAAAGCTGCAGCCCCATAGGGTGTGAAATATGCCCTGGGGTTGCTCAGGCTCACTACCAGGGTCAGGACACATGAAGCCACATCATCACAGCTCATGCTGCTGTGGGAAGGGTGATTCCCTGTAGGATTTCTTGGCATTAGCAAGTGACCCAGAGACCAGGGAAGCTGGGAACTGACACTGTAAGCCCTGGAAGGCAGACAGTCAGCCTGGGCACACCAAGCTGTCCTGGTCATCAGAAAAGCATAGAACTTGTCATCAGTTAAGTCCATGTCCTCACCATGTGGAGCTTTGGGGAGAGAGTGCAAAATTACTACAGCTGGAACCACAAGGATCTTTGGCAGTGGAAGACAGTGCTTGGTACAAAGGAGGTTGCAGGAGCAAGAGCCACAAGCATCCACACACAGCTACGCAGGGAGGACAACTGGAAAGCTGCAGTTCTTGTGCACCAAACTCTAGACAAGAAGTGAGATGCCAGTCTGGAAAGTTTGCATTTCCTTGGTTAAGGGGACTAAACTGGGACACAAGTGACGGACACCGGGGTTTCCTATGCCCCACAGACATGCTGTGTGACTGCAGACAGGTTTCCCTGTGCTGCATGTGCACTGCAGTTATCTGCAGGAGAGGCACCTTTGTTTTCTAAAGGTAGTGTCAGAGAATTAACAGAAGACTGCAGTGTGCTCAGCCAGAATTGTAGGGGATGCTGTAGCCACAAAGCAGCCAGTTCTATTTACACCAGCATATGAAAACAACATCTATATCAGACTTTTCAAGCAAAGACTTTTAAAGCAAAGGCCCCTAAAGTCCTCATGGGTTTTGTGAAGAAATGACTGAAACCCCCTAGATTTTCATTTCAGCTGTTACAGCTGAAACACAACGATTTTTAAAGCACACAAAATATGTTCCTCAGAGATTCTTTCACAACACGGGTATCTGATGAATTGTTGCTTATGTGGACTTGTGCTCTGGTAATTCAAACAGACTTTTTTCCACTTGCCTGCAATATCCAGCACAGAGTGGAAGCACTGTAAAACCTAGATGCAGTGGGTTCTGGGCCCCTCCTTTCCAGTTTGCACCAGGCGACTGGAAGTACGAGATGGACGTGGTGATAATAAAGGCATCCCCGTTAGAAGGTGCTACTGAGCTGGTAAAGCTCAGCACAGAGGGTGGCTGAGATTTATGCTCAAAGCCTCTGTGCCTCTCCTTTAACCTTTAGGAAACCAGTTCTGAAAACAGTGTGCAAACAAAGCAAACAAAAGGCAAATTATAAAGCAGTTAGCTTCTTCTCTAAAAATAAACAGACGTTAGCACTTAGTCTCATCCTTAGCCAGCTCGAATTCTGTTCTGCCTACAAACTGATGAGAATGACAGACAAGATACATGAGTATTTAACAGGAAAGGTGCCCTAATTTTCCAGAAAAAACCTCTTGGACTTGGAAAGAGAAGTGGCCAGACAGCACAGAGAAACAAACCCTAAAAAGTGGGACTTTGAGGGTGCTCACCTTGGCAGCCAGCGTGCCAATCCACAGACCCTGTGTCTGCCACCTCACCAAGTACCTTATTTACAGGCCAACTACTTTCACCCTCTTCAGTCACAGATAACCAGGCTGCCTGGGAACAGAACGGGATGGTCATTTAAAAGGCTGGTCTATATGTTTTCACTATCAAAAACGTAACTCCCCAATGTCATTTTAAATTAGCACCATAGGACGGAAGGGATAAATGGGAGTTACCAAAGGACTAGAAATAGCTGTAAAGCTTGGATTGGTCAGTCGTGATCTCAACCACAGCACCTAAATTAGCAGTGCACGTGAGCCATGAACGGGCTCCCAAGAGTCACAAGTTAAAAATCCTCTGCTCAAATTTTGAGCTAAGATTCTCATTTTCATGTCCTTATGGCTTGAAGGTTACACATTGGATTGCAGGAGGTTTTCCACAGATTCCACGTTTTTATCTATTCTGTTAACTGCTCAACAAGACACATGGGTAAATACGTTACTTCCTCCTCACCCCTGAGCTTGATCAAACTCACAGTCATGCTGAAGGGATTTTTTAGATCATTCTGACGGTCACTTGGCCAATCACACCAGCAATTAGTTCTCCTGCTGCCTAAGCTCCCCTCCTTGAAAGGTCAGCCTGGCATTCCTCCTTCAAGTACTGTACAAACTGTTGTCTTAGGGTCACAAGAACAGGCTTGTCCTTTGGACAAGCATGAACTTGCTCACTTAGTCCCTCCTATCTTCTTTCTTCAGTAGCTTTGCACTTCACCATGGCAGAAAGACATCAGAATCATGAACCACTCAGCTCCTGGGAAGAATTTGTACCTAATGGAAAATTAGAGGTAATATTTGCCTCTAATTAAACCCTTAACTACTACAAGGAACTATCTGGCTACAGTACAGATTTGCTCCATCTCAGCACTTCCTACAGCTAGCAAATATTTTTCCAGCTGAGAGTCTCCAGAAACTGCTGTAAATAGCAACAACACGAGCCCACAATTTATACCAAAACCACCGCTGCTTTCAAATTTTCCTTTAGATTGTGTGAATAGCCAACAGAGCTTCTAAAATCATCAACAGAAACATTTCTATAGGTTTTGGAGCCCTGAAGTCTTGGTTTTGCCGTGTACGAGGTGTTGCATTGTTGCTCTTATTCAGCTATCTGCAGGAGAGAGCAATAGGATTTGCAAGGCAAGTTTATAAAAGCAACCCTGTTTATAAGGCAGAATAAAGTGCTTCTGGTGAAAACCTTCACCATGTTTTGCGGCTGTACAAGTGGAACACCGAGCATGGGGACACGCTATGGAACGCCTCTGCCTGGCTGGTAGAGTACGCTGCGTACAGTGAGGATGCCGCATCCTGGATTCGTGTACCTTTGCCAGAGCTGCCAGCTTGGCTGTCAGCCTGCAGTAATAGGAGGTGCTTGACTGATTGCTAACAACAAACAGTACTTTCGGATCTCTAACGGCTGGTAGAAAAAGTACAGCCTGTGCTGTAAGTAAGTTGTGTTTCTTATTTAAAAGGAGAAACTGTCCCAGCAGGGCATTTAAGTTATGCGCCAAAGGCAACTAGGCAAAACCAGTGCATGGTCCCACAGCTCTCCGGGTTTCATCTCAGTGTTAGCTCAGGGTCGCCTGTAGCATCTGACAGTGACAATCTCCAAAGCTGCTAGCTATCAGTAGCGTCTGTTCAAGTACCCATAGCAACCTCAGCCTCGCAGCAGACAGTAGGTAACCCTGTCAGAGATCTAAATAAAGCAGATGAATGAATGCAGCCGTCTGTCACATGTGCATTGTGTCCCACAAAGGTAAATTTAAGTTGAGCTAAGGATGTTTTAAGAGCAAGTGCGCAAAGCTGAGCTTCTGAATAGGTATTATGTCCTATCAAGGACTCATTGTTTGGCAGATCCTACATCTAACAATGCCTCATTGTGAAGGCTCCCAAGAACAGTGCATTAAATACCCGTTTTTCAGACCCCTTCACATTTCCAATGTCTTCCAGTGCAGCAAACACTTGGATATTCTTGCCACGCTCCTACCTCTATGTGCATCTATTGGCGGTGTCTACGCTGGTTTGTGAATGGGAGAAACAGCTCAAATCCATGGGTTCAGTTCTTCAAGGATTTTGTTCTGTCCCATTTTAAAGACATCTCCACATTGGGATATTGGAAAGCTACTCCACAGGTGAAAAAACAAATCTGGACTTCACGGATAGATTCTGCCTGGATGGTTACTTCAGATGGAAACCAGGAGAATATTTCACCTCTGTAAGGCCATGAATTAACATGGATTTAACATGTCCAGGCTCTGCAAGCAGCTGGAGGGAGGATATGGCCTTCCAAAGGGGGAGAGATTCCGGTTCATCATACTGGATGTAGAATGTGGCTTTACGCAATGCTGTCATGAGCAGGGGGAGACAAAGACCTCTTCCTTACTGACAACTCAGGGGTGTGAAAACCCTGTAACCTCATCACTAAAAACGAGTGGAAGACCGATGCCAGAATCAACATGGGAGCGGCAGTGTGCTGCAGGAGTGCCAGCTGAGAGATTTCCACACCTCTTCTGTGGAGAAGGTGAGACCTACCTCTGGGAGTGTAAAACCAGTGTAATGGATAGCGGCATGCGTTTAACTCTCAACAATTCCAACACGAGACGGGTTCACCGGTCAGATCTCCGAGACAGGTCTTGGTGGTGGGGTGTCAACAGCTCTCCCAGTCACTAAGGTCAATTAAAATAAGGATCTTCCTTTTCCTTCTGGTACAGCCTCCAGGAAGGGAGCCCTTAGGGGCAGGTTGGAGGTGGAGGAAGACAGAGTGAAGGGAGGGCAAAGTGGGAGGAGATCTGTTAAACCACTGCTTAGACATGACAGGGGGGTGCTTTCATGGCTCTGGGAGCTCTCTGAATGTCTTGCACAGCTACAAGCAATCCGCTAGTTTTCAGCGAAAACTAAAGCTGAAACCACTGCTCCTTTTGTTGGCAATGTGAAGGATTACTATAAGTTTCTCCCTTGCCATTGAAAAGAAATAGCTAAGAAACACCTTACAGCAGCTTTTCTGACAGAAAGCTTTCCCTGGGCTTGTCTCCCAGGCTAGTTATCTGGTCTGTATCCCAGATGCTGCAGACACAAATCTCCTCACCAGCTTTGTGCCACCAACACAAAGCACACAATTAGCCACCAGCACCTTTGCAGGAGGAAATGTCCCAGTCCAGTGCTGTCACTGGATAGCAAAACAATTCGCTGGCAGTTTGAGCCAGCTAAGCTCAGCCAGCTTTCTGAGCCGCATATGTTGCATTCGGTATATCCTTCATAATAAAGGAATCCCTTTAACCAAAATCTATACATCATACACGTGCCTGAAGCTCCTGTGCAACCACTGAAAAACAGTGAATTAGACAGCAAAAATCTCTGCCTGTGCAAGACTTGCCATTTCCAAGCATCTTCAGAGACTAAGGGGAGCCAGGTTCTGTTTATTTAAGGATATAATGTTCAAAAGGCACATCTGTAAAGCACTAGAAGTTGGTGTAGGACATGGGCTCAGAATCACAGGACACTAGGGACTGGAAGGGACCTCACAAGATCATTTAGTCCAATCTCCCTGCCAGAGCAGGATCCCCTAGACGAAGTCATACAGAAACATGTTCAGGCAGGTTTTAAACATCTCCAGGCAAGGGGACTCCTCCTTTTGTGGTCCTTTCCAATCCCTGATGTTCTGTGATTCTATGATAACAGTGAGAGATCTGACTCTTAAATTGGCTGCAGGGTGATGTAACCTTTAAGCTGGGCATTTAGTTTTGAACGGCAATTTAAAATGAATTAGCAGGTCCTCAGAGCTGCTCTGCTCGTCAGCCAAGGTTTTCCCAGCCTGGACTAGCTTAGAACAGTTCTGACTCTATCAACACACGATGTCTTCCCATGGCATTTAGTGGCCCTGAATTTCTGGTGCTCTCCTGCTTTCCCTTAAAATTGCAGGGTTTTTATCTGATTAGCATTAAATGTTCCTGATAACTACTCAGATCTAGTTATTTCTGAGATTCATTGCTAGGAGATCAAACATTACATCACAAGAACCTAATCCTGTTCCAAATGAACCCAAGGACAAAACTTCCATTGACTTTAGTGTGTGGCCATAAATCCTTGAAAAGCTTGAGCATCCAATTTTCGAATGGAAACATACTGAACTTAATAGTCACGGATTTAAAGGCTGCTGCGTTTTGCCTCTTGCATGAGATCGCACAGCAGGGCTACAAACCCTGTCAGAACTTTGATGCTCTGGAGGGAGGGTCATTTTCTGGGAGCTCCCATCATTATCTATGGGGCCAGTACACAAAACACACAATGGGAATGATACTGCCCTGACTGCAAACAATGTCTTTGGAAAGCTTCAAACAATTTCTCTGTAAACAGCTGATCAGGCTAATTACATTTTCTAATCTGAAGCGGTGCTGTGACATTGTTTCAGGTAACACATGAATCACACTACAGGGTTTTCCTCTGCTAGCGCTGGCTACCTTATCTAAGCAAGCTCTAGTCTAAGGCTGGAGACCTAAGCCTGATGAAGTATTGTACTGGCACCGCAGGCAGCGGCTCCACCACCTGCCCCCAAGACTCCTCCAATCCACTGCTACAGCTCGGCAGGTAATTAAAAAACCTGAAAAAAACCAGAGGAACGGTGCCTAATGCCTCATGATCCCAACTCATTCTCTCATGGAGATGAGGTGCCACATGGGACGACTTTACTGCATATCTGAATGATGCTGGGGTGAGGTGGAAGAGCTACAGCTTTGCTTAGCAGAAGGCAAACATTGCTTTGAATCTCTTAGCACTTGCTAATGAACACAAATGACCTAAAACACAATGAGTGCGTCTCCCACCACCTTCCAGCCGAGTTGCAATGTGATGCTGTGGCTGTCAAATCCTCACCACGACACGGGATTGTGTTCACAAACCAGCCCAAGTTTATTACACAAATTATGAAATACCTGCAGCAGAAGCAGGTCTAGCTTTCTGGTTTGTTGGACTTTGTTTTTAACAGTGGTTACAAGAGCAAAACCTGCTCCTGTAGTAGTCCTTGGTTCTTCAACCTCTTTTCAATCTGTACGCTGCTTAATTTTTGTTATCATTGCCTTGGAGACCTACCAGCTATGATTGTAGTGATTAAATCAGTATTAACATGATTACAAAGGGCTTTACTCAAGACAAACCGTAGAGAGGTGATTCAGAACAGTGAGAACTGCACTGCTGAGGATGTCTGGCAAAGGCCCTTCAAGATATCTTTTTTTTAACTCACATTGGGTTTTTTCTTTCTTTTTTTTTTTTTCTTAATCTAAATGTGTTGGTTCTGTCAAATCCCAGAAATTAGATCAGTCTGTCACCTCTGAGTCTGACCTTTGAAGCCAGCGACCCCAAGGCCTTTGGCCATGATCTGACAGAGCTCTGGAAGGGGCTGCCCAGGGAGGTTGTGGAGATGTTTAAAACCCACTGGACATGTTCCTATGCAACTGGACCTAGGGGATTCTGCTGTGGTGGGAGGATTGGACTAGATGATCTTTTGAGGTCCTTTCCCATCCCTAATGTTCTGTGATTCTGTGATCCTTTACTGTCACCAGCAGCTACACATTTTGCTTCAATGCAAATTCAGTGTCACTGGTGGTCTGCCATGAGTCAGGCACTGAGGGTTTCCCTAACTTCCTCATCATGGCTCCATGAACACAAGGGTTTGGCACACTTCCCACCTACATCTCCTGCTCTAAGGTTTACTTTCTGCAGGATGAAAACACAACTGTGATGCAATTACAACAAAGGGAACCATTTCACAGAATTTAAGAACATTAGAGATTGGAAGGGACCTCAAAAGATCATCTAGTCCAATCCCCCTGCCAGAGCAGGATCACCTAAACCAAGTCACACAGTAACATAACCAGGAGGGTTTTAAACGTCTCCAGAGAAGGAGACTCCACAACCCCCCTGGGCATCTCTGCTCATCTCTCTTAATTGACCTTGCAAAAGTGTATTTAGTGATTTAGACACTGAATCCATCCCAGTAGAAGTCAGCAACGGAACCCTCATGGATTTTAATATCAGTATCAATCCTTTTCTAATTAGGATCATAATCATCGATTGCTGACACAACACTAAAGACATTTTAAAAAATCTCAAGCATTTCTACTAATTCCTGAGGGCACTGCAAACCTGCATGAATCACATGTGAACAGCCAGTAAGGGGCACTTAGAAAATTCTAATGAAAAGCTAAGAGTTTTCCACAAGCTGTGCAAAATGCCTTTAAAAGTCTAGGACCTAAACTAAGGTTTTCAGAGACCACAGTCTGTGTATTCAGCTGCATGCTGTACAGCCTGTGGCCAACCACTATCTGTTCTCTAGGGAGAACCCTGCAAGAGCTTCCATCAGGTGTGTAAATGCCCTGGTTTTCCTCAAAGTCCTGCCTTCTCGATAGACTCCATTATCATTCTCCTGAATACTATCAACAGAAAAGGAGACATGGCATTCAGCACAAAATTCAGGGCTCTGGTGTTTTCTGTGTCACCTGTGACAAAAGAAATTACTTCCAGATAATGACTGTTTCCTCATTTCTCATGAACATATTCCCATACCCAGCAATGTCTCTGGCTTTCCAACAGCAGGAGAAACAGCTATTTATACTTCCTTCCCCATATTCAAGAGCTGAGTTTATGCCACACTTCTATGGGGTGATACCAGAAAGGTCAGGAAGAACTAACTGATCCCTTATGGTGACAATTTCTCATGTGCCAGTATCTCATACGACAATTACAGAATCATAGAACCACAGAACATTAGGGATTGGAAGGGACCTCGAGAGTTCATCTAGTCCAATACGCCCACCATAGCAGGATCACCTAGATCAAGTCACAAAGGAACATGTCCAAGTGGGTTTTAAACATCTCCAGAGAAGGAGACTTCACAACCCCCCTGGGTAGCCCATTTCAGTGCTCTGTCACCCTCACTGGGAAGAAGTTCCTTCTCATATTTATATGGAACCTCCTATGTTCCAGCTCACACCCATTGCCCCTCATCCTATTATTAGATCACAGAATCACAGAATACTAGGGATTGGAAGGGATCTTGAAAGTTCATCTAGTCCAATCCCCCTGCCACAACAGAATCCCCTAGACCAAGTTGCACAGGAACATACCTAGGAGGGTTTCAAACATCTCCAGAGACGGAGACTCCACAACCCCCCTGGGCAGCCCATTCCAGTGCTCCATCACCCTCACTGTGACGAGATTGAGCAGAGCCTGTCTCCATCCTCCTGACACCCACCCTTTACATATTGATAGACATTAATGGGGTCACCTCTCAGTCTCCTTTTCTCCAAGCTAAAGAGACCCAGCTCTCTCAGCCTTTCCTCATCAAGATGTTCCACTCCATCATCTTTGTGGCTCTGCACTGGACTCTCTCCAGCAGTTCTATGTCCTTCTTGAACTGAGGGGCCCAGAGCTGGACACAATACTCCAGATGTGGTTCCTTTAGTTTTTCTGGTACGCCTTCTGCTAGTTCTCTCTAATTGTTGAATACTTTCTCCAGAGGCCTGGAGATAATTAGGGAGTCATCCTTTCCATTCATCGGTGGGTTTTTTCATTTTGGCCAGTGGGACAAACACTCTTTGCTGCTTTTTGGCCTAACACAGGGTAGTATGTTCTTCTAAAGGAGGTGGACTCGCCTCATCTGTACAGCAACAGACAAATCTAATGTCAGACTAACCACTTGTATGCAGGTTGAGCATAAAGCACGGAAGTTCTGTAATGCAGAGCGGTTCGAGAGCACAGGTTTCGGGTACAGGCTAGGTTCCTATCCATGGGCTTCTGGCAAAAGTCAGAAAGTTTGAAGACAGTAACTTAGAAAACATTCAGACACTGGAACGGACTGCTCAGGGGGATGGTGGAGTTGCCATTCCTGCAGGTGTTTAAGGATGTGACGCTTGGTGCCATGGTCTAGGTGATTGTGGTGATGTTAGGTCATGGGCTGGGCTTGATGATCTTAGAGGTCTTTTCCAGCCTCAGTAATTCTGTGATTCTGTGAAAAGATCTTCCCCAAGAGGAAGGGATGATGGATTTGCTGGTGTTGCATGCACTGGATATCCTTTCTGGCTAGCAGAAACTTCTTAAAATTCAGCAGAACATATGCAATGGCCTTCACATGGGACAGAAGCCCCTGCAACAATGCAAGCTGGAGACCCACTGGGGAGTGAGCAGCTCTGCAGAGCCGGACCTGAGGAGGAGAAGCTGCAGAACATGAGTCAGCAGTGCGCCCTTGAGGTAAGGAAAGCTAAGCGCATGCTAGCCTGCCTCAGCAAGAACAGCCAAGCAGGTTAGTGGCACTGGCTGTTCCCTTCCAGTTTGCACATCGGGAGGGCTCATCATGTCCACTTTAGCTTTCCCAATACAAGGTTAGACCAAATCCAGCGGAGGGCCACCAAGACTGTGGGGGGTGACATTCAAGAATGGCGGAAGAAACTGGGTTTGCCCAATTGAAGAAAAGACTGGGGTGGAGTGGGATCTGATGGTGAATTTCAACTTCTTGCAGGGGTCCTACAGGCAAGATGGAGTCAGAATACGCTCAGAGCTGTGCAGCCAAATGGCAAGAGGCCATGGCCATGAGCTGCATCCAGGAAAATTCTCAGCAAGTGTAAGGAGAGAAAAAAATTCAGGTGAGAGTGGTTAAATGCAGACAGAGAGATTGGGGAAGTTCCACCCTCAGATACTTTCTAAACTTGACTAGATAAGGCCATGAATAACCTCATCAGGCTTTTAAGTCAACTCTGCCAGGAGCAGAAGGTTGGACTGGATGACCTCCTGGGGTCCTTTCCAATATAAATTATTCTGGGATTCTATAAATAAGGTAGAGGTTGCAAGAAAAAAGACCTACATCAGATTCAGGAGTGGCATGAGCCTTTCCTGTGTTGAGAGGAGAGAACAAGCCTGCAGGCTGTTGCTGCCGCTGACCTCTTAAGGGCTGGGTGATTGAAAATCGCTCCTGGATGCAGTGGAGCGTGCGTTCCTGGCACAGCGCTTGCATTGAGCCATTCCAAAGTTTCTCTAAGCAGTGGCCTTATCTGGGTGGAGTGCTGTCACTCAGGCATTTTTCCCTTCAATTTTGCCTCACCCCTTGCCATCACAGTGCATTAAACCCAGCCTGCTGAGAGGACACACCAGATTTCCAGGCTGAAAGGACTCGAGTGTGAGAGTTATTTCTATGTATATTTTTTACCTATAACGTTCACGTATTGGAAATCATCTTTACCTTTGATTACAGATTTTTTGCACAAGTAAACTGTACTAGTTGCACACAGATTCCTACTTCTACCTTGAATTAGAACACCAGGCTGCAAGAAGAAATAAATGGACTTGCACTAGAAATATTCTCCTCACTTTCTTTCAGCTAAAAATAATCCTTCTTAAGATAAGTAAGATAAACAAAAATAAATAAATAAAGATAAAGAGAAATATGTTTCATTATTCAGATAATGTCAGAATGTAAAAGGTTGGAGTGATGCTTTGCAGGTTGAGTGATTAAACTGCTGGAAGGTATAAACTAATTGCTAATTAAAAAACGCTCTGATACATTCCTTGGAAGAGCTTTGCTCTGCCATCAGCTGCTTACCTGACACACACAACATCCTTTACCTGGATTGAATCAAAATGGTTTACAGTGATTTTAAAAATATAAATAAAAATCGAGTTGGGCTTTCAGATTGGTCAGCAAAATGCAGCACTGATGAAACCAGACCAACAGACTGCTAAAGCTGTATTGACAAAGAAATCACAGAACATTAGGGATTGGAAGGGACCTCAAAAGATCATCTAGTCCAATCCCCCTGCCACAGCAGGATCACC
>JAOXOE010000343.1:28434697-28446267 GCA_028565055.1 Phoeniculus purpureus | reverse complement strand
TCCAGTGCTCTGTGACCCTCACAGTAAAGAAGTTCCCCCTTGTGTTGAGGCGGAACCTCCTTTGCTGCAACTTACACTCATTGCTCCTTGTCCTATCCTGGTTGGAAGTAGGTGATGTCTAAAGCCCCTTCCAACCTACGAATCTATGAAAATGAATGTATTTCAACTTGCTCGAGTCTGCAGTCAGCAACTGCAATTACAGTATTGATTGGCTGCTGTTACTTTAATAAGAAATAGGCAATTTCTAATTACCAAGGTATAAAAGGGTGTGAACACATTCCTTTGATTCCAGTCTCATATATTTTATCAATTTTATCAGGAAACCATGCAAAAGTATGACACTGATAAAAAACCAAGTCTGCAGTCAGCACCTGCAATTACAGTATTGACTGGCTGCTGTTAGTTTCCTAAGAAATAGAAGATTTCTAATTATCAAAGTATAACAGGGTGTACACTTATTCCTTTGATTTGTCTCACGTTTTATAAATTTTATCAATAAATCATGCAAAAGTATGAAGTTGATAAAAACTGACACAGAACAAGAACACATCCCTATTCCTCTGCTTAAGATTTTTTCACTTACGGAAGATTGGGTACTTCTTGCTGTGCAATAACGTTGTTGCATATGAAAACCCCCTATCAAAACACCATACCCAAAGTAATTGTTTATTTTAAGAACATGAATACATGCTACATATTCCTAAGGGAAGGGGATGGCCCTGGATGCCATTGCTGGTTTAGAGTCTTGCACCTGTGAGCCTGACCCTCACAAAAACAACAACCCAAGGGAGACTTTTCATTAGGGATGTTACAAATCTCGTCAATAACTTAGTTGTGCTTTTGGTAATTCTGCATTTGGTTGTAAGGAGACTCATGTTCCTGATGAGATAAAATGAACAGGAAATCCTCTACAGCCTTGCCATCTTTTTCACTAGCAAATAAAAATCAGAACAACTGTTATAAAATACTAGCTGCTGAAAACAGAAGAGAGAGAAAAAAATAGCTAGCATTGCACATTTTAAATAAAGCAACATATAGCTTCTTTGGCCCTCTCCAATTATAAGATGATAAAAGATCACCTTTATAAAGTAGAATGACCGGATTTTGTGGAACGTGGCTGTTTTGGCTCCAAGGTATTTGTAGAGTTCTAGTATCATAGCCAGGATACAGCTGCCTTGTGACTAAGACGTCGCTCACTGAATAAGTGCTGTCCAATCCCTCCGCGTCACCAGACATCTGTTTCCTGTTTTCATTCTTTCTTTCACTGTTATCATTTTATCCAAGTTACCCTTTCACCTGAAAACCCTTTAGAAACCTCAAGAAACACCAGCACAGGCAGGCATGTGTGTATCAAAGAGGCTGATTTAGAAAACACGTACAATTCCTCTGAGCAATTTGTTCAATTTAATACATAAAGTAGGAGTGGAAACAAGTTGCCTTCCCCCCCACTCCCCTTCTCCTCCCAAAAATACACAATGATATATAAACACTTTTGTCTTCTGGTCTTCACTAATATGACTAACTTCCTTCTTCGCTTCCAGTTAAGTAGCTTTCCTGTTGAGTACCACCACCTCCACAAAATACAATTGTGAATTGATTCATAAAAACAGAAACATTGTGGCACAAATAAGGGAAGGCAATAAATACTCTTCCCCCCTCTCCAATTCCTTCACAAATGGAGGCAGTAGTATTGTAATAACAAAAAGAAAAAAAAAGTATTGCTTGTCACTTCAAGTTCCAAACCAACAATCATCAGGATGCAGAACAGGATACATTTAAAGTGAGAAAGTTATTTACTTCACATTCAACTCAACACCGGCTATATTCCTTTTTGCTTTTGGCACGCAGTATTATCCTTATGGTGCCAAAAGAGTGTTGTGCACCTTGTAAAAATACAAATGTCAATGCCACTAAAAGCAAATTCCTGCTATTCACAATCCAGTTTGATATAGGCAGTGCTTTGCTATGATTCACCTATACTGAAACCACTGGTTGGGAGAACAACCGTTGCTGATAGCATCTAACACACACTAAGAAACAACAACAGAAGCTGACGAGCAAGCTGTCAAAAAGTTGCTGCTTTCCACTGTTCATTTCTGGATTTCAAAATTTTAATCAGCATGACAATTCAAGACTCATTTTATTTTCTCGATTACAGATATTAATCAATCAGGCATTTTGTTGAGCGAAGCAAAAATCTGGGCTGCTTGACAAATATAATCCATTTCTTGTTCTCTGAAAGAAAAAGAAGACATTTTAAATTTTTTTTTTGTTTGTTTATTTTTTCCCCCCTACCTTGAGGCAAACTAGTGAAATACAGATGTTATACAGGAGACTGTGGCACTCAGGAGGCTTCCTCTAGTTTGGATACTTTGGCAGCTACAGGAAACTTCCATGCATCTTTGGAAATGCTACTTAGAACTGGAAAGCAAGATGACTTACTGAGTTACCATGTTCCAGACAATTTACTGCAACCTAATAACCACTAGAGTGTTCTGGGGAGACTCATGAAACAAACATTTCCCACAAAAACAATTTATCTGTAACTTTTCAAGACACCTAAATTCATTTGTCTGCTGTCACATAGACAGTCTGTGATCAAGTTGAGAACCAAATTTCAGTTTGCCCATCACATCCCCATCCTTCAAAATCTATTGTTAACTGCCTAATATTAATTTGCTCTGGATTCTGCTGTATATTTTTATTAATGACATCACATTTAGTGTCTGGATGGATTTCAAATGGTTTGAATAGTAAAAGCCATTGAGCTAAGATAACTTTTTTTCTTCCCTTCTAAATTTAAAGTTCTTTTAAATTGCACATCTTGCCCTTCTCACAGAATCACATAACATTAGAGATTGGAAGGAACCTCAAAAGATCATCCAGTCCAATCCCCCTGCCACAGCAGGACCACCCAGACCAAGTCACACAGGAACATACCCAGGCAGGTTTTAAATGTCTCCAGAGACTCCACAACACCCCCTGGGCAGCCCCTTCTGGTGCTCTGTCATCCTTATCATGAAGAAGTCCCTTCTCATATTTATGTGGAACCTCCTATGATCCAACTTACACCCACTGCCCCTTGTCCTATCATTAGATGCCACTGAGAAGAGTTTGGCTCCATCCTCATGACACCCACCCTTCACATATTCTCAGTTCCATCGGAAGGAGTAAGACAAAAATCAAGCACCCCACCAAGCTCTGGTGCTATCGATATCCACAGCAAAATCTACAGACATTGCTATGGAACTCAAGAGGTTAATGAATTCTTCTGTACTTTGTTAATTCTCATCGTTTTTTATTTTCCCCACTCAAAAATGAAAAACTGGCAAATCATCACAAGAGAAAGTGCCTGAACACACGATTTATGCCAGATGTGACACTGTTTCCAAACTCCAAGACTTTTCATACATTGCACTACGACAATGAATAAAATGAGAGCTACACCAAAGATGGCATAAACTAAAATTGATGTTTTGTCTAGTAACAGCAGTTGCAAAAAAAAAAAAAACCCCAAACACTACTTCGCATCCATTATTTCATACCCAGATGTTTCCTGTACACCTGCAGTTGTCTCCAGACCTGAATTCAGGAGCTGTAGTATTTCAGCAGTTTCTCATCAGTCGGTTTTAGAACTTTCTTGTCTGCCAAGTTTACGATCCATCCTGGAGCAAGACCAAAAAATATCTGTCTCGGATCCTTGCGTGTGCTTAACATTTTGAAGAGTTGATCCTTTGTTATGTCTGGTAAGATGTAGCCATATTTCTTGGCAAGTTCAAGCCGGGCTTCTGCAACCTGTGATGGATCTGCCAGGTACCCACGATTCCTGGGATCGGTGTAGTAACGGACCAGATCTTCAGGTGGAAGCATTCGCTTTGGAATGGGCTTGCCCCGCAGAAAAAATACTGCTGGCTTGCATAAAATTTCTGTGGGCATATGCGAAAGAAAATTAGGTATCATGCTTCATACATATTTAAAGGTAGTATTTAGTGCCAAATGCATTACAGAATCACAGAACATTAGGGACTAGAAGAGACCTCCCCCTGCCACAGCAGGATCGCCTAGATCAAGTCACACAGGAACATACCCAGGCAAGTTTTAAATGTCTCCAGAGAAGGAGAGTCCCCAACTCACTCTGGGCAGCTCGTTCCAGTGCTTTGTCACCCTCACTGTGAAGAATTTCCTTCTCATATTGACATGGAACCTCCTATGTTCCAGCTCACACCCATTACCACTTGTCCTATCATTGGATGCCACTGAGAAGAGCCTGTCTCCATCCTCCTGACACCCACCCTTCACATATTTATAAACATTCATATTACTAAACTCTTATCTAAAAGAATTAAGAAAAAAAATAATTATTAATCATAGAATCTATCTTTTGGGTTGGACAAGAGTTTTAACAGTCTAGTCCAACCCCTCTGCAGTGACGAGGGACATCTTGCTCAGAATGAGATAGCGTTTACAAGTTTCACTTGACCAAACCAAACATCTGATATTTGTAGTGAAAATCTGGATGAATCCTTACTTTCTACACATGCACAAAGCCTACTTTGGAAAGGTAAGCCAACTCAGCTAGATACCACCATTTATTTAAAGGACTGACTTCCAGGTTAGAAGCAACATTTGCATGGCCCACTACATCTGCGTAGCAACAAACAGCAAAGTTACTGTTTCTGTAATATCTTAAGAATCAGTGGCACATGCACCTTTTTAGTCATTTGTGAGACTATCCTCTCATCCTCAGGTTTTACTGAATTTAGTATATTACATTCCAGATCCTTTTGGTGTTATTATCTTCTAGATTAGATAAAACTCCTGACTTGCTTCACTTTTATTTTGCACAATAGAAGCATCTACTCCTCTTGTTCTCAGCCTTATTCATACATGAAAGCTCCAGTATTGTCAATAAAAACTGCATGAATGAATACTAGGCAGGATGCAGCCTCAAGCAAAGCAAAGCCTCACTCTTCAGTGAAAGTGATCTGAAAACAATGGCCATTCTAACTGGAATGGTTCTGAGCTTCTGTAACTTATTTCCTCATTTCAACTTGAAAAGTATTTTAAATTAAAAATACAAACATCCACAGTGCATTTTAAATCTAATTTTGCACTGATTTTTCTTAGTGCTCTTAAACAAAGAAATAATTTTTATTAGTTTCTGTACTTACAAAGCCACTTGTATTTCTTCGTTTGGTTGGTAAATTACTAACGCTGGTAAAACTGAATAGGTGAATAGCTAAAAAAAAGCAAAACTAAGGGCACATTACAGTCCAACATCTGTAAATGAAATGTTGTTAAAACTTTTAGAATTGGATGATTTTCCAGTGAGAACTATTTTTTAAACTCTTGATTTGGTTCATTTAACCATCACACATCTAAAAAGAAAAAAAAGGCAGAAATGAAATTCTTACCCAAACTCCTTGGGTCATAGAATGATGTTGTGACAACACCTCCATTTTTTTCTACGGTTGCAATTGCTAATTCAGATGCCCTCTGCACTTCAATATTGACTTTTGCTGCAAAAATATCAGCACCCTGTAAATTCCAACACAGATTAGAATTAACATCGAGTATTTTAGGGCACATTTGTTCTTCTCTGTAGAACTGCAAGAAGCATTAAATCCTGCAAATATTATTATTTGTCTGTTTCCTGCACCAAGACAGGTAACCAAATTTATCTCACTGTCACTTAGGTTGAATGAAAAAAAAAAAACCACTTTGCCTTTCCACAATATTCATGGATTTCTTTCAGTACATTTTAGTCTTCTGTTGTAACATACTTGTGCAACCTCTCCTGTCAAGTGCTTCTCAACTATAATTTTTATAGTCTCTTGAAATATTACAGTATCTAGGATATCCCGAAGTATTACACTGAGATTCTTTTGCTGTCACACAGTGCCCTCTAGTGGGACTATTACCAAAAAAATTCCACAGCTAACTCATTCCGAAAAGCAAAGCTGCTTCCAGAATATTGGAAGAACAATCCAACAGCCTGGTAAGGAAACTCTGAAACTCTGAGGCTTTATACTGCCTCAAACACCAAGCGTGTTAATGCCTACCTCTTCCACCAACTGGACACCATAATCCCTCTTGAGAGGCTGCACTGTTACTCCTCTGGCATTGGTGAGCTGTGTTAGGTCAATGGGTTTTGTGGGGTCAACTCTACCCAAATCAATCAGGTACTGCAGCCTCTGAAGACTCAGTGGTTGGTACTGACGTCTATGGCTGGAGAGAGGAAAACACCACCAAAACATGAACAAAACTATGAGACTTTTACAAATCAAAGCGTTAAAAGGAACTGGTCAACTGAGTCACACCACACCATATTATTCCATTTTCTCCCATTCCTAAAACTACCAAGTAAATGTTTAATACGTGCCCATCCATAAGCCAAAATGTTAAATCAAATTAAACTAAGTTAAAGCTTAATTTAATAGGAGCCCTAATTACAGCCCAAGACTGCATTATGGCTTCAGTTTTGCTCACACATCCCACCTCCAGTATGCTGTTAATCATTTGGCTGTTGCTGAGCTCAGTTTACTCCAGAATCTCTATCTGCCTGGGTTAAGGAAGCAAGATAAAGAAATTGAAAGCATCAACATTTCCTCATAAGCCAACAAGATTCTAAATAATTACCACACAGAGAATTATTTCAGGCATAACAGTTCTCCAGCCAAGAACACAGACTGGAGAAAAGTTAGAATAATATTAAACATTAAAGAGCTGGAAGATGGACATGACCAAAAGAGCAGCAAGATGAAAAGGAAACAAGGACAACGTTTCAAACAAGATGGAATACTCAACAACAATAGTGAACGATGATTAAACAGTCTCCTCCAACAGATTTGATGTTAAAGAAATGGACTAAAAAGACTGAAGTGTTGCAGGGCTAAAACAGTAGAGCCATGAATAGAAACGGAAATGCCTGGCTTAGCAGCACAGAGCTGCAGGTGAATAAAGTGAATAGAAATAACAAAGCAAGGCTTTGGATTGCACTTCCATGCCTAATGTACCCCCAATGGAGTCAGCAGGACTGCTCCAAGTCACTTTGATGGGTTATCACTGGGCAGATGGGCAGAGAGAGATACATCTGTAGGGAGGAGTAGTCTCAGAGGAGAAACACACTCTGCTGCTAGAAGAAAGGTACTGTATGAGGGATTGGGCAAAGAAAAGGGTAAACAAGCAGAGCTGAAAAATCAACGAAAAACAAAATAATCTCACAAGAAATGGGAAAATCTGCTGGTAAGGAAGCTGATGGTCTGAGAGGAATCTCTTGTTTTCAGTTAGGTCTGTTTTAGTATATTAGATTCTGCTTCAGAAAGAAAAGGAAAAGGATCAAGAAACAAAGACCATTATTAACTTCTGAGTAAATATGAAGGAAACTTACCTATGTCCCTCATTAAAGCCGTATTTTGGTATGGACAAGTAAAATGGAGTTTGACCACCCTCAAAACCTAATCGGGGACGATTTCCTCTTTGTCTTTGACCTTTGTGACCTCGACCACACTTCCTACCTCCGTATCTTCCACGGCCACGTCTTCGCTCCTTGAAAACAATCATTGACACATTTAGTCAAGTAAGCATTTATAAAACCTAAAATTTCAGCAGTATAAACAGAGCAAATGCTGATTCTTGAAGAAACACTACAAAAAGCTCTAAGGTAAAAAAAGTAGTCAGAAAAGCAGTTAACGTGACTTTTGCAGAGCACAGCTCCAGCCAGGTACCATAAACAGTCTAAGAGTTTACACGAACATATACTATGGAAAAAGGAATACCAGTGTTTAATCCTACTTACTACACCCTGCACCATCCAAGTTAGAAAATTTTCCTAAATTAGCTATTAATATTTCTTCCTTTTTTACAAGGACACATGAAAATGTTGCATCAAGCACTGATTAGCTTGAAAAAGCTTATGAATCACCACTCCAGTCCTGTACAGGGCTGCTTCTTCTAACTCCGCTTAATCTTGGCCAGGTGGAGTATTTCACAGTTCCAACCTCACAGGGGAACCCCAAGAGCTGCAAGGAAGACAAATTTCCATTCTTGTGTCACAGGTTTACAAGTGTGCAGGACTCACCAGCTCTGCAAGAATCTCTGTAGAGCAGTGCTGCTTAGTGCTGTGATGGCAGCCCTTGAAGCTCATTTCCCTGTGCAATGACATTTCCCCTAAACCATGTGAGTTTCTTCCTGGTTTCTTTTCTTTACTCCTTTGAATACTTTACCAGGAGACAGGGAACATTTAGTTTTGTTTTTGAGAAAGCAATAACACCACAGACTGCAGGTTGTCATTGCACTCCTTTTATTTTTAACGCTTCCTTTTTAAACGTTTAACCCCATCCCGAAGAAATTTAGTTTTCTACAACTTCTTACTGTTTCTCCCTCCTCCCAACGATGAGTTCTCTCCGTGTGAGTGACCACACACACCGCCAACAAGTCATTACAAAGAACAAGCGCAGAGCCAAGAGCACAAAACTGGCAGCCACTCCTAACCCTTGCAGTGAGAGTTTTGACCAGGCCGCAGCCCCCCAGAGGCCTTCTGACAACCTTGGAGATAACCGCCAGCAGAGGGGAGCCTGCCCGCTCTGCACCCGACAAGCTGCCAGTACTCACCCGCTTTTTAGAGCCCGGGCTGGGCCTCAGGTTGCCCAAGCAGACCCTGGGCAGCGTCCGCAGCGTTTCCAGGGCCTTGCTTCTCGAACTGCCGCTCATGACCGCTCACCTCTCAATGGCGGGCGGTAGCTCTCCGCGGCCAACGTGCTTTACGGCAGAAGGGTAAAGCGCCCCCGTGTCTTCGCGACAGTGTCGCGCAGTCTCCCCACTCGCAGCGGGGTGGTGGCGGTTGTCTGGGTGCTCACGGAGTCAGAGTGGTGTAGGTCGGGAAAGATCTTTAGGATCATAAATTTCAACCATTGATCTAACACTGCCAGGTCACCACTAAACCATGTCCCTCAGCACCCCATCTCCACGGCTTTTCAAACCCTTCAGGAATGGACGTTAGGAAGAATTTATTCCCTGGAAGGGTCGTTGGACGTCGGAACAGGTTGCCCAGGGCAGCGGTGGAGGTACCATCCCTGAGGGGATTTAAACAACGTGTGGACCTGGTGCTTAGGGACATGGCTTAGTGGTGACCTGGCAGTGCTGGGTTAATGGTTGGACTTGAAGATCTTAAAAGGTCTCCTCCAACCAAAGAGATTCTGTGACTTTGTAATTATAATTCACAACGGTACTGATTATCATTAGCAACTTGTCCTGCAGCACTTGATCATTTCCATGATTTTAATCTCACTGATGGTCCTACTAGACAATCACAGAGCAGTTTCAATCAGTATATTGGGCTAATGGGAAGTTGGTCACTCTCTGGCGCAGAGGGAAACTTAGCAGAGCAAGGAACTTGAATTCAGGAAGCTGCTGCTGAGGTTAACAGAGCGGAAAGACCACATTGTTAAAGTCATCCAGTGCTCCTCAGCATAACATCCTGCCTGCAGTCCTGAAACTTCTGTCTCACCAAAACCTGCTTCCATGTTGGATGGCTGCTGCAGATCACACAGTGGAGAAAAGGTCACAATACAGGAATGCAGGTCTGAAGGTAAAAAAGGGTGAAACAGAAATTCTGTTGCAAAAACGCTTTGATAAGCACCTGACATAATGTTAAGCTCCTAATCCCACAAGTGTCTTTTAGGCATAAACTGTTTTTTTCCTAGCAGTTGTGAATCAGGTACAGTACATCAGGCAAGAAGTAAAGTGGAGGTAAATCTAACCATAAAAAACTACCTGTGAAAATAACACAATTTTAGCAATAACGGGGATCCTCTGGCATAAACATTGTGTGCCAAAGCAGTGGGAAGGATATCAAACAAATACAGTGTGCATTCATCTGCTCTTTGGGCTGCCAAAAAAGCGTCTGTGTTAGCCAGATCCCAGCCCCCAAATACAATGAGCAGATTGACTTTCTGGGAGGAAATATCTGACAAAGATGTATGGAACAGAAGACAAAGAACAGAGTATTTCACATTGACAGAAATGTGTTTGCCTGAGTTATTCAGAGTTGCTCCAAGGATTTGAAATGGACTGGAATGACCCAGTAATTTCTGCACAGAGTGCCTGAATAGCCTAATGCATTTCAAGATGAATAAGAATCATTGACTCCTTGGATGTTAGCCAAGAGGTTTAATTTGGCAATGATCTGATCTGAGGAGGACAAATGAGCTCTGTCTAACAGTGCAACATGTTTGTTATATTGGTCACAAACTGGAAAACTGGAGCTTCAGCCTAAACATAAGGAAGACCCTTTTACAGTGAGGGTAAAGGAGCACTTTTACAGTGAGGGCACAGGCTGCCCAGACAGGTTGTGGACTTTCCAGAGACATTGAAAACCTGCCTGGACATGTTCCTGTGTGATCTGCTCCAGGTCACAAAGGTGACCGTTCTTTAGCAGGGGTGTTGCACTAGATGATCTTTAGAGGTCCTTTGCAATATCTACAGCCTGTGATTCTGTATCTGTGCTGCTCTTCCCACTTTTCATGACATACTGTTTAATATTTACCTATTTAGTGTCATTCCCCTTTCCTCTTAAGTCTTACCATGCAGCATTACAATTTTTACCATAAATAAATCACAGCCATGTATAAATTGCACTATGAAAGTGCAGTAAGATCTGGCAGATGCACCTGTCTGTTTGAATCACAGAATTACAGAATTGCTGGAGTTGGAAGGGACCTCTGAAGATCTAATCCAACCCCACTGCTAGAGTAGGATCACCCTGAGAAAAGATCACATAGGAACATTGGACTAGATGATCTTTCAAGGTCTCTTCCAATCCCTAGTGATTCTATGATTCTATGAACATGTCCAGGTTTTCAAATGCCTCCAGAGACAGAGACTTCACAGCCTCTCTGGACAGCCTGACCCAGGCCTTTGTCACCCACACACTAAGGAAGTTTTTCCTTATATCGCATGGGACCTCCTTTAGGCTTGTGCCTGTTGTCCCTTGTCTTGTCGATGGGCACTACTGAGAACAGTTCTGGCTCTGTCATCCTGACAACTTGGAAGTATTTAAGCAACATGTGGAGCTGGTGCTTAGGGTTATGACTTAGTGGTGACCCAGCAGTGATGGGTCAATGTTTGGATGCGATGATCTTAAAGGCCCCTTCCAACCCAATATATTCCATAATTCTGTAATTCCTTGCACCCACCTTATAGGCATGGTAAGTTCTCCTGTCAGTCTTCTCTAGGCTAAATAGCCTCAAATCTCTCAACCTTTCCTCCTAAGAGAGTTGCTTTTGGCCTCTCGATAGCTTCATTGCTCTACGCGGGACTCTCCCCAGTAGCTTCCTGTCTCTGTTGAACTGGGGAGCCACGGACTGGCCACAGCATTCCAGATGTGGCCTCACCAGGGCAGAGCAGAGGAAGTGGAAAGCAGGATTTTAAAGGTGAAGGATACTTTAAACGCTTTGAAACCCCTGGGAACAGAACAGCAGAGGCAGCTGTGTAGGTTCTCGGAAATGGTCGGAGGTGCAACCTCCTCAGAGCTGCCGGGGAGCGCTCGGTGGGTTCCCACCCCGGTCCCC
>JAOXOE010000343.1:28396894-28423963 GCA_028565055.1 Phoeniculus purpureus | reverse complement strand
CTTGGTCTAGGTGATCCTGTTCTGGCAGGGGGATTGGACTAGATGATCTTTTGAGGTCCCTTCCAATCCCTAATGTTTCTATGATTCTGTGGTCTAGTTCCAACCACTTGCCATGGGCAGGGATACCTCTCACCAGACGAGGTTGCCTAGAGCCCCATCCAACCTGCCCTTCAACAGGGAGGAAGCATCAGCGAGTTCTCCGGGCAGCCTGTTCCAGTGTCTCAACACACTTTTATAGTGAGGAATTTCTATCTAATATCTAATGTAAATCTGCTCTCTACCTCTAGTCCTCATGAATAACTTGTCAGTTCATCAGAGACAGGGAGACCTCAGAGTATAGAGGTGTTTATTATTCAGTGATTAATTTGATGCTCACCTTAGACTCTAAATTTGGCAACATCTCTGCTTGTTTCAGTGGCTGCTCTTCTTCCCCAGTGGTGTTCCTTACGTTCTCTCATTTGGTCTGGTTTAGAGTGGAATAGCTGCCTCTGTATGAGTTCAGTCATAGGTTACACACGTGGAGTTGCTGGTAATCAACTGAGGGCTGCCTCACCTACAGCTTGAATGCTTCAGGGCTGAAACCAGCTGTCTCTGAGCCTACCCTTAGCAAATGAAAAATGCTCTAGAATTTGAAGTGGGGAAAAGTGATCCATTCAAAAAGACAAAGACAGGGCAGGAAAGGGTTTTTTTAATAGGACAAAGAGTGATGGTTTTAAAATACAGCAGGGTAGATTTAGTTTGGGTATAAGAAGGATTTTTTTCTTTTACAGTGAGGGCCCTGGTGAAACACTGGAGCAGGTTGTCCCAGGGAGGTGGATGGAGGCCCTATTCCTGGAGACATTAAGGGTCAGTCTGGATGGGTCTTGGAGCAGTCCATTCTGATTGTGGATTTCAGTGAGCAGGGGGTTTGACTAGATGAACTTTAAAGTTCCCTTCCAACCCAGTGCATGCAGTAATTCTGTTTTGTGTGCACTTACAAAAGTGACACCATTCCACAAGTTACACTGGGATAGGCAAAAAATGCTTGAGTTTTCCACTTAAAATGACTCTGACAAGAACAACTTCATAGGCTGGGAGATGAAATGGCAAATACTGACAGCAGGTTTGTCATTAAAGCACAGTCATTTTGGGAGTGCAGCACTGATCTTGGCCATTACAGGAGAGACCTTATAGCAGTCCTCCTATACTTAAAAATGGCCTCCAGGAATGATGGGAAAGGGTTCTTGATCTGGGAAGTTAATAGGGCAAGAGATAATGGCTTTACACTGAAAGAGGGTGCAGTAAGTTCCTCACTGTGAAGAGTGGTGAGATGCTGGAACAGATTGTCCAGAGAACTTGTGGATGCCTCCTCCCTGGAGGTGTTCAAGGCCAGGTTGAATAGGGCTCTGGACAACCTGGTGTGGTGAGAGGTGCCTGTGCCCATGGAGCAGGGGGTTGGAAATAGATGATCTTTTTCCAGTTTGAACTATTCTATGGTTCTTTGATTTGTCTGCAAACCTGTGTCAGTTTGCAGACACAAATACATTGGTGGATTAATCCTTCCTCTCTCTAGACAAGGCCAGATCTAGTTGTCTATATAAGCAAATGAATGAATTCAAAAACTGGTGCTTTAGACAGTTACCAAAATCTGTTAATGTTGTGTGATCAGAAGAGTAAGTTAATTTATCTGGTTAATTTTTAGCTTTACTTGAGGCTTTAAGCATAATTTACTGAAGTCTGTAAGTTGATGTCTTTGCTGATGAACGTAGATCATGATTGGACCTAATTACCAATGGGGAGAAGTGGTTTTATTTGTGTAGATGTGTTTTTCTCATTCATGTGTAGTATTTCTTGGAGTTCCGTGCACGTGTTACTGAACATGTTGGAACTGTGTGTTTACATTGGTTTAGTATGATCAGGTTAATGGCTGTATTCGGTGATCTCCAAAGTCTGACCTAAACAATCCTATTACTCTGATTCTAAAAGTTGACCAGTATTGTGGGGCTGAGTGAGCAGAGTCTGTCTTGAAATTCCTTGGTTGCAGGTGAGTAATCATCTGTTTTCCTTAATCCAAATGTGCTTCCTTTGCTGAAACAGCTACTGAGTATTTCAGTACATTTCCAGTCTTTTAGCACATCCATGGTGTCCCAGAAAGTGTTGAGTGGGTTGTGAGGAATAATTCACAGGAACAAATCCACTTCGTTTTTAGTGAACCACAAAGATTGAAATTCTCCTTTAAAGGAGAAGGAAATGTATGATGACATACTACAAAAGTAGGTAGAGTAATTCATATTTAGTGAGCCCGTAAATGGTAAAAGCAAAAACACACTGAGCATCTTCAGAACCATGAACATATTTAGTCAACAATAAAAATATGAAATTCTAAAAACTGTTATTTGTATAGTTGAAAGCCTTTCTCCTCTGATGAAACTAAAAGTGCGAAAGTATTGCCCTTGTTAGATGAACACTTTAGTCACAAGTATTCTAAAATGAAACCTCTGTTGCTGTTAAGCTAAATTTTATGTGATTTTGAGTCTGGAGTGACTCATAATGGCATCTCCTTTTCCCTCTGCAGGTGGCAGCACTGCCACACTTTTAGAGCCTATCACTACCTTGGCATAGAGGATGCTCTATGTTTAAGGCTTTAAAAAGTCTCACACCACTGCCAAAATTGTTAGGAACCCAAAACATGGTCACTCCTGACTGATATTACAGCTTCTTCACAGAAACACAGAATGTTAGCGATTGGAAGGGACTCAAAAGATCATCTAGTCCAACCCCCCTGCTGAATCCACAGGAACGTCCACGGCCGCTACGTGTGAATTGTAAGAGTACGAAGATACTGGTGGAGTTGGCAGGTTTCTGGCACGCTGGAACATAAACACAGTCATTGCTTCACAGAAAAATAAGGTTTTAGTGCAAACATTTTATATAGCACTAAGATGTCTCTGTGGTTTTTATGTAATGTAAGTTTTCGAATGTTGTACTTAGTTGAGGTAAGTAGTTCTGCAAAACTGTTTCTATGGTTTGGGAGCAAAACTCTTCTGACTTAACCCTTAACCCTCCTTCCCTCAACTTCTGCGGTGGAGAAACATGGTAGTGCTGTTCTATTTCTTTTTGCAATGTCCATGCTGTTAAGTTTTGTAAAGGCTTGCAGCATTTCTTACAAGTATTTTCAAAACAACACACAAAAAACGTTACTTTTAAAATAAGAAACAGGTTTGTATGTACTTATTAGATTGTCTTCATGTCACACTTTTACAGCCTGTACTTTTATTTCTTTTGCAGTCCACCAGAATTGGAATGTCAGTGAATGCAATACGCAAGCAAAGCACAGATGAAGAAGTTACATCTTTAGCAAAATCTCTTATCAAGTCTTGGAAGAAACTCTTAGGTATGGCAACACAGACTTTTGCTTTCCCTGTTCTTGCCTGGTTTATTTATGAGCAGTCTTGATGCAGATCATCCACACTGCCTTGGCTTTAGCTGTATTTGTGTTTCTGTACAAGTATTGAAATTTCATGCACTGATGTCTAGGAAGAGGTGTACCTGCCTATGGCAGGGGGTTGGAATGAGGTGATCTTTAAGATCCCTTCCAACCTAAACCATTCTGTGATTCTGTGTAGTTGTCTTTTACTCTGGCTATCACCAGTGCATTACTATGAAAGTGTATACAGCGAAAAATGTATTTTTATTGGTGCTGGCAAACATTAGGAAGCCAGCTTCTGCAATGCGACTAATTTCTGAAGTCTCGTTGCCTGCTGTTGAGCTGGAGTGACTGTTCTGCAGTACAAAGCACTAATGGACATTGTCTTGGCTATTTCCGTTGTCAAACATAACAGGTACTCTGAAGAATTTGTGCAGAATCTAATGTGAGAGCATGGAGGCTTTGAAGCTTGGCTATAAAGTGATTTATGAAGAGAAAAAGCAGTAAAAATTAGCACTTACAGGTAGTGAGATACAGATCTGTACTTTCTAAAACTTTCATAGTTTTAAACAATTTGCTGCTTAGTGAGTTGGTACTTCTTACTTAATTCCACTTAAAGTATGGAATACAGTTAACAAAATCTGCTGTTAGTAGGGTTTTATTCAGGGGTATTTTATACTACTTAAATGTATTTGAAAACACTCAAATCTCAAGCTGTGTCCAGGTATATTTGTTCATACACTGTGATGTACTCTATTTCCTTTAATTTTAGGTAAATGTAACATTTAAGAAGCTTAAAATTTTGAAGGAGGAAACAGTTTATGTTGTAATCTACTGACTTTTAAATATTTGCCATACTGTCCAAAAAGAAGATGCTAAATACTAGGTGGTGTTAGACTACCTTCCAGTTTGAAGTCAGCTTCATTTTTATCACTTATGAAGTATCTAATGACATAATTTATTACTCTCGTAAATAATATAGAGTTGACTTTGTGTTTCTTTGTAGAAACTTAGAATTTGTCACAGCTTTCTACTTCTGTATTCTAGTAAGAAGCAACAACCTCTATAGCAGACACATTTTTTAAAAATCTACCTCTGAAAAGTTAGACAATACTAATTAGGTTAGTTTTAGTAATTAAGTTTAGATGGTACTAGATATGCTGGTAAAATACTTTTAACACAATGATAATGACATACGCTATAACTTAAACATTTTATAAAGAATCTGATCGGAGTTCAGTGGTAATAGTGAAAATTAAGTACTTTTGAAGCTTAAATTTTCACAGCTGTTGTAACACTGAATGAGTGAAAGTGGAAGATATATAAGTGGAAAAATGGACATGCATATTAACTTGAGTTACTGTAAAGACTTTTCGGAGCAGCAGCTGAGTGACCTAGCTCTTAAGTTATTAAGCTAAGTTTAAAAAATGTCCTATAAAATTTATGCTTCTTTTTTTTTCCTGAACATTTAACACAATATCTTAGGTCAGTCAAACTTGTCTTGCTATGCTTTTACTTATAGCTGATTGATGTTTAGGTGTTCAAACACAGATGCCTTCCTGCCTGAGGACCAGAGAGTGTTTGTACTGTAGAAATATGGACACGATGCCTGATGGTCATGACAGGTCAAGCTGGGTGTAGGCTGCTGCTGAAAGGGGTGGTGGTTCTGGCTTCACTTCTGCAGAGGAGCCTCCATATTCCCTTCTGTGCTATAGCTAATGCTGAAGTGGATATACAGGAGACCAGAAATCAATTTTGTTCCTTTCTTCTGTCTTAAATTTCAACTGTATAACCTTTTGGGTCCAGCCTATTTGCAATTCTCGTTTCCTGCATGGTGAGTGTGACAGTAGCATACAGCTGGAGCAAGGTGAATCTTACACTTTTGGTGGCTTCCTACATTCAGATTATTTTAAGACAGTTGTGAGGTTCTGTGTAAGGCTGTGTGTAGCAGTAAAATCAAGTGTGAGGAACTAGAAAGTAAATAGCGAATATTTTTACATTGATTGGAACCGAATCCTTTCTTCTTAGGCAGTGGGTCTAAGACTGCATGGGTTCATGCTCTGATTTTGTGTTGCACTTTCTTTATTGTGCCAGGTCTGTATAGCTCTGACTGTGCACTTCTATAAAATCACATGATTTCTGAAAATGCAGCACTGTTCACATTAAAATTGAGTAGTTAAATTCTCCTTGTTTGTAACTTAGACGTCATAATAAAAAATAGGGCAAATGTTTCGCCTCTTGTTTTGGTGCTCAGTAATTGATTAGAACTTAAAATCTCATACCTGTGGAAGATAGGGTATCTGGGCTGTATGAATTATGGGTGAGAATCTTACACAGTACTCTGACGTTATCATTAGTTTTGACTTTCTCAGAAGAATACAAAATACTGTGTGTTGAGCTGCTTGAGAAATAGGTTTTGATTATGCTGTTTGTAGTGCATGTAAAAGGGTGTGGATCAAAGGTGGCAACAGGAGCAGACAGCTGTTAATCGTATCGAGCATGGTACTCGGATCGGAAGTCTTTGAGTTGGTTTTATAAATAACATTTTGAATTTAGGCAACAGTTGTGAAACTGTTCGGGCTGCACATACTGTATAAGTTCAGTGCTATTGGATGTCATGTTTCAAGAAAGTGTGGGAAACATGAGAAAAAATCATAGAATCGTTAAGGTTGGAAGAGACCTCCAATACCATAGTCCAATCATCAACCAAATGCCACCATGCCCACAAAACCATGTTTCCTAGTGCCACATCTTTGAGCACCTCCAGGTAATTTCTGGACTCCACCACTTCCCTGGGCAACCTGTTCCAATACTTGACCACTCATTCAGTGAAGAAAGTTTTCCTAATGTCCACTCTAAACCTACCCTGCTGCAACTTGAGGCCATTTCTTCTCATCCTATCACTAGTGACTTTGGGACAAGGGACAGACCTCTTGCCTCTCAACCTTTCAAGTAGTTGCAAAGAGTGGTAAGGTGTTCCCTCATCCCCCTTTTCTCCATACTAAACAACCCCAGTTCCTTCAAGCCACTTGTCATAAGACGTGTCCATCAGGCCCTTCACTAGTAAGTATTGTTGTTAATCACCAGATGGTTTTTGTTTAACTAGAGCCAGGCCAGGTTACCTGTGGTTTTTCAGGGGGCTCAGAAACTGTCTAGAGCAGGTTTGACTCTCATCACTAGGTAGACTGCTGTGGAAGATGGTGTTCAGATGTTGCTGTGAGAACTTCTGTGTTTCTGTGGTACTTAGTTGTCAGCTGTGGTTAAACCATTTGTTAAACCATGCAGCTGAGGTCATCTCAATTTACATAGGGAACCAAATCTTGCTCTCAGAATAAAATGCTGTTCCACTGTAACCTGAGACTTCAATTCATGTGTTCTCTACCACAGAGTTCCTCTTAAGTGAGGGTTTAGATACCTGCTTCAGGACACCGTTGTAGGAAAGACTAAGCCTTACCAGATTTCCCTTATTTTCTTCATCTTTTTTTAGTTCATTTTAAACATTTTAATATATTCTTATCCCAGTAATTACCGACTATGGATTTAGAAATATATTCAAAGCTTTAGGAGGGCTTAGAGGAATTCACTATATTTAACTGCCAGTCTTGCTGGGTTTTCTCAGTAGGCAGTGGAGAGAGAGCAAAGCAGAAGCTTTATTTAGCCATTCTGAATTTCCCTTTACAATAGAAGGGTCTGCGTGTTCTCTCTAGGCTAAGGTTAAGTGTTATGGTCGCCCTTTTTAATAAAGCAAATAAAATCTTTATTCTTTATAAAATAATCATTCAACAGAGGCTGCATGGGAAAGGCAAATTCAAATACTTTAAAATGCTAAAGAATGGAAGGTTTATCACAGAAAATACTGTGTGGAAGACTCCTTCAAATGCATATGACAATGATTTTTTTGGAGACAACCACAGGAGCTTTCACACCACAGTTTTATTTGGTTCAGTCTGTGGTAGAAATCCTACAAATATAATTTAGAAAAACTAAAGACAAATTCAGAGACTATGCAGTAGTTTAAGAAGTTAAACTCTACTTCATGCAGCAGAATTAGCAAAAAGAAATTCTAAGTCTACATATTGATCGTGTGTTTGCTACCAGCTTAAGCAGATGCTGGACTTAAAGGATCTAAAGTGTTGCATTTTCCCTTTGCTGGATTGAGAAGGTTGTTGGGGATTGGAAGGCTGTACTGCAAGAGATGGTCAAAGCAGAGAGGGAGCTGATTCTGTGATTCTGATATTCCCAACTGGTTCAGGAGAAATCATCAAATATATTTTACCACTGCTTTTAATCAGTTACTGTTCCCGGGTAAAAGGAGTTTCTTGTGGTTTTGCATTTTCAGATGGACCTTCAACTGATAAAGATTCTGAAGAGAAGAAAAAGGAGCCTGCGTCTTCCTCACAAAACAGCCCTGAAGCAAGAGAAGAAAGGTGCTTAGTTCTTCCTAAATATACAAATAATCTCACGAACTATTGGATCAAAATTTGTTATGTTAGAGACAGCTTCCACTTTCTTTTCTTAAAATACACATTTGTACAAGAAATGGTGTGTTGTTAGGGAAGTAAATCCTGCTGCTGATGTTAAAAGATGACAGCCATAAGTCCTGATACAGACAGACCAGATATCATTTATTCCGTCCGTCTCCAGTACCAAATACTCCCTCAGTACCAGCATTGCGAACTACAGAATAACTTCCACCAGTCACAGCTTTGTGGTAACTGCATGTGTTAGAGCTTTAGAGTACTTTTGTCTTGCTAGCATTTATGTTTCATCTCAGACATTCTCATTCTGTACCTTTTTTTGCATAAATACAAAATATATTATCAGAAAAAGCAGCTTGTATTACATGATGCTGTAGGAGCTGAAGAATATTTGCAGAGTAGCATCTGCAAGCTCATTTTCACAGTGAGGGTGACAGAGCACTGGAATGGGCTGCCCGGGGGGGTTGTGGAGTCTCCCTCTCCGGAGATGTGTAAAACCCTCCTGGATATGTCCCTTTGCAACTTGGTCTAGGTGATCCTGCTGTGGCAGGGGCATTGGATGATCTTTCTAGGTCCCTTCCAATCCCTAATGATTCTGTGATTCAGTGAAATTTTTTTTTTCCCCAGTACATTTCTGGCTTTGTAGAGAATTAGTTTCCAGCAGCCACCTCTAACCATTTGTCCTAATGCAATGCAAGCTGAAAACTTTCTGGTTTGCAGTTTGCAAAGCTACATTAGTTGTTTGTGGTCATAGTACCACCTCAGTACAGTAAGTTGACTGAATGTTAGTGGGATCTATATTCTTTTCAAGTAAAGTTCCTTGGGAGAGATAAAAGATATGTTAATGTAGAGACTTCTAAAAATTTAGTGTAGAGATTTAAAACTTACATGCCACATAATGGACTGCAATACCTGCCGTGTCTTACTGTGCGGAACACCCTGGTGAACATTTGAAAGGCACACTGAAAATAGTGTCGGCCCTAGAGTACTGGCAGCTTTAATAAGGCAGCCTGTGTTCCTTTTGGAATACCATTAAACAGGTATGTTTTATAAACCCTGTGACAATGTTATTTGAAGAGGGGAAAACCTGGTAATACTAGTTTTCTTTTTGCCTTTTTTTAGCAGTTCAAGTAGCAATTCCAGCAGCAGGAAGGAGGAGGGTAGTGCTCCCTCAAATTCTTTCATCCCTTCTTTTCCCCGGGCTCCAAGCACTTCGGATTCTGTACGAGTGAAATGTAGAGAAATGCTGTCTGCAGCTCTCAGAACAGGAGGTGAGCTTTGTAGACTATTTTCAAGGTTAACTATTTCCTTCTCTATTTCTGTCCTTCCCACTCTTTTTCTCATACCTTGTAGGGTATTGTGTCCATTGGTGTGTAGATGACAGTGTACCCAGGTTACAAATAAGCAGTAACCTTGAAGCATGATAATGTATTGAGATATATTTTTGTTGCTGATGATATGGGAGAAGAGAGGGCATTTTATTAATATCTATAAATATCTGAAGGGTGAGTGTCAAGAAGATGGGACCAGTCTCTCTTCAGTGGTGCCATATGATAGGACGAGGGGCAATAGGTACAATTTGGAGCACAGGAAGTTCCACTTCAGCATAAGGATAAACATCTTTACTGTGAGGGTGATGAACCACTGGAACAGGCTGCCCAGAGGGGTTGTGGAATCTCCTTCTTTGGAATCTTTCAAAACCCACGTGGACAATTCCTGAGTGTTCTGCTGTGGGTAAGCCGGCTTTTGGTGGGGAAGTTGGACTAGATGATCATCAGACGTCCCTTCCAACCCCTGTCAGTCTGAGATTCTATTCTACACACAGATATGCTGTGGAGATGGGTATTTGCCAAGCCTTTTTGAATATTTGGAATGTTTATTTATAGCAAAGTGTTTAGTTACTGCTTCTGTGAAACATTTTGGTTTTTGTTTTAAGCTTCTTTTGTTCTTCATGTAATTTATTTTTGTTCTTCAATGAGTTAATCAAGTTTTGAAATGAGAAGTATACAGTAGATAAATGCTCCTATATAAAAGGAAAATTCACTGCAGTTGTTTTATAATTTGCAGGGCTTCAGATGGTCTCTCAAGAATATAAAACATGAATGAGATTGTCAAATTGCTAATACTATAATGTTTGTTTTCCTCAGATGATTACATTGCTATTGGTGCTGATGAAGAAGAGCTGGGTTCTCAGATTGAAGAAGATATCCTTTGTTGTATGTCTGTGTGTTGTAGAACAAGGATGTTTTTTAAAAGCATTGAGAATGTTAAAGTTAATTAACTTGATTGATATATTGAATATTTTAAAATTTCATTTAGAACAGAAATAGCAAACAGTGCTCAACACATGAGTGTGGAAATTTAGTGCTTGAAAAAACAGCACAACTGAAATTATTTGCTTTAAAACATGTAGGAGCATGTGTAGGTGAATGTATGTGGGTTTTTTTAGTTCAGTATGTTTTCTTACAGCAGCAACATTCTACTTACTGAAGCATTCTGACACATAAAATGTTGGTCTCGTCTATGTTATTTTTGAATCTTAACAGTTGGAAGCTTTTACTAATGTCTTTATGTCATTTTCTGCAAGTTTATTTCTAAAGGAAGGTGTAATTTTCTCTAAGGGTTTTTCTGACAGTGTTTGAATAGCTACAGAGCCGAGGTCTGGACTTCTTTTTATTTTAGGGAGGGTTTTTTTGTGGGGTTAGTATCCTTAAGCATGAAAATGGGCTAATCTTTGATTTGCAGTCACTAGCCATTCCTGTTAAGGAATTTCCTGTTTCCATTTTACACTTTGGTTAGTGAACTGACAGTGTTTTGAGTATTTAGCTTAGCAATCAATCACAAGGATGATGTCAGAGAACTGGACATATGGGTGGTGACTTTTAACAATTTCAGGTGAGATCCTGCTGCTGAAATGGGCTACGTGCTAAGATATGATTAAGCTTCACAAGGGTGTGGAATCTGTTGTGTGGAACAGGAGTGTTAATGTTGATTGGGGTGGGCAAAGGACTTGATCAACAGTAAAGAGGTACATTGCTTTAGAAAGTCTCCACAAAAAATAAATAGCAGAGATACTGCACTGCTTTTCTTTTTAATGTTTTGTTCCTTAAACTCAAAGCACCTATTTTTCAAGAACTGAAAAACACAGATATGAAATACAAAAATAGGGTACGAAGCAGAATAGCGAATCTCAAGGATGCGAAGAATCCAAACCTAAGGAAAAATGTGTTATGTGGAAACATTCCTCCAGACAAGTTCGCCAAAATGACAGCAGAGGTAAGAAAAACACAGGAACTGAAGTGTTTCCCTGTCAGACTTGTGCCCTGGCCTGTATTTATTAACCATCAAAGTAATTTAAGTAAGCTGGCCACAGTTCTGAAAGACTGATTTGCTTGTGGCTTGTATAGCCCAAGCTACAGACCTGTGTTGGGGCAGAGGCAATCAAAGTGCTGCCTATTAATGGTTCCTATTTTTTTTAAGTATGTAGATGTAAATAAGTCTGGATGGTGACTCCATGCTGCTTTTACCCATTCTTCTTCCTAGATATACCATTCATTTTTTAACTGCTGTTCTGTTCCTGTGTGAGGTATAACACTACGTTTTTAAAAATCAAGTATTTTGTGGTGTTTTCAGTATTTATTTAAAGCATATCTCAAATTTGATAGCATACTTCAAGTGGTTTTGAAGGAAACTCTTAACAGTAAATAGAAAAACCCATATGTGATAGGGAAAAGAAGCTGGAATAATTGCCCCTTAAATAAAATTCAGCGTCTGTTCTTGAAAGAACATCTTGGACACTTGAATAGGAATTCCTTTTCAAATGTTTTCTGTCTTTACAAAGCAAAATCGGTGTAGGAAGTCAAATGAAAAATTAGACTTAATAGGAGAGAAAAGAAAAGCAGAGCTAACGTCTGGTTTCAGTTTTGTGCTTCTGCCAATATGTGATTGATTCTAGCCTGCAAATCGGGTATAAAGCAGTACCTTGGAGGCAGAAGGAAATCACATTTATGACCACGTAATGGAACATCATGGTGTTCAAGTGCTGTCCACACTTGATTACTACTCACTGTGGAGATGCTGCCCGCCAGAACTGTTTTAAAGGAAAAAGGAGCTTGAAAGGATGTTCTGATAGATGTTCGGAATTGTAATTTTTACGGACTTAAAAAAACCAGTTATTTTTAGCTTCTGTGCTGTGAAGTTTCCCAACTTGAGTCTGGTAAAATTAAATTTGTGGAATTACTTTGCTCATCAATACAGTTGTTGTTCATAGATTCTAAATAAAAAATTACGGGAGTTCACGCAGTGGTAACAACTTGTTTAAACTCTTGCCCATAATAGGAAATGGCAAGTGATGAGCTGAAAGAAATGCGCAAAAATCTGACCAAAGAAGCTATCAGAGAGCACCAGATGGCTAAAACAGGAGGTACCCAAACCGATCTGTTCACGTGTGGCAAGTGCAAAAAGAAGAACTGTACATATACCCAGGTACGTCGTTATCCAGGCTGCTCGTTTTCCTGTTTGAACCTAAGTCCCATATAAAGACTGTCAGAGAAAATAAAAGTTATAATTACAAAATGAACTTACAACAAAATGCTTAGCAATTACAAAATACCTGAAGATCACGGGATCTGCTTAGGCATGTTTCTGTGAAGGAGGTTTGTTGTGTTAATGTACCGAAGATTTTTGTGTAAATCTAAGCTGAGTATTTGTGTAGCCTGAGACATCAGTTTCTTGGCAACGCTGAGCTTTTGCTAATTCTTATTATTGCATCTGACGGTTTTGTATGAAAGAGAGTTTATTTACTGCTTTTAATGTGTGTTAACCTCTCTTTTGGAGGGAATAAATAGCAGAAAATGATGACACGTACATATAAAATACATATATGTATACACGTTTAGATACCTCCACCACTGCCACAGCTCCCAGTGCAGATCTGACCAAAGCAAACCCTCCCTGTCAGGTCACGGTGCTTGTGCTGGAGGGTTGTTTCTTTCCATAAGTTCTTGCTCTGCAAAGTTTGTGAGCATTTCCTTTCTCGATAGAATTTATTGGTCTAGGGGTGAGGGAGATGCTGAGCTGAGGGCTGGACTTAATCCTGGAGGTCCTTTTCAGCCAGGGTGATTCTGTCATTCTGTGATTTGACCAACACTAGACCCTGATTGACAGTCACTCCTACAACCCCTTTCTATTGTAATTAAGAAATATGTGCAAGAAGGCCTTTAATTTGTTTAATGGTTCTTCAGGACATATGACTGATCATAGGATTAGCTGTACTTATAATTTAATATTGTAAATCAGCTGCTGTAAGTAGAAAGCTGATTTTAAGCCTTTGCATCAGTAAATACATGCAAAGCTGCACTGAACACGTAGATTTACTGCAGAATCTTTTCCTAGAAGTATATGTACTGTTTCTGTGCAGAAATAGATGTTTTGGTGCTTCTAAATCTGTCAGAGCATCAGTTTATAGTGACTTTTAGTCTAGACAAGATTGATATGGAAAGTTAACTTTTAGTTTACTTGACTTTTGTCCAAATGTGTTTTCTTACTGGTAACCTTTTATAAAGCTCTGCATTGAAAATGTCCTCACTAAAGCTCAAGATACTAATTTTGTTTTTCTTCCGTGGTTCTCGCCTTTTACCAAAGGTTCAAACCCGCAGTGCTGATGAACCCATGACGACGTTTGTTGTCTGTAATGAATGTGGAAACAGATGGAAGGTAAGATGGTTCTGCGTATCTGATAGCAGTGAGCTACGCTCTGAGCTTAGCTTTGGTTTGCAGTAAATGACAGCTGAGTGTCTGTTGGTGTTGGGTTATTTCTTTACCCATTAACCATAGTACATGTTGATATTGCAAAATAGCCTTGGGCTAGAAAAGTACTTTTGACTGAAGACGTGAGATTTTTTCCCCTTTGCCATTTCTAAGGAAGTCAGGATACTGAATTAGTCCTTGTAACACTTGGTTGCAATACTGCTTTGCCGTACTAAGTAGTGGCAAGTTAGTCAACTGTGTTTTCTCTTTCTTCACCCAGAGGTTCTCCTTAACTGTTTTCAATCTCTGTTCTGATAAGTGAAATAGGCTTTTTTAGGACTTTGGAGGGTCTTCTAACTACTCTGAAAAGGTAAAGGAATCAAATAGTTGACTGCTGCCATATTCCTCTGTTGGGATAGGCGTAGGGCAGTGATAATCCAAATGGTTCCCATTCAGTAAATGGGAATTACAAGCTTCTGAGGAACAGTGGTAGTCCAGAAAAATGGAGGAACACGAAGACCTTTAAAATGTACAGCTTAAGATGCGGTGGCATGCAATACAAAGCATGATGTCTACTAAGTATTCTGCTGTTTCACTACATTAAGAATGCTGCAGCTCTGCAGAACCACGTTGCACAGTGTAACTTAAGATTACTGCATTAAGAATGCAGCCTGTTTTTTGTATATCATTACTGAATGTTGTTCAAATCTGTATTCTAATATACTGACACAATTTATAAAGCTTAGAAATTGTTTCATGCGGTACCTGGAAAACTTAATTTGTCCATAAAACCTTCTGGAACTTGACGGTTGCAAAAAAGGGTCTGTAGTAAGATGTTTGAGTGAAGGAATGGGTATGATACAAGCAATGCTTCAAGTCATTTCCATATCCATATGTTTGTTCTTGCAAAATGTAGAATCAAGCTGTATGAAGATCTCATGAAAGTTATTTTCTTTTGACAGTTCTGTTAGAAGAAGAAATTGTCAAGACATCTGGACCAGTATGAAAGAGGATTTTGTAATTAGCTTTAAAAACTAGGCTCAGCATCTAGCTTCCTGCAAATGAGAGGTTTTTTTGGGTTTTCTTTTTATTTTAAAAAAACAAACGCAGCATACATGCCTGAAATTAGCCTTTTGTTTCGACACAACCGTAATTTCTTTTAAATGCCTTCCGATAGCTCATAGTCAGTAGGGACAGGTTGCTCTATTGTATGGTGAATGTTAAAATATTTTTTCATTTTTATAAGTAAGTCGACATTAAACTTTTGCCGAGTAAACACTTTAGTGATTGGCTTGGTTTTGTTTTTTCACGCTATGTGAATAACATACTGAAGCAGTATGTGCTCCTCACTGATGTATTTTATGTCTCCACATCTGTTAGGTTGTAAGAAAGGAATTTGTTTCTCACTTCTGTGTTCTGTGAAGAGAAAAGGTATCTGACTTCATCTATTTATGTTGAACTCGGTTGTTGACTACATTATAATTTAGTTAACTGTAGTTTGTACGTACTGCTTCAGAATTTAGGACTAAACTTACGGTCATGGGGTTTGGAAATTTGTAGTGGACACACTGACCTCTTTTGCAGTGGTCAGTTAAGCATGTTTGATCAATGCAATGTGTTTTCTTGCTCAAGGCATTTTTTTTTACATTCCATCAACAGATATTATTTCTAGGAACGACTTAAAATGGTTACGTCTGATTTAAGTGTTCACTTTGGTTTAACACGCTCAACAACCAAGTTTGGTTTAGGCTTCCGAAAGAAGCAAAGGCATTTTGTTTTGGCTCTGCAAGTAACACCAGCAAACCAATTCATCAGCACATAAACTGGCTGGGTAGGTAATATTACATTCCCTTTGTGTAAATGACATGATTTTGTTCGTAGACTGAACTCTGGGATGTAGAGTGTCTAACGTCACAGTCACAGACCTGGAGATGAGAGTGAATTACGGAACTTCTGGCCCTTTCTCTGTATGGAATGATACAAGCACTGCTTTGTTAGAGCCTGGTGCACGTGTTGAAGTATTTTCAAATGTATTCTTAAGGAAAACCATGTCAACATCTTTAGAAGAAATTAAATCAGTTTATTGTACCTAAGTTTACATTATCTGATTTCTCAAACCTTGAAGCTGAGAGTTCTATCCTGACACTGTATTAAAAGGGAGTAGGAAAAGTGTGTGTAGTTCCTGCAGTGTCAATTCCTTGACCGTATAGAAAACCCAAGAATACTCTGTGTTGAATATTCTTTGCCTGATGGCGGCAATCACTACAAATGAGTTGGAAATAGCATAGTGCTACTTGAGCTCTGCACAACAGTAAGTGTTTGATAAATAGTTAGAGAGCAAGCTTTCCCAGTCAGCCTGTGCAAGAAAACGGCTTTTCTTCTGAAAAGAAAAATTATTACGGTGGAGCTTTAGTTACAAACATTTTTAGGCAGAAAATTGTTCAGCTGAAGTTTCTTGCATAACTTTTTATAAAGTTTACCCTTTGGTATTAATGCTCTGATTTGGAAAACATAATTTTCTGCTAATAGAATGGTTTTATTGTAGCCTGTATGTAAGTCCTCTGGCAGAATTGCTGCTTACAAGTTTCTTAGAGATATGTAATTTAATTGAAAAAAAATTTAAGACATCTAATGGTAGATGCTTAGTATTAATTAGGATTTCATCTGGGGACCTTTCTAAAGGAGTAAGCCCAAAAAGGTGTTAGAAATTATTGCAAATGGATGCCAGAGGGACCTGAATTTCCACTGTTGATCGCAGCACATACACAGGGTGGGCACAGGTTGACTGTAGCCTTCCTCATGCTACACATCCTTTAGTATTTATGCCTGATTGTGACACTTAGGAGAACTACCTGTTGAGAAAATATAGAAACTGCCTTTCTGTACTTAAAGATTGTATCTGGGCTTTATTAAAACAACCAGAACTGTGATAGCGCTTTCTGTGATGTAAGTTTATCCAAGTAGGAGTACAAATAAAACCTTATTTTATGTAATGCTACTTATGGCTGATCAGCAGCCTTCAGAACCCTTTCTCTCATCTGTTCCTACTCTGCTCAGTGATTAGGCTTCTGAGAACCCCAGTTTGAAGCCTCATTCCACTTGCCAAACATTGTGAAGGAAATGCCTAGTTTTTATCCCAAGTTTGGGATTCCAGTCATGGGCATGTACATGAATTTTGAATTGATACCTAGAATTCACAGAAGCTTAGGCAGAATTTAAATTCATCTATGTGAAGTCTTTGTTGTGCCAAAAGTGGTTCTACTCCTTTTCAAACACCTGCCTTTTGAAGTAGGTCATTAGTCGTTGTTCATATAAGTAAACCTGAGGGGTTTCACCTCTTTTAAGTACATTTTCATACAGCTGTATGTTAGCTTGTCTTTCATTAGATCATCACTAATCTCACTCTTTTTACCATTTTAAAAAGTTTAATTTAGTTACAGCATTTGTATTAAAAATATTTAATGTCATTCCAGTGATACTGGTGCTTCTCATGGCAGAAGACTCACGCTCTTAAGTACCACTTACAGAAAACTAGTTTAAAAATGAGTTTGTATCATCCTTCTCATCCCTTTGATAATCTTTTGTCACCAGAAAGTGCTTAAGTCTGTGATGTTGGTGTGATAAATTTTAATCTGTCTTTATACAGTAGAACCTCTGAGTATATAAATCTATATGTAATTGTTTTTCTTTGTTTGTATTGTGCTAATGACACTGGAATTTAAAGGTCAGTGTGGAGCACAGCATGTTAGCTGAAGGGAGGCCATGCAGTTTTAATACTGCTTGGTGGGCTGGTGAAAACAGCAGCCTTGAACATTGTGAGTGTTCTTTGGGAGTTACTGCTTTGGGAAGAATACCAGTAGACTAGGAGCTTAATAATACCCTACAATTAGATAAATGCCAAGACAAACCAACTGGGCTTGTCTTCATGCTAGGATAAATTGATTTTGTGAGAATTTCTTACTTGATGAATTATAAATAACAACTTGTGTCAATCTGATTAGTTTCTCCTGCTATTCATGTAACAGCTTCATTATAATAACATCTCAGTGCAACTCACTTTTGCCCTGAGAAAAGCTGGTTCTCTGTGGGTCAGGTTTTGTTTCCTTTGTTTATATTTTTTTTTCTCCTCACATTCAGCATTAAATTGCCTCAAAATAACATTATTCAGGGGAGTGAATGGGGGGTGTGTGTTTGTTTTCGTTTTTAAGAGATACTTTCAGAGCCTCTAGGGACCAGCATTCTGCCACTTGTGTTGAGTGTAAGCTTTAACGTAAACCACTGCATTTGTGGTAAGATTTTCCAGAACAGATTGCAAATGCCAGTGTACTGTAATGCACAAGTACATTCTCAGTTGCCTAGAGAATTTTAATTGCTTAGAGTTTGTGGCACATGGAAAGAAAGCTTAGAAATTGTTCTTTTCTTACTTTACTAGTATAATCATTGTAGTAATTTTCTTATTTTAATAATAACCACAGAACTGCCCAAACAAATACAGTTTTATCTCCCCTCTAGTTTTATTGAATCTTTCTCCTTTTTCTTGTGGAATAATAGAATATAGTGTTTGATAAAAATTACAAGTGTTTGGTCTGTCTAGTAGCTCATAATGAGTTGTCTTTGTAGGAAAGAGAAAACTTAAATCCTCCATTTTATTAGATGACATGCTTTGAACTTTTTGATGCCTGGGATCTTCTCAGCAAGCTGAACTTAATCTAGTTAAACTTATTTTGTCTGTTTAAAGTTCAGAACACTCTTGCCCACCCTGATTTAAACAAGTCTCATGTCATCAGTCCCACTACAAGCTCACTGTGAATGCAGCGTTTGTCTTGTTAGAGTTACAGAATCACTGAAGCATAGAGCAGAAGGAACCTCTGGAGATCAGGTACTACTTCATGTGAACTGAGGTGGTGTTGGTAGTGCTTTTGTGTATGCTTCCTAGAAATTCAGCTGACATAACCTGTGTTGATACATAAAGTGACCACTAGCTGCACCGTGGCTTAAGCAGTGGTGCACAGAAGGGCTTCCTCTTCCCTTACTCATCCCCTATTGTGCTTCAGAGGGCAAAAATCATTTTGATTTACTGTCTCTAAAGTTTTTTTGTTTTATTCTTTTGTGCTGACATGTAGGGTGGTGTTGAGGTTTTGGAAGGAGGTGATGGAAAACTAGTCCATAGCTGTTGTGAACTTACCATCTATCGAATCTTTTCCTGTGGTGCAGCATAATGAAAACTCTCACTGTTTTTTGTTTAATAACGCAGATGCCATAAGGAGAGAACATGTCTCCTGCTGAGTGCACTGAGGAAACAATTAAATTGATCTCTTGAACTCTGCTTTGTTATTCCCACGTCCTTATTGCAGAGGAAGTCCCCATTTTGTGGTTTTCGTAGGGCTAGAATTAGTCAAAGAGTAGGTTTCAGGCTGCAGTGAATGTCACTGAGCTATGTCTGTCTGGTTCTTCCCTTCTAGGGCTATTACTTTGTTTGTTTCCTGTATGTCCTTTTCCTACCTGCCTATATCCTTTGGTTCACTTGAATAAATGTGTTAGAAGGAAATGCAGCTTAGTAGAAGTCCACTATAAACTCCAGAGTTTAATATAATGGAATTGTAGTGAACTTGTAATTTAAACTAAAGAAATTACTCTGGTAACAGATCTACACATAGGTTATGCAGATTGAACTTGTTTCCTCTGATGGCTGATTTTGAGATATCACCAGAAATCAAGTCTAATGCTTTGGGGCTACTGTAAGTGAATGTGGTTGATGAGTAGATATAGCTGGTCCTTGTCTTTTGGGCAGCGTGCAATAGTGCTGTGTCAGGACAGTAGTTCCAGCTTCCTCCTTTTGTCAGTTAAATGTTTATGTGTCTGTAGTACAAACCTTAGACAATCTGTCAGGTAATGGGACAATTTAATATGTACAAACCCAAGATGGTTTACACTGACATCTTCTCAGGAGTCAGGAGTGAACAGTTTTTTACATCTGATTTTTGAGGGAAGAGGAAAACTTGTGAGAATCTTTGTGCTTTATTTTGGGATAGAAATGCCCAGAATCTTCTTCCTCTTAAGTAAATAACTTTTATAAACATCAACAATATGAACTTAAAAACACGTTCAGCAGACTCCAACAGTAAAATAACAATTCCTCAGCAAAAGGTGTTTGTAGGCAGCAGTATTTCAATCATTAGTTTTTGTAAACCTGAGCATGCCTCACCCATTTCCACACGTTACATGTTCCAAGATGATGTACCTGTGCCAGGGACGACTGGAGCAGTATGGGACACATCTTGTGTCACCCAGGTGCTGATAGTGTCGTGTTTATTTTGGTCACAGGTGGAGCAACTGATTTGGTTTTGAAGACAATTCTACCACTCCACTTTAAAGTTGAGTTCCTGTGCTCTGTTGCCCCTCAGACATACGCTAACAGATTCGTGTCTGAGTTGCTTTTGAAAAAATACTGCGTGTTTTTGTTCTCTTTTGCCAAGTAACACTGATTTTAACCAGAAACTGTAGTTAGCTGATTGTGTCAGAGTGTCGTGCAGTGTCTGTAGTAAAACTTGAGTTACTTTCAGGTAAATCTCATTAATTCTAAGTTCCCTGTAGACTTGTGTAAACCCAGAGTTCTGTTTGTTTTAAAATAAATACATTTTAAGAAAAAAAAAATCCTATGCTTCAATGGGTTTTTCGGATAAGGACCGAAGCAAGTCCTTATAAATAGCAGAGTTCATAAACCGGGGGTAGGAGTCTCTGTGCATTAAGGTATAAATCTGAAGCTGTGCGTCATCGAAGGTGTGCTGTGAGGGTTCCAGCATGTTTCGGTTAATAACTTCTCTTACTCTGGAGTCCAGACTGACCTGCACATTAAAATACAAAAATCACATAATGAATCCTGGAGGGACAGTACACGTGGGTGTTCACAGAATCACAGAACTTAGGGATTGGAAGGGACCTCAAAAGATCATCCAGTCCAATCCCCCTGCCACAGCAGGATCACCTAGACCAAGTCACACAGGAACGTATCCAGGCAGGTTTTAAACCTCTCCAGAGAAGGAGACTCCACAACCCCCCTGGGCAGCCTGTGCCAGTGCTCTGTCACCCTCACTGTGAGGAAGTTCCTTCTCATATTTATGTGGAACCTCCTGTGTTCCAGCTTACACCCATTGCCCCTTGTCCTGTCATTCAATGCCGCATTCTTCTAACATGTCATGCACCTGCCTTGGGTTGTTTTAAGACCCTTGGAATAGCCATGTGCTGGGGCTATTCTATTGTGGGGACTGGCTCCCAAGTGTCTCTAGGAGAGCAGCACTGCTTCTGACCCTCAGAGAAGGGGCTATGGCTGGGATCATCTTGCAGCCAAGGAAATGGTGAAGCTTTTCTCAGTGCTGCTGCAGGAAAGGTGGTGCTACTGTGCTTAGAGGGGCACAAGGAGTGTCAAGCGAAGTTCCTGAGCCTGGTCACATACTTCTGCTTCAACACAGAGTAAATTTCATGAGAATTTAATACTCAAGGTTCCCCTAGAGCAGCTGCCGTGGGCTGTGCCCCAGGGCTGCAGTAAGCAGCAAGCGATGTGCTCAGCCCTGGCAGTGCTTCACAGAGCTGAGAAGGTATAGAAATGGATATAAATTAATAATTAAAAATAACCCACCTTCACCAGTAACAACACGGAAAATACTTTCCATGCTATGTCAGTAATACACCAACATTTAGGCTGATTAAAATTTGATAAACTACCAACTTCCCCGTCCTCTGGTAGGAAGGCTGGGGCGGGAGATAAAGCAGTGTCACGCTGGGGAGGACAAACACCCCAGCATCCAATAAACTTCTTATGCAGTTATTTTGTTAAGACTGATTCCCGTTTCCTTTGTACCCCTTTGTTTATTAATGAGTTGACTCATCCAGGGTCCAGCAGCTTGTTTCCACACCAGAGATGGATTTGCACCCCCGCCAAGTGCAGTCAGAGGCAGAGATAACAGCCAGCAACAACAATAGTCTTCCCCAGCCCGTTTGCCAAGAACAATTGGCAGAAAGGACTCAAGGAGTAACTTATCACCAGCACAGGGAAAGGCTGGAGCTTTGGAAGCACCGGGGCTGCTGCTTGCCCACCACAGATAGCAGCAGGAGGCGACCAAGAGCCAAGCTTACCAGATGGACCTTGTGCTGCCTTGGGGTTCCCTCTGGGAGAAGGTTCTGCTCCTAGCCAGGAGCATCACTTGGCTATTTGTCTGATTGTGCTGCTTCTCACTCCCCAGCTCAGAGCTGGCTTCCACCTACCATCACGCTCCATGTAGGGCTCTGGTTCCAGCAGCATAAGGACACAAAATTGCTGTTGCTTTTTAAACTTTAGATTTCCCTGCATTTTGAAATCTGAAGTTAGGCTTTACTGGGCCACTAACCTTGTTTGTGTTTTGCCTGAGAGAGGAGAGGGGTAAACCACAACACAGAGGTGTCAGAACCATTAGACCAAGAGATGAGGAAGCTACTGGTTTCCGGGGTGGCAGAGTGAAGATTTCCTATGAATCAATGATATTATTACAAAACTTGACCTGTGTGCTCTGATCCTTGTCCATGAGCCCATCTCAGTCTTCTCACTCCTATGTTACCCCATCACTTCTCGAGTTAGGCTGGTGCCACTGGAGGAAAAAACCAAACCTTTGACAGGGTTTGGAGGGTTTTTTAAGAGCATACCTTGTTTAAGCCATTCAGTGAATGCACCTGGTAGGTGTTTGTGAGACTGATGTGCAAACGGCACTGGGAACACTTGGGTTGTGTCTGGAAAGTTCTGAACTGTGCTGGTTGAGAAACAGCACCTGGTGCTACTTCAAAATAGCATTTGAAAGTGGGAAAGGCAAATAACCCCCCATCCAGCTGCAGGTGGAGATCTCTAATTCAGACCAGCTCTGTAGGTTTTAGCAGGATCTGTCCCCTAATGGAACCAAACAGATCTACAAGGTCCCTTAACTGTTCAGCAAAGGATGACCTCCAAGCTGCCCGTGCACAGTGACTTCCTTTTGATAGTTAAATCAAGATAAAGCCATTTTCTTGATGCAGAGGACATGGGAGGTGTTCCCAGGCTTCAGCTGTGGTGCATACAGAGCCCCAGGACAGCCCCATAAAGCCAGTGATGTCTGTTGACTTACGGAGCGGCATCAAGGAACTTCACTTCCTTCTGCTGTCTGAACTTTATTAGCAAACAAGAAGCCCCAAGCCAGACGTCACCGTGACAGCAGATGTTAATAGTAACAGGTATTACAAAGCTTATTTTCAGCATGATTTCCCATCGTTTTACTCTTTAAGTCCATGTTTTGCTCTTTCCCTGCACAGTACAGATGTCCAGGTGGACTTTTGTGACAGCTGTAGCCTCACTGTGGCGTGAAAGAGCATGTTATGGGGACAGGAAACAGCAAACGTACAGGAAGAGTAAAGCAAAAGCATTTGGCAGCCGGAGTGCTCAGTAGAACAGATTTGATTTCATGAGGGTGTGATGTCTGCTTTCCAAAGTAACTGGCACATATTCAGAAATTAATCTCCAAATGTGGATTGGGTATAAAGTTCTTCTCAGTGAAGCTAAAGTACAGACTCAGAAAGGTTTTAGTTTACTGTCTCTCCAAAGCCGGTAGCGCTGAAGGCTTCACTTGGGATGCTTCAGCCAATTCTGACTGGGGTAGTCTTGCACAGACAAGCCTGTGCAGCCTGAGTGCTGGAGGCTCAGCTCAGCTGCCCGTTGTTCATATGCTGGCAATAAAAGCTTGACTGTAAAAGCAGGATCTTCCAATAAAAAAATAACTTCCATTTCCAAACAAGCTCTGTGTACACAGCCTTATCTGGAGAACCCTGGATTGCCTCCACTCTGAGATAACAGCGACAGCAAGCGTGGCCAGGACCATGTCTCAGTGCATGAAACAAGAACCTTGTCACCACTGCTGCCTGCTCAAGAAGGATCTGCTGGGCATCCAACAGGATCCAGAGCCTGTAAGCATGTGGGATGGATGGCTCATGTGTTCCCGGACCCACAGCCAAAAGGTCTTTCCGTTCTTCAGGTACTGCACCAACGTACTGGTGTTAATGTCCAGACAGTTGTCTCAGGCAACCTTCACTCAGGTCCATCTCCTTCGCTCATGGGGAAGACCAGTGGACTCACTGATTGTTTTATACCCTTTCACATTGCTCTTGTACTATTGATTTAGCGGTGTGACTGCTTTGCCACCACAGACCCCACACGGTGCTGTGTGCGTGTGAAAAGCAAGTAGTTACGGCTCAGTTACTCCTGTTTGCAGAGGGTGAGAGTTCTTCAGCTTAAAAGAAAGGCAGTCCTGGAGCTAACTGCTGGGTTTGAGTACTTGGCATCATCAATATCAATAATTGTTGATAATAATTGAATTAATTAATTGCACATTAATTAATTTTATAATCCATAGAATGGACAGTGTGTTACAGCAGTTCCTCTGTTAATATGCTCCCCTAGCAAAAGAAAGGGAATGCTGGGCAGTCTGGGTGTAAAGGTGTAAGACAAAGCTCTAAGATAAAGAGCTAAAAATAGAGAAAGAAGCTGTCAGCCTGGTGAGAACTCAAGAGAGAACATTTCTGTACCCAGAGTGCAGGCCTGTAGGTTACAGGGCAGAAGAGCCAAGCCCACAGGGAGTGAAGGGCACATAAGGAAGGTATTTGTGCCTAAATCCTCATCAGCTGCTCCCATGTAAAAGGCCGGCTCTTTGCTTTATTCTGCACATTGCCCTTTGCTTCTGTGAAACCAGAAATACTGCGTTTGACATCAGCTCCTGCAGGGAGAAGCGGCTCGTTGGTGCTCCAAAACATCCAGAGTAGATGATGTGGCACACTGGAAGTGGAACATGAGCAGTAAGTAACGGCCACCCTGTCAGTTAGGATTAAGGTCCCCTTTAGTTTTGGGTCTTATTTTCTAAAGAGAGGTGGTGTCGCTGTGCAGAAGAGAAGAAGGAAGGGAAGAAATTGTTCTTATAGGTCCCCTAAACTCCAGCTGGCTTTGAAACAGCAACAGCAGAGTCCAGCTTTTCTCGGGGTGGATACTGGAGCGCAGTGGTTCTGAGCCACCAGAAGGGTACAGGGCAGATCAGTGGGAAAGTGCTGATTAAAAAATAATCAAAACGGGTTTTCTTGCCGTACAGCGTGTGGAGCTGGCCAGGGAGTCTGAGTGAGTAACACCGTCTACACAAGCAGTTTTTGGTTTCCTTTTTCCTGATCTTCATTCACCTCCTGGATACCTCAGGAATTTTAAAATCCTATTCATGCCTCCAGCCCCTGTTTCTGGAGCTGCAGGCTGGGATTATTTGGGATGTATGAAGAGATCCCGGGGGAGCTCTGTAACGTGTCAGAAGTCACAATGGAGCAGCACTTGGACTGGCAGATAAAAGCAGCTGCAGGTTACTTAAGAGGGTGTGTGCAGTGTAACGGAGGAGAGTTCAACCATGGAAAAAAACAGCCTCCAGAATTCCATCACCGAGAGGAACACATTAAAGCAGCTGCAGAATTAATAGACAGGAAATTCTTTCTTTATGATCCATGAAATCTTCAATTTACATGAGCCCTTTCTTGCTAACAGCTTCTAATTGCAGAACTGAATTTCCCTGTTTATTAATTTTGCAGCTTGGTGGTTTACAATCGAGAGCAAATCGCCTGAAAGCAGAATTCTCTCTTTCATTTGACTGAACAGGAAAGATCGGGGGAGCATGGACCGAGTAGCTTTTCCAGCAGTCACACATCCCTTTCCTGCCACCAGTGTGAGAAAGCAGCTATTGGAACCAGCGCTTGTGGCCACGGTGGTCAGGGTCCCGCAGAGCCGGTGGTCAGGTAGGTTTCCTCCAGAAAGGAGCGCTGTGAAATTGGTCTTCCCTTGCTGCTGTGCCGCTTGCAAGGCCATCACACTCCAACATTTTGTGGGTGCCAAAATGATGTCATTTTATTCAACAGCTTGTAGTAATTTCCACTGCTGACCCTTCATGAGAGGTCCAAATTACCACAGCAAAAGGGCTGTGAGCTTGCAGATGGTGGTAGCGCTTTTCTTCTCCGTGGACATCACAATATCCCTCTTTCGAGCTGAATGGCAGTTGTGCTGTCATTAAAATTACATAATGCCCTGTCCCCTGAGGCTTTGTCATTTGGGGTCCACAGGACAGCTGTCAAAATACAACGTGCTCTGTTCTGAGCTTTAAAAGTCTCACGGGGGACTGTAGGGGTTGTACACAGGGGTTGGCCCTTTTTTTTGGAGCACAGGTAGATTTAACAGTGGAAGGTAGATGAGGGAACTGCATTTCCACTGTGGGTTGAGTGAAGCACCTGAGATACAAATGGTGCGATGAAGTAACTGGGCTTTGCTGTGGCGACCAGAACTGGGCTTAGTGGAGTTTGGTAGCAAAACTGGTGTTTTCCTTTATTTCATAGATTATCCCACCACAAATGTGTAGTAAAAGCTGCTCTCGTGTTCCAGGTTTGGTGTGAGCCAGCAGCTCAGCCCCATGCACCTTGCCCACTCCTGCTCAGCAGGGTTGGGGGAGGAAGTCAGAAGGGTAACGGTGAGAAGACTCACAGACTGACACAAAGACAATGTGATAGGGGAAGCGAGATCCTGCTGTGGCCAGGGGATTGAACTAGATGAACTTTCGAGGTGGTCCCTTCCAATCCCTAATGTTCTGTGATTCTGTGAAAGGTGAGTGTCCAGGGAACAAACCCAGGAGCTCCCATCAGAGGCAGAGGTTTCCCTGAGGGCCAGGGCTGCTCCTGAAGCACAGATTTTGTTCCATCTAAACCCAGGCCCCACACAGACGTGTGCACATGCCACTTTCAGGAGATGTCAGATTTCATTCAAACATTTCTAAACAGCAGGCAGTGGAGCACAACATGACCAGGGCAGGTCTTAAATGCAGAGGCTCAGCTTGTCCTGCTCAATTGACTGACGGTGTTAGCTGGGCAGGATGATGCATCTGGTGTTTCTCCCCGCAGGGTCTCAGACCTCGCACTGCTCCCAGACACTGGCATCCTCTGCAGCTGCTCTCGTAAAACATGTAGCAGAAACAGGAAGCTCTGAAGGAAACAAGCCTGACTCTAGGAAAGTCCTTGACGCAGGGGATAATGCATACGAGGAACCGGATGGCCAGCAAATAGAGCAACCAGGCTGCTCCTGAGTGTTCATTTTCCCAAAGAGCAAAATTCCTGTGTTACCTGAGTGGTTTAGAAGAGAAAAAAGTGTGGCACAGAGGTGGGTGTGGGCCAGGCTGTGGTTGGCAGAGCTCCTGTTTGCAGACAATCTCCTTGCTGTAGGTCGATGCGGTTGGCAGTGAGCAAATCGCGTTCAAAGCGAGCACACATCATGTCATCTCCTCAGTCAGTGCCACAGAAGGGATGTTGTCTGTGACATGAACTGACAGGGAAACACCTGCAGAACGGTCAGGCTCTTAGATAAAATAATGCTACTCC
>JAOXOE010000343.1:28366337-28376635 GCA_028565055.1 Phoeniculus purpureus | reverse complement strand
ATTAGGGATTGGAAGGGACCTTGAAAGATCATCTAGTCCAATCCCCCCGCCACAGCAGGATCACCTAGATCCAGTCATACAGGAACATGTCCAGGCGGATTTTAAACATCTCCAGAGAAGGAGACTCATGTCCATGGTTGTCACAAGCCAGGGTATGCTCTGACGTGTTACACCAACATGACGAGGGGCAAATATGTTGAATGTTTTTACGTTGTCATCTTCCCTTCTCCCTCATAATCTTTTACAGGAAAATCATCAGCGTGTTTCTATCTTCTTTGAATATGCAAAACGTGGTAAAAACACTGCATGGTCCTACTTCCTACCGATGTTGAATCGACAAGATCTTTTCACTGTGCATATGGTAAGTTTTAAATGAACTTAACTGCTTCTTTGGGGGATTTTGGAGTTAAACAAAACTACTACCTGGGCTAGAAAGTTTTCCTCTTGCTGTCTTGATAAGTCTTTTTTAATACTAACTTGACTTGATCACATTTCAGAAAGAAAATTTATGTTGTTTATTGACATTGGGGTTTTTTTATGGGAGATGAGAGCAGTTTTAAGGGCTCAGAAAAACTAAGATTTTTAGAATTAAGCAAAGTAAGAGAGAACTAGAAAAATAACTTCTGTCACAACCGCCACTGTACAAACACTGGAATTTACATTCTCATTCTGTGAAGGGAGCCGCGTCTCTGTACGCGTTTAAAAGTTGTGTACATATGGAGGAGCTTAGGGACATGGTTTAGCAGTGGGCTTGGGATAGTTGGGTTAATGGTGAGACTTGATGATCTGAATGTCTTTTCCAACCTTCTAAGATTCTCTGACCAGTGAGAGAATAGTAAGGGCAGAAGCAAAAAAACTTGCAGATCGTGATAAAGACAGTGTAATGTGTGTCCTCAGTGTGTAGTTTGTGTGTGTCCCTTCCCGTTATCTTGGCCACACCAACCTAGTCCTTGTAAGTGCAGACTGAGAAACAGAGAGGCCCTCTGATGCTGTGCAAGCCCTGCTAAGTAATGGCTAAACCATGGGTATGTTAGCAGCATGGCTTTGGTCACCAGGCTAAACCACATCGTCATATGAGCTGCTCTGAAGATAGTAAAATCTATCCTAGACAAACTCAATACAGCTGTGTATGTTGTATCTTCTGTGTCCTGTTTGGTTTTTTTTCTCTGAGGCTTTTTTTTCCTGCCTTCCCCCTCCTTACTACTGGTAGACTTTTGATGCCACATCACTGCATGTGCACAGACAGATAAAAATACCCGTCCTCTATGCTCAGATTCTGCTGGCCATGGCTGGTCTCTTATTCAGGGGTCTCTTATTCAAGGACCAGCTAGCCTGTTTAACTCAAAAGCAAAAGCACAGTAAGCTAGAGATCTGTATCTCATATTTTAAAGCCAAAGGGATTTTATAGGGTAACGTGGCTATGTTCAGACATGGGTTTGATGTGTTTTATTGTTTTTCCAGTCTCTTACTTGTAATCCCTGTAGTAATCAGTGGTTGTGGTGCTGCACATCTCAGTGGAAAGATGCTTCTTGATGGATTTCTGACTGTGAAGGTGTTCTATATTTGCTCCCTGTTCCAAGTTCTCCCTGCTCCAAGTTCTTTCCTGGTGCCTTGTGGTCTTCATCAGCTTACAAGTATTTGAAAACTTAGTGAAAATACACTAAGTACTAGGGAGTAGAAGCAGCAGAAAGTGTGAGGGAATAAAATTACTTGGCATTGTCTCCTGTACAGAAAACAGGAATATTCCTATACAGGACCATATTCTACCTAAACTTGGTTTCCAGAGCTTAGAGGACTTCTAATTGAGTCCTGCATTTGTAGTATTCGGGGGGGAAAAAAAAAAACCCAACTTGTTTATTCAAATTCCTTTTTAGGCAGCAAGAATTATTGCCAAACTGGCTGCTTGGGGGAAGGAACTTATGGAAGGCAGTGACTTGAACTACTATTTCAACTGGATTAAAACTCAGCTCAGTTCACAGGTAAACAGTTACTTCTGTTTAAGAATGTCAGTAAACTTGGAAACTTGTTGAAAGAATATTAATACATATTCATGAACATATAGAAGTGCAAATGAAGTTTATTTTTATTCTTTTTTTTAAATGGAGTTTTATTTTGTCCTTTTAAAGGCTAAATACCTTTTACTCAGACACATAGTTTTTACCTTAATATTTTATTTTCTACCCTGGTCCTTGAAGTGTAAATTAAAAATAAGGCTTTTTGCCTTTTCTGGTGGTTAATACTATTTTGTCTTCTGGACACTGAAGCAACTCATGAAAAGGGATTTTTGTCTGCCTCTTATACAGTGCTTTTCACTGGGACGAAAACTACATGGCAGCAGGAAGCAGTAAGACTTCTTTCCACTTTCCAGTTGTACAAAGCTTTTGTTGATACTCCTGTCTGCTGAAACTAAATAAACCCTGACTTATTTGTACAGAGTGTTTTGTATGGCATTAGCTCAGTATGAGGTGCTTACTCCTGGCTAGTCAAGGATGGATTGTTAGTATTAATTTTTGGAGATTTTTTTCCCCTTCAACCCAGTGACTTTTTTATTCTTCAAAGTGTTAGTGTAGCAGAAATGGATTCTGGAGAGCAGAGAAACCTTGAGTAGGTCTAGTAATGGTATATTTTTTTTCCCCACAGTTTTTCAAACTGGGTTTATTAAAAAGATCTACTTCATTCTAGAAGAAGAATCTTAGAGTTAATTCTTTCAGAACTATTCCAGAGAACAATCTTGAAATTCAGAGATGAAAATGGAGGAAGTTCTTGAGTAAATACAGACAAATAAAATGTATTAAATCTTTCTATATGGGGCTGTGCTCCAGTCATGTTCTTCTAGTCATGATGGACTGTGTGGGAAATAAAGACAATATATTATCACAAGATGTTTTTCATGATCTGTATATTAATAGATTCTTAATCTCTTTTTTGTGACTGGAGAAATTAGAGAATTAGAAGAAACTTGGTAACAACTTTTGTGGAAAGGAGAAGGACAGCTGTGATTTTAAATGTATCTTCTTTATTTCTTTTTTTTTTTTGCTAGAAACTGCGTGGTGCAGGGGGTTCTGTAGAAGCAGGAGCTGTCTCCACAAGTGATGTGAGTATATCTCTGACATATCAGTTTGCTGTTTCAGGTTGGTGATATCCTTGGAATCAGACCTGTGTCACAGCAGAGTGCCAGGGGATGGCGCCAAGAAACAAAAGTATTTTTAAAACTGGTTTCACAGAAGATGCTCTCAGTGGAAGTCTGTGTTTTATGGGTTGATTTGGGTTGTTAAAACTGTGGATGTATCTCACATTGTCTTTGAAAGCTTTGAAAAAACTGCATGCAGTTAATTTAATATTTGACTGATACTCTCTGTTTAGCTTAGAACTGTCAGACATGTAGAAGAAACCTTAGAGTAAGAAGCTTTTGGCTCTTGTGATGTGCAAAGCTTGGGAAGTGCATGTCAGATAATAAGGCTAGCATTGCTCCTCAACCTCTGTAGTGTGAAATTACAGGAGTAATTTCTCAAGGCTCTAAGGTTTTTGTATTTGAATAGCTTGAATCCTGGGGAAAATGGGTTGTTGTTTTTACACTGGTATTTATTTATATCAGATTTCCTGTAGCTGTAATGGCTGTTGAGCTTGGAGATGAGCTGCAACAGCAAGTGATCGCTGTCAACAGCATTTTCTGTTTTGTGATGTGTTTTATCATAGCTTTTGTGTGTAGAGGAGAATTTGGTTTGGTCTTCAATTCCTTTTTCAACCTGCAAGTGTTCACAGCTTTTCAGAAGACTTAATAGGAACATGGAATTTTTTCTTGTTCTAAATGTAGTCATCACTTTAAAGTATTTCCTTCCTGTGCAGAAAAGCCTCTTAAATTACTACCTGCCTGTGGCTTAAAATAGAAAAGATGAAAGACTGCTGTGCATGACCATGGATAGGGGTTAAAATTATGGCATGGGCATAGAAGTTCAAGTATTTCAGTATGTCACACACAGTTCTGTGAGCCGTTATTCGGCTGACAGCCGTCAGTCACAGAGCCTTTGAAAACTAAATGGTTTCCCAGCACACAACGCCACTTGTTTTGGAGCTGTGAGCGATTGTAACTTGCGTAGAAATCAGTACATACTGTACTGTAGCACTGCATGGATGTACCACACAACTGTAGGGTCCCAAAGCAGTAGAACTGATTGTGCAGATATATTCTGGGATAATTAATTTGAGTAAGTATTACCTTGACTTTACTCTGTTTTCAGATCTAGCTTGTGCTGCATTTCCATTCAGGTCCCAATTAGTTTATTTCAGACTAAATCAGAGATGGGTGGTGCTTTACACAGAAAATGAGGGCTGGGATTTATTTTGAAATATCAATTATGATGGTGTTGGGTGAGAATGCTTTAATGACAGACTCTTGAAAATCAAAACTCCACATTTACTATGTGTGTGGGTTGGTGATGCAGATAATTTATTACAGTATTGGAGGTGAGAGGGCTGTCTGTGTATATGGCTGTTTTATTTGCATGTAATTTGTGAGTGAAAACCTACCAAGGAAAGTGAATACTCTGTAAGATGACTTGGGCCTAGATGTTCATGCTCTGCTTTTGCATAAAGGACTGATGAGAGACACAGACCTAGTTGGTCTTTATTTTAAATTATCTGTTTATTACCTCTTTTTTCATATGGGTTTGATTAGCTTCCTTCCTCTCTAAAATGTTTGAAAGCTTTTACCTTTTGTACTATGAGTGATCTACCGCAGTGTATCTGAGTATTAGTGAAGATACTGCCAGAAATTGAGAGGAAACAAACGTTGTGCCGTGGGATCTTGCTGTAGTGGTAGGGATGATGGATTGACCAAAGGACAGCTCATCTTCTGAGCATTCACACATAGAATACGTATTTTACAGATTAAAAGCTGTTGAATGGTTCTGTCTTGTGACTCTTCATGTAAGAGTCTGACTGAAAACAGAAAACATCTGTCAGCATTTCCCCGATGGGAAAGTTTTAGTCTCAGTATTTTTGACATAATTTACTGTGCTAAGCTTTTAATGTAAAGAAAAATGTAAAATGCAAAGCTAAACTCTGAGTATGGTTCAATGTACTAGCTTTCTAGGACACTGTTTTGTATAAGCATTCATATCTCATTGGGATGAGGTTCCATGCCTATCCTAAGAATTTTGTTTCTTCTAGCAAACTTATAGCTTCTACTTGTTAACTAGTTTTCTGCTTTATTTCGCAAAGTTTGCTCAACCGAATAAAATTGAGTCTGGATGAAAGAGCTCTGGCAGTATTATCAGAGAACAGCCTTCATTCATAGATGCTGAAAGATGTTCAAGTGGGCTATAAAAATGTGTTAATGGTAATGTGAAGTGGTATCACACATATTATTTGTTTCCTGTTGAAATACCTTTTTATATTTTGCTGCTCACTCTTTCATGTGAGATTTTTATCATTAAATAGAATTGTGAAGAATTGTAAGGGTAAACCTGTTTGCTTCAGCAGCACTTTGGAGTTAAAGTGAAGAGGAGACAATGCCAATGAAACCTGGTGTGGAAAACTAAACTTGAGCACTTATTACCTAACTCGTCTTTTAAAAAGTGATGTGTTCTTATTTTCACTCAGAGTTCCCAGTATGTACAGTGTGTTGCTGGATGTCTGCAGCTGATGCTCAGGGTAAATGAGTATCGCTTTGCGTGGGTAGAAGCAGATGGAGTAAACTGGTGAGCGTTTATTTCAATTTATATGGATATACTTACGCTTAGAATATTACATCTCCAGTGACCTCTGCTGGAATAGAACTCTCTTGAAAAGACAGCTGCTCTGAGTACAAAACCTATTTGTCTCCAACATTAGTACAGCCAGGTAGACAAACTGAACTTGCAGATACAGCTACTGATGTAAGGCATCAGTGCTGATTTGTTCTTCATGAGGAACTTATGCTATTATGTAAATATCTGAAGGGTAATACAGCTTTTTGTTAGTAGCTGAAGGTGCTCTGGTTTCCATTTAATAGAGCAATAGACCAAATTAGTTTCTGCTGATCTTCTTCGTTTGGAATTGTTTAGTCTAAAAACATTAGTGAAAGGAAAAACATGGTGTAGAGCTAAGCTCATTTTATTTTCCACATATAACTTAACTTACGTTGTTTTATGTGTATTCTCTTCATAAATAGCTCTGCATGAGGCTAGGGGCTTGTCACTCATCTTATGTAAAAAAAAAATGCCTGTTTGTAAATAACTTTCTGCCATGGTGCTTTTCTTGGAGATGGCTCTATGATTTGCCCTTTCGGGAATAAAATATTATTCTGCTCTGAAGTGGAGAAAAATCAGCAGGAGTTGAAAAGGCATTTTGCATGTGTCAGGACGATATTAATACTAACTTTTTCACCGATAAGACTGTTAAAGTGCTGCAAAAAGCCTACATTCTGTCATGTCTGAATCTGTCTTAATTTCGATCACAACGACCTTGAAAGTAGTTTCTTTGAGGTTTTGTGGTGGTTTTTCCTTTCTATTGCTACTTTAAAATTGGGTTAGACTTCTATTTCTTTGGAGATCGTGTGATCTAGTTAATATTCTTTAGCAGTGCTCCGTATATCCATGACATAGAATCATAGTTACAATTCACTTGCTAAATAATGACTGCTTCATTTTTGACACTCCTGTGGAGAGATATAACTAAGGAAATGGGTTCAACTAGCGTGGATTTGTGTGGTTTTTCCCTTTAATTCTGAAGGGGTATTGTGTGCGTTTCTCCAAGGATGTTTCTTCCGTAAAACAAGGATGTCAAAGCACGCCACTAGAAAGTCTAGGTGAAACCTGAAGATGGCTATATTACCACATCAATTCACATGGGGAAAAGCTATCTAGCTGTAAGGCTAAGGAGGAAATAATTACAGAATCGTAGTGACTGAACAAGCTGCTTGTCTACATGCTACTGTGAAGTGTGAGACATCATCCTCAGCAGTTCTTTCCACTAAGTTCTAGCTAAGCATTTCTTTCTAGGGTACAGCAGTGCAATCATTATTTAACAAAGCAAGTTTGTGCTGTGCTAATTTTTCAGTATCATGGGCGTCTTGAGCAACAAATGTGGCTTCCAGCTCCAGTATCAGATGATTTTCTGCGTGTGGCTGCTGGCATTTAGCCCTCAAATGTGTGAATATCTCCGTCGCTATAACATTGTGCCAGTGCTGTCGGATATTCTTCAGGAATCTGTCAAAGAGAAAGTAACTAGAATCATCCTTGCAGCATTTCGGGTAAGTGCTGACTGCAAATGCACTGTAGCAAAGAGTCTCCAGTGTCTACTTGTGGGGAAAAATTGTTGAACTGCATAAAGGGTGATTGCTGAAGTGCTCCCTGCTGTGTGTGCATTACTTGAGTCTTGAGAACTTCCATGCATCTTCTCTACCATGTAATTTGACCTGTTTCATCTCTCTGGCAAGTTAATTGCCTGAAGTATGTAATTCTTCTTCTGTAAAACAACAGGTACCTACATTTACTTGGAATCAGGTACTTCCCCTAATTCCTATTCAAGTGGTTTTTTTCCCTTATTTTTTATACTTTGATTGTTTTTGATGTCTTTTTGCTACCTATAACTCGGTTTGTACTTCAACATTTTTTAATCCCTGAGTAGTTTACTGATCCATCCTATTTAGATGTGTGTTCCTGTTTGTACTTTCCTAACACTATCTTTTTAATTTCACTATGAAAACCTTGATTCTCTCAAGATATGAGACAGGTAATAATTTGGAGTACCTTCCGTATTTGTGCGAAACTTTATCTACCTGCCCCTTGAACTTGTTGGATTTTTGTCTTTTAATATTAATTATTTTTTCTTTTGCTCTCTTACACTTCTAAGTAATTTAGCATTTCTTTCTGTAGATTTTCTGTAGATTAGCCTTTACTGCTCAGTTCCCTTACTGATGTAGAGAAGGCGGCTTTTTTTAAGGACATAAAAGCTACTTGTATGTGGCCATTAAAAGCAGTAGCATGATTTATGTTCAGCATAAAAGTTAAAGCATTTATTTGTAGTATGTTCCCTTCTGTTTTGTTTCACTGCTTATTTCTGGTAGATGTTAAGGCTTTTTTATATGCACATATGCTCTGTTTGTTAAGGACTTTGCCTTTTTTAGGGAATTCATGTTTTCAGCTTTATCTCAAAGCACAGATTCCTAGCTCTAATTGAACAACGTAACTTGAAGCTGGTTAAATTGAGGAGGAAAATAATAAATGACACAATGAATAAATCACAAATAAATAATGAATAAATCACATTGGAACCTAATCCAATGCAGTTACAATTGCAGTCTTAACCAACGAGCTTCTGTTGGAATCAAAATGTCTAGTGGGAATATTTTTAAAGTTGAAAATAACCTGATCTGAAGTAACTCTTGAGCTGGAAAGATGACTTCAGGTTGTGTTTGGTTTGTTTACTTGAATATTTTTAAGGCTTATCTGCTGTATTCTAGTACTGCACAGAAAAGCTAAAATTATCATCTTGAATCAGATTAGTAGTTTGTCGCAGAGGTTCTTGGATTTGGGACAGAAACCTGCCATATTTCTTTGAATGGTCTCTGTAGTCAACCCTGTTTGATGTGGAAAATTATCAAAGCAAGTGAATTAATTTTTTTCTAGTACTGAAGGTAGCACACCATCTAGGAGGCCAAAAGTCTTAAATTGCCTTAAAGTCTTAAATGACCTTAGCTTGATTGTTTTAATAGGCGCTTTTAAGTTCCTCTTCATCTGCTGTAGTTGACAGATATGAGTAATTCTCTTGTCTAATAAGGTCTAGGATATGCTACCAACTGTAGGTGTAAATCGGCCACTGCATGGTTGACTTGTAATGCTACTTCTTTGAACTGATTATTTCAGGAAGTGGTTAATTCTGTCACTAAAATAAGTAGAGCCAATAAAGAATTTCTTAACCATTCAATTTTATTTCACAGTAGTCTGTTCTTAAACAAAATAAAAATATTTTTCCTTCCCTAGAATTTGTTAGAGAAATCCACTGAGAGAGAAACTCGCCAAGAATATGCCCTTGCCATGATTCAGTGCAAAGTTTTAAAGCAGCTAGAGAATTTGGATCAGCAAAAATATGATGATGAAGACATTAGTGAAGATATCAAGTTTCTTCTGGACAAGCTTGGTGAGAGTGTGCAGGACCTTAGGTATGTTTTGCCTGTCACCTTAAAAATGCAGTTATATGAACATTGCTATAAAACTGCTTTTTTTTAAGGCTAAGTAATAGACAGAGTTATGGTGTGTAAACACCAGTTGAGGAGTTAGACTGTGCACAGATGCTGGTTGTATATAGTTTTCCTATTCTAAGTGAACATTTACACGCTGACTAGAAAATAAATCTTCATTTTTGGTTATGTTATCTTTGTAACAGATAAATCATTAAAGCATTAAAGCATATCAGAGGATTTCTATAGAAGTTCTGGACTTCTATAGAAAGACTCCCTGATTAGGATACAGCCTGTTGTCCAGTTTAACTTCAGTTTTTGCTGGTGTCTTGTGCATAAATTGAATTGCACATTGTAGTTCATGTCAAGACGCTTCATTGGATGAAAAGTGAGGACTGTCATCCTTAGTTGAGGAAGTTAAAACCTGCAAAACATATACACCAGCTAGTTAAATTCCCAAATGTTGTGGTTATAATGAGTTGTTGTTTACCCTTTTTTTTTTCCTTGAGGAATTGTGTTTTGCAGTGGATATAGGGTTGTTTGACAGTTGTGTTTTCTTGCTTTTCATTTCATGCCTTATTTTTGAAGTGTTGAACTTTGACATGTGAATAGTTCTCATGCTCTACAGAGAGCTAACTTCCAAATGTGTCACAACAAGTTGTGCTCCAGCTTTGTCTTGCTTGGGATGGGCTTGGGCAAACTCTGTTCATGGAAGCTTAGCCGGCATCTCATGTAGGCTTGTTGGGTTCCAGCTCCTTTGATGAGTACAGTTCAGAGCTCAAGTCAGGAAGACTGGAGTGGAGTCCTGTGCACAAGTCTGAGAAGTTTTGGCGGGAGAATGCTGTAAGACTAAATGAGAAGAATTATGAACTACTCAAGTAAGTTTCCAAGTCTTGACACATAGTTTTTTTTAGTATTTTCTATGTTTAACTGAAGCTATATCTCAGTTTTGTATTTCAGCATGAAGTGGTGTCTAGAATGAAAGCGAGCCACAACATCTTGCTGCTTTTAGAATGTATAGTCCTTAGAATCATAGAATCATTCAGGTTGGAAAAGACTCTTAGGATCATAGAATCCAACATCAACCCTACTTTACGAGTTCACTCCTAAACCAGATCCCCCCAACACTACATCTAAG
>JAOXOE010000343.1:28288134-28351955 GCA_028565055.1 Phoeniculus purpureus | reverse complement strand
TCATAGGAGAGGTGCTCCAGCCCTCTGATCATCCTCGTGGCCCTCCTCTGCACATGCTCCAGTATTTCCACATCCCTCTTGTAATAAGGGCTCCAGAACTGGATGCAGTACTCCAGGTGGGGTCTCACCAGAGCAGAATCACTTCCCTCGATCTGCTGGCCACACTTCTCCTGATCCAGCCCAGGAACCAGTTTGCCCTCTGGGCCTCTCCAGATTGTCAACCCCAACATTCTCAGCCTGTCTTCATAAAAGAGGTTCTCCAGCCCTCTGAGAATTTTCATGGCCCTGCTCTGGACATGCTCCAACAGATCCACATCTTCCTTGTGTTCGAGGCTCTAGAACTGAACACAATATTGAGCTAAGGTTTCACCAGGTCTGAGTGGAGGTGCAAAATTACTTCTTTTGATCAGCTGGCCACACCTTTTTTGATGCAGCCCAGTATGTGGTTGGTCTTCTGAGCTGCAATTGCATATTGGTGGCTCACATCCAGCTAGTACCCCCAGGTCTTTTCCACAGGGTGGCTCTCTAGCATGTCTTCTCCAAGCTTGTTTTGATACTGCTGGTTGCCCCAGCCCAGATGTAGGATGCTGCACTTGGTTCTGTTGAAACTCATGAATTTCACTTGGGTCTACCTCTCCAGTTTGTCCAAGTCCCTCTGAATGGAATCTCTGGAACTGTCTGTTACACAGCTGGGCTATGCCCTTTCTTCTCCATATTTTTCCCTCACAGCTTTCAAATTCTTCCTCTTGCTTCTCCTAGAAAAACCAATTAGTATCTGAAGTCAAGGTGGAGAGAAAAGGTAGGCAAATGTCATCTTGGAAAGCAGTAGGGACTCATGGTTAGGTACCCAAGCCAAAGGACTGCAATGTGAGGAGGCACTGATTTAAAACACAAAAACTTATCTACGGCGAGGTGTCCCTGCCCATGGCAGGGGGATTGGACTAGATGATCTTTCGAGGTCCCTTCCAATCCCTAATGATTCTATGATTCCATAAGTCCAGCTTCTTCAGGGTAAATGTTGATTTAGAAGATTAACCTTGCAGTTAAAGATGTTTTTGTCAGCAGGTTCAGGCAGGGCTGGAAGAAGCCCAGAATGGCTCCAAAGCCTGGAGATACTGTGCTTTTGAGAAACCTAAAACCATAACTACTTCCTGATGTGTTAACTAGAAAAAGTATTAAATATAGAGATACCAGCTTTTATAAAAGCAAGACTGCCATTTGGAAATATGCTTTGCAGTGATTGTTCTGGTGCAGAAAAGGTGTCTGCTGAGCTGGCATGTGGAGCTGACTATGGCTCCTTAGACTCAGGGAGACGCATTCACTCCAGGAACTACTTACGATCTCCCAGGACACAGTAAGTGATTTACTCTTTCTTAGGAGGCGGTGGCTCTGGGTGTTAGCCCAGGGCTGAGGAAGATGCAGTGCAGGCTGTGCTGTCACGCACAGCACAGAGGGGAGTGGTAAGATCTACCATAATAATAATACATTTTTTAAAAATAAAATATTCCCCTTGTGCGTAAGCAAGCAAAACCTAAGCAAGAATCAGACATTGTCACCTGCAAGACACAATAAGGCATGAGAAGGAATACACAGAGCTTGGAAAGGATAAAAGTCTGTCTAGGAAAAATACCACCTTAGGATGAACCCTTCTGCCTGCTGGGATGTGAAAGCCAGGTGCACAGAGCTCCTGCTTCCTCCAATTTTTACCTTCTCATTCTTTCCTCAGTCTCATGTGGAGAAAATCTTGTTTAATTTTTTTTTTTTTTATGTCTATATCCAGTTCTTCCTTGAAGTCCCCTGTGAGGCAAGTGCTGCATTGTCCTGCCAGTATGAGTCTATTATTCATTATTTATTCTGTGCCCCCATTTGGGTTTACAGCTTCCAAAGGTTTGGGTATCCCACAAGCAATACTGACGGATAAGACACGGTAAGTAGAATAGCAGGATTGCCATTATTTCTCAGTAAGGTTTCCTCATATAGTAAGGATAACAGCTTCTTTTACCAGAGTTTTAATGCCATGTTCCAGACAAACCACTGAATACTTCCGTAACACATTCCAGTAACAGTGCATTGCCTGCTTTGAGTAAGTAACTTCCTGTACTCTATTCATAATTTAAATTAAAAATATTGATCACTCACTATGAGACCTAAACCACCTACTTTTATGAAACCTAATTAAAAAACATTGTGATATAAGACTTGGAGAATTTGATCATACTAGACTGATGGAAATTTCTTGCCAACAGCCTAAAGCCAGAGTTTGTTAGGGTATCAAAATCTGGTTCTACAAGTTCAAGTAATATATTTTCTTTATTTTAGTCTATTTAAAAGTTCATCTCAACAGCTGGATCATTTGAAATTCAAAATGTGGAAGACTGGATAAGAAAATATAGTGCATTTATCTTCTGTGTTGCATGAATGAGATGACAAGGAAACATATTTTTCAATCTAAAATTGGAAAGTCACCTGAACGATATGGTTCATATACAGAGTTTTCCTTGAAGAATATATTGATTAATTTTAAAACAATATATATTGGTTACTTAAGAAATATCAAAATGCATGTAAGTTATATGCAGTTGTTATATTTTAAAGTTATCCTTTTCATTAAATGTTCACGAATTCAATAATATATTATTGAAATAAGTATTTGAAAGATGAAAAATTATTATGCCAATTCTAGAGATTTGTTTTCAGTCATCATTTTAAGTGAGTGATTTGAAAGCAATTGAATTTAATTGGGCCATCTTCAGTGTCTCACACTTTTACTCTTAACTAGCCATGACTGAGCCTAGGCACAGGAATCATAGAAACACAGAATCACAGAATAGCTTAGGATGAATCAGTCTTCAAAGACCATCTAGTTTCAATCCCCTGACATCGGCAGGGACACCTCTGGCTAGACCAGGTTGCACAACCAGTTCTAGTGTCTGAACACCCTCATAGTGAAAAAATTCTTTCTAAGATCTAATCTAAATCAACCCTCTTTAGTTTGAAGCCTTTCCCCTTTGTCCTATCCCTACAGTCCCTCATAACAAGTCCCTCTTCAGCTTTCCTGTAGACCCCCTTCAGACACAGAAAGACTGCTATAAGGTCCCCTCAGAGCCTTCTCCAGGCTGAACATCTCCAAATCCTCTGATCATCCCTGTGGGCCTCTTCTGGACTTGCACACAGCTTGTTCCAGAACTGGATGCAGTACTCCAGGTGAGGTCTCAGAAGGACACAACAGAGTGGGAGGATGATCTCCCTTGATCTGCTGGTCACAGTTCTAACAGGAGATATTTGCTGCATTAACAAAATAAAAAAAGAGAGGAGAGAGAAAAGAAACTACTAGGTACATTTTAAACGAAATTAGGGAAGAAAGAAACACTGAATATAAATTTCCAGCATATTATTTAAATATTTTTTTAAAGGGCAAATAATTTTATCTTCTGTGTCTGCTAGAAAAGACATGCCTCTCAAAACAGAGCTGTATTCACTTCTGATTAATCAAGGAATGTGAAGGAAAGAACAAATAAATGATGAGAGAAGAGAAGATGGGAAACCTGATTGCACTGAATTCAACATGTGAAGTGCTATTCACTGCAGCCTGTTCAGAATCTTTGTTTTTTGAGAACACAGTAATGCACAAAATATTCACAATGTTCAAGTCCATTTGTTAGTTTTTCTGAACAGAAAATAGATTTTTCAATACTTTTGTATACAATAATTATAAGGATTATTTAAGAAAGATCTACCCAACAGGGGCACATTTATATATTAAATAAATGAGTGGCATCAGCAATAAATCAGTTGCATGAGGATTCACAGATACCCACAGGGATCCACATGTACACAAAATTTGTTTGTAACAAGAAACACATACGCACATCAAAACTGAATCAACTCTGACAGACAGAATTTTCCAAATATCCTTCTTCTCAACTCTTTTAGTTCCAGAAAAGTCTCACTTAATTGTAAACACTTGTGAGCAGGTCTGCTGATATTTTTTCATTTTTGAACATTTTTCCATATGTAATAGTAATTACTTCCCTTTAAGTCTTTTTTCTTCGTGAATAATCCATCCAATATTCAAATAAGGAAAGTAAAATCTTCACCTGAGCCCTGAATTTTCTAAGAGGTTCTTTATTTTTCATCATCAAAAAACATTTTGTCTACGCTAAATTTGCTATGTACAGTACATTGCTATGAACTTAATTTTAAAGAGGGAAAATGAAGCCATGAATCAACATTCTGCTTCATGTTTTTTATTCCGTCTCAAAAGCTACTGTACTATGTCCTAAATCCTCTGGGAACTGACAGTTGTTAGCCATTAATTTTCTTTCATTTTAGAAGCTTTCAATTAAATATAAAAGGTTTGGTTTTGGGGCGTTTTTTGGCATAATCTTTCCCTTCTTGAATTCAACCTTTCAAAACAACAACAAAATGACCTAAGTATATACATCTATTACCCGATTCATTATCCACCTACTGCTGAGGTCTTTTCTAAATGGCCTCAATTGTATTAAAGAATCTGTAAGTATTTAAGACAAATACAATTGGACGTGTCAGTTAAGGTCATGTGATAATATGTGTGTCACCCTTTTCATATCTAAATGAAAAGTGCTAGTCTAAACTTAATTTTGATTCTCTTATTCCTACTTCTGCAGGTACAATTAGGCTTTACAGCTGGCTTGCCAAAACGTAGCACGGAACAAGTCACCACAGCATGGTAATTTTTTAACCAGGAAGAGCTTTCAATTACTATATAATTGTTGTAAATTCATCACAAGTGAAGGGGAAGCTAGTGTCAGTTTTATTAAAAAAAAAAAGGAATTATGAGCCTTCTAGATTGTCATGTCTAAGATACAGCTAAAATAGACGACATTGTTTCAAAGTCTCTGTTTCTGTTACAAACTATGACTGCTGAGGTCTAGGCTGCTGATGAAAGAGAGCAGGCAAGCATATGAAACTACCTTTCTTTTCTTTCCTAAACTGGCAGAATATTTTGGCTGTTCAAATAATGGCCTTTTGGAGAGTAAACACATGCTTGCTCTTGGTGAGGGGTGTATTAGGGGTACCCATTAAATGCTTTACAAAATTTCTATTTGGGAAGTCATACTTGACCAACCTGACAGCCTTGTGTGAGGACATAACCAGGTAGATAGATGATGGCAAAGCAGTGGATGTGGTCTGTCTTGACTTCAGTAAAGCATTTGCCACAGTCTCACACAGCATCCTTGCAGCCAAACTGAGGCAGTGTGGTCTGGATGATCGGGCAGTGAGATGGATCATGAACTGGCTGCAGGATAGAAGTCAGACAGTAGTGGTCAATGGGAAAGAGTCTAGTTGAATGCCTGTATCTAGTGGAGTCCCCCAAGCGTCGGTAGTGGGACGAGTCCTATTCAATCTATTTATTAATGGCTTGGATGAGGGATTAGGGTGCAGTGTCAGCAAGTTTGCTGATGACAGAAAGCTGGAAGGAGTGACCAACACCCCAGCAGGCTGTACTACCATTCAGTGAGACCTGGACAGGCTGGAGAGCTGAGCAAGGGAGAAACTGAAAGAACTATAACAAGGGCAAGTGTAGAGTGTTGCATGTGGGTAAGAACAATCTCAAGTACCAGTATAGGTTGGGGACTATCATGTTGGAGAGGTGTGTAGGAGAAATGGACCTGGTGGTCCTGATGGACAGCAAGATGACCATGAACCATCAACGTGCTCTTTTGGCCAAGAGGGCCAACAGCATCCTGGGGTGGATCAGAAGTGGGGGTGGTTGGAAGACCAACAAAGGTTCTCCTCCCCCTCTACTCTGTCCTGGTAAGAACACAACTGGAATATTGTGTCCAGTTCTGGGCTCTTCAGTTCAAGGACACAGAACTGCTGGAGAGAGTCCAGCACAGAGCCACAAAGATAATGAAGGGAGTAGAACACCTCCCTTGTAAGGAGAGGCTGAGAGAGCTGGGCCTCTTTAGCTTGGAGAACAGGAGACTGAGGGATGACCTCATTAATGTTTATAAATATGTGAAGGGTGGGTGTCAGGAGGATGGAGCCAGGCTCTTCTTAATGTCTTCTAGTGATAGGACAAGGGGCAATGGGTATAAGCTGGAAAATACCTGTTTGGGGTATTTTCCACATCAGTATGAGAAGGAACGTCTTCACAGTGAGGGGCAGAACACTGGAACAGGCTACCCGGGGGGTTATGGAGTCTCCTTCTCTGGAGATGTTTAAAACCTGCCTGGACATGTTCCTATGCGACTTGGTCTAGGTGATCCTGCTGTTACAGGGGGATTGGACTAGATGATCTTTCGAGGTCCCTTCCAACCCCTAATGTTCTGTGATTCTGTGATCTGAGCTGCTGTACTGCAAAGCTCAAGTGCAGTGCAAATGCTAAAGCTGCAAAGCCCTGAAAGAGGATTCTACCAGCACCCACGCCTGATCACATCAATGAATATAAAAAAGCTTCTAAGAATGAGTAATAAATGCAAGCACATTCAGAATAATTTTTTTTAAATGCTTTTCTTAATTAAAATTCTTTAAAAGCGAATTGAAATTAGTGTACACCTACAGCGTCTTTTAAAATAACACAACTAGGTACTTAGGAATGTTAGATGGCTGCAGTCTCTGATTGAGATGTACACAATCATCCTTTCAGTTTACTTCATTGTTTCAGCTTTTTCCGTTAACTGAGGTCAATGACTAATTCTTTGAATTTGTTTCTTTTCCATTCAGGAATATAAATGAAACAAAAAGAGATAAATGCTGTGAGTAATTAGAACAAACGAGACAGTGAGTTCATTAATAGATGATATTTTCATTTAACCACTCATAAAGTGAAGTTTATATTTGTTTTAAAGTTTTTAATAGTTTATATAATCAATCAAATATATGCAGTTAAGAGTTTATGCACCTTGAATTTTCAGTTTGTATTAACAGAAAGCTTGGGAAGGATGCAGGATTTCTAAGCTAATTTAAAAAGAAGATTAATCCTTACTAAAAAAAAATTCAAATACCTAAATGAGCAACAGATTAAATATCATCATAGACTTTAAAAAAAATAACTGCACAGATTTAGATTTTTAAATCTAAACACAGGAGGCGCAGACACAGTGAACTGAAAGACTATTAGATAGTTAGAATGTTATTTTGCAATTGGGGACAGTATATTTTGTGCCTTACCTGTAAAAAGCAAAATGAAGCTGTTTTCTAGCAGTGCAGCCCAAATTATTTCCCACTATAACTTCTTAAACCAAAACACTTGCTTATGTTTTATAATATTATTGTTAGTAGGAGTTAGGCTTAACATTTATAACTATGAATGATATCACAGAACATTAGGGATTTGAAGGGACCCCGAAAGATCATAGAGTCTAATCCCCCCCACCACAGCAGGATCACCTATATGTGAACATGACTTTAAATGCTCTAATAAAAAAACACAAAGCTGCTACGCAGCGAAAAATGAGGATTCTGTTCTTAGAAACAGTAAGTATTCATTAAAGCAAATACAGAAATACCCTTCTAGAAATTAGAAAGCTCCATGGTAGTCTTCACTGTATTATTTGTTTGTTCCTTTGCATTCAGTTACCATCTGCAAGTTGTAGAGATGTGGTGGTGTGCAAAGGTCCATGTTGTGACTACAAATGTGTTCTCTTAGATAAAAATGTGCATGAGGGGATTTTTATAGGATTACTCTGGCTGCTTTATTTTCGCTTGAGAGCTTCTCTCCTTAACCACTTCTGAGAGTGTGTCCATTCTGGTGATTCTGTCTGAGGTTTAAGAGTCCTTTGCACATTTCTGCCCAGGATCATGACCTAGATGTTAAATTGAAGCTAAGTATCCCCTTCCTGCAAGAAGCTCTTGCACTAAGCAAGAAAAATCACTTATGAATTCAAAACCTGTGTAGTCAGAACTACTGAAAGGTTTTGGGAAGCCACATAATGTTAAAATAACTGGTTAGGAAAGATCCATAAAGAGGTCAGAGGGAGTGGTGTGCTTTCAAAAATGGCATCAGCTGCTCCTGAGTCATTGACCATTGAAAAACAAATTACTGAGAGCATATGGACCAGTCAGTGCTCTGGAAAAGAAGCAGGAGATGAAGCAGCACTTGGTGTTTGCTACAGACTGCCACACTACACTAAAGGAGAACCAAAGTTGTTGAAGTATCTCTCCCTAGCATGTAAAACTTGTGGTATTGGAGATTGATGTTCATGTTGTACAGTCCAGTTCAGAACATTAACATAGATTTTGTGCCTTTTAAAAACTGCTTTAAAAGTCATTTAGTTGTTTAGTTGTAGAAAAACTTACATGAATGCTTGTTCAAGTTGTTGCAAAGCCTCAATGGAGAAGGAACTGGGATTTAAAACATCAGCTTGGCTTAACAGGGAAGTGAATGCAGCTGTTTCCAACACTGAAATAAAAAAGAGAGAAATGAAGGGAAGTTGATGAAGATAGCAACTATAAGGGAAGCAGAAGTACACAGGGAGAATTTAGAGCAAGTAGAGCTAAAGAAAACCGGAAGATGTGGGTTTTTTGAAGTACATTTGGTACTAAATACTGCCAGTATTGGTTCATTACTGCCATGGCAGATTACAGTAGTACAGAAAGATCAATGTCCTCCTTCTTTCTTGGACAGTGACATAATTTATCTGATCTTATCAGTTTAAGTAGGGCACTTGATGTATTAAGAGTATTACAGATAAACCACAGGGATAAACTCTTAAGAGCAGAACTTGCTGTTGTTTTGCGCTATGGAGAAAACTAAGAGGTGTTAAGGAACCACAAGACACTGGACATCTCCAGAGAGAGACAAACTAAATGGCTGTCAGTGAAACTGTCTACCTGATGTAATAGTATGATGCTAATTAACAACAGCAATCCTTGAAAATTTAGCTTCACACTTAATGTGTTTTCCTAAACCACATTGTAAATCAAACAGGAGGTTTTGGTCTTGTCCCAGTGGTTTTCAGAATACAGAGTGGTCAGACAAACCCCCATTTCCTAAGTATCTTTTGGAATTGAATGAACTCAAGAATTATTTGTTACCACTTAGAAACATTATTGACTTGGGGAAATCTACCACCCTCATAGTTTGTAGTAACTCATCAACCATGCTTCCAATTTATTATATGTATAATTTTGATTTACAAGTGGAATTTTAAATTGTAAATGGCATTGATGGTATTGTATATACAAAATCCACTGTCAATTTAAACGGAAAGAAACAGAGTCACTGCATGAGCTAAAAGGGGTCATGAATGCAGTGGCAAAGGCAGATCAGATTACTGTATTCAGGTGTTATCTTGGGTATAATTTGATGATAACTTGGGGAATGAATACTCCTAACAAAGAAATCAATTTTGAGATTGACTATAAGCAGGAGCTCTCAGCTCGCCTTCTGTTCCTGAGCAGCCTGGGTTTTTTTGCTCCCTGACTACAGCAGCATAAAGATATAGTTTAAAAGAGATGTATTGTCTGGTCTACCAAATTTAGCATCCAAAATTAAAGGTACACAGCAAAAAAAACTCCTTCAACCTTCTTATCTATTTTACAGAATGTGAATCCTAAACAGTATGTTGGAATAACCTATATTTGATACAGCACTTTGTAAATGTGAGGAATTGTCAGAAGCCCTGATTTAATGCTTCTTTTCATATATCCAAGAGCAAAATAATTGTAAGATACTGCTTTTTCAGAATATAAGTGTTAGATGTAATATTCAGTTTTTGAGTTTGTTCAGACAGGCTTGTGAAAAAAACCCTGTAATTATTTCCTGGGAATATAGAGGAAGCAACATAATGAAATGTTACCAAGAATGAGCCAGACCAACCTGCTCTGCTAGCAGCACTATGCTTACTCCCTAGTTTCTTCTTCAGTCCTGTCTGAGCTGCCTCTCAAATCAAGTTGTCCCATATGTGCTGTAAAAAAACTAAACAGTGTTTAAACACTTGGAGTCTCCTTTTATGCAGTTGTTGAGAGTTTGAGTGGCAGAGGTGCTTTGCTAGAAAACTACACACCTTGCCAGTGCTGCAGCTTCTATTTTTCAACAGTTGTTACTGCCCCTTTTGCTGACCTCTCAGCTCCTCAAACTGCAAGAAGTCACTCTCAATAGTATCTCCTCCAGACAGATTTAGTGAAGTTTGCTGGTGCTTCACACTTACCAAAGATCAGTGTTTTACCTCGTTTACCTACTTGTACAGCTCTTATTTATTGAGCTGGATTACATTCCCTTCACACTAAACTAAGTCCATCGTTTTTTGAGAATTCATGAAGGAAAAGACCGTTTTAGGAGATGCAAAATGCCAAAGCTGACATCTGTAGAACTAGAACACAACTGACATAATTGGTGTTAAAATACACATAGCTGCCTTGTTTTACTTTTATTTCCCATTACATCTGTTCACCTGAGTGGTGCTCATAAAAGTACCACTATCTTCTCAGCTCCATTTGCTGGTGTAGTCTGAAATGCCAAAGGCATTCTAATTAGGATAACTCTCCCAAAAAAGCTGCAGAATTGAAGAGTGTTCGTTTATCGGGTGCCACAAGGTGGCAACTGAGGGTAGTGTTTAATTTCAAAGGACCGCGGCAGTGGCATTTTCCAACAGCAAATGCCTACCTGGACAGGCTGTGGCAACTGAGAATTGTCTTTCGTGTGACAGGCAGAAATCTCTTCAACATGGCAGAAGCAGGTAGTAGGAGTTTATTGTGGAAGCTATAAGCCTGGTACAGACTTACAAGCTTAGGAACTAGTGAAAAATAAAATTAGGTGAGGGGCTGTATATTTGAGGTTTAGGTTGGACTAAAAGAAGAAACTTCAGGTCTGGAGAAGAAAAACATTCATACAATGAACCTAGCTACTTCACTGAATGCTTCTGTCCCGCCCACTGAAGATTAGGCGCTTGCTTCTCTTTCGCATTCCTCTTCTGATGTGCTTGCTTCATTCTGTTTGCAATACTGTGTGTTGAATTTCATAGAATTGCTTTGAGATCATGGATGATGGGGCTGGACACTTCTCTGTGGTGTCCCAACACAGGACAAAGGGTAATGGCCACAAACTGGAAAACGGGAGGTTCAATTTAAATGGAAGGAAATATTTCTTTACTGTAAAGGTTACAGAGCACAGGAACAGGCTGCCCAGAGATGTTGCTGAATTTGCCTCTGGACATTCAAAACCATTATGTATTCCTGTGTGATCTTCTTTAGGTGAACCTGCTCTAGCAGGGAGGTAGGACTAAGATGATCTTCAGAGGTCACTTCCAACCCTTACCATTCTGTGATTGTTGAGTCCAACCATTATTAACCCAACTGTACTAAGCCCATTGCTAAACCATGTCCTTGAGCTCCATATCTATGTGGCTTTTAAACACATCCAGGGATGGTGATTCAACTGCCTTATCAGGCAGCCTATTCCAAATCTTGTATTCCGTGACCTATGCTGTACCTTGTGGAAGGGGAGGTCATAGTGAGGCAGCAGAGCAGATGTCCTTGTTGCCAAGAATGCCAATGATATCCTAGGACGCATTAAGGCAAATACAGCCAGTAGGTCCTAAAGGTCATCATCCCATTTTTGTTCTGCCCTGGTGAGGCCATACCTGAAATACTGTCCTGTTCTCAGCTTTGCAGTTCAAGGAGAGAGAGAGAGACTGGAGAGAGTCCAGAGGAGGGTAAAAAAGATGACGGGGGCCTGGAGCACCTCTTACAAGGAAAGGTTGAGAGACCTGGGCCTCAGGAGAAGAGTGAGAGGAGACCTTATCCAAGTCTGTAAACATGGAAAAAGTGGGTGTCTAGAGGATGGAGCCGGACTTCTCAGTACTGCCCAGTGATAACACAAGGAGCAATAGGCACAAGCTACAACACAGGTTTCATTGCGATATGAGGAAAAGCTTCTTTCCTGTGCAGGTGACAAAGCCCTGGAACAGGCTGCCCAGTGAGGCTGTGGAGTCTTCTCTGGAGACATTCAATCCTGCCTGGATGCAGCCCTGTACAACGTATTTTGCAGGCTGTGTGTGTGGACTAGATTATCTCTAGAGGTCCCTTCCAACTCCGACACTTCCATGAGACCCAGCTCTTCCCGACCCAGCTGTTCCAGGGGTCTCTGCTGTAGGATGTCCGTAACTCCAGCAGCAGTTCCCAGTGAAACCAGCCGCTTCCTCGCATCCCTCTCTTTGTGGTGCATCCTCATCACAAAGGAAAGCTCGGTCAGAACGACCTGACCCCTGTAACACAAGAGAAGCACGGCAAGGCCGTGAGCGACCTCCCTCCTCGTCGCCCGGCACAGGGTTAACCGCCGTCCCTCTCCAACTTCCGCCTCCCCAGGCCTCGCTTCCGCCGGTCTGCCCCGTCCCGCCCCTCCCGGCATTCCCTGCCGCCGGAAGCCGCTGACGACAATAACAAACAGCGGCGGCTGCGCCAGCGCTGCCCGGCCTGGTCCGGCTCGGCCCGTTGTGTTCCGTCGCTCCCCGGCCCCGACGGCCGTGACCGCTCAGGCCGTGCGCGCCCCCACGGAGCCGCCGAGCCGTGGCGGGGAGTGGGGGGGCGGACACGGGAAAGCGCCGCCGCGGGATGCGCGGTGCTGCCGCGGGACCCGCCGGTAAGTACCGCCCCCCCTTCCACCCTGCGCCGTGTCCTGGTCCCAGGGTGGCCGCGTGAACCTAGGACAGGCGGGGGTGAGGCCCGGAGGGCTCTGTCCTTACCTTCCCGCCCCGCGCCAAGAGCTCAGTCCGTCTCCAGAACCCCCGTCGCTGCTTCTGCCCGGGTCTCCGCTGTCGGTGTCAGGGATTGGCGGCGAAGTTACTTTGGGGATGACTCAGCCCTCCTGTCCTGCAGCTCTTGGTGTTTACAGACGTCCCGTCCCGGCCGCCCCCGTTCGTTCGTTCCTGAGCCCTGGAAGGGTCTATCGCGGGCCGGGTGGGACCCTCCCTGTCCCTCCAGTTCCTCGCTGTGGTCCCATCAGTTCATCGCCCTTCCTTTCCGAGAGACTCCCGGTGTGTTCAGTGGATCCGCGCTGGGGCTTCTTGCCCCAGAGTTGTGCCTGACAGTGGTCCGAAGGGACCACGCTGATGGCCGTGCTGGGGAGTTAATGTGCTCAGAGCATCGTAGAGTCGTTAGGATGGAAAAGACGTTTAAAATAAAGTTCAACCGTTAACCCAGCTGTTAGGGTTACACAGAACGTTAGGGATTGGAAGGGACCTCGAAAGATCATTAGTCCAGTCTTTCTGCCACAGCAGGATCCCAAGCCCACCAGTAAACCCTGTCTCTGAGCTCCAGATGTACACGACTTTTAAAACACATCCAAGGGTGATGATTCAACCGCCCTCCCTGGGCAGCCTGTTCCGAAGCCTGATGACTTCATCAGTTCAGTGAAGAACTTTTTCCTAGTGCCTAACCTAAACTTCCCTGGTGCAATTTGAAGCCATTTCCTCATGTCCTAGCGCTTGTTACTTGTTCATCTATGTAACACCCGTGTTTCTTGCTTAACTTTGTGTACAGATAAAGTAATAATGATTGTGTCTGAGCCTGAGATGCTCAGAACCAACTCAGAAGTGTTAGTTTAATCCTCTTACAGCCATGGCCTTTTTAATTATGTTTTTTGTCTGAAGTAATTAAGTGGTATGTGCTGGCCATGAGCCATTCCCAGTGGTTCATGTTCAAAGCTCTCATTTATTTCTTTATAGGAGAGGATGAGGAGGTTGAGAATGACTTTTTTTTCCCCTGCCACTCACATATACATCTGTTAGAAATAGTTTGCGCTGTTGGCTTTACAGAAGCTCTTCTGAAGATGTGTTGTTGACAGCATGGTCAGACATACTTCAGCGGTGCTGGAGGAATAATGAAGATGGAAAAATATGCTCCTTACAGCTGAAGTTTGTACAGCTGGAAGGTATTGTGAGAAATACTAGACAAGATTAAATTCTTCATGGCTATGAAGAAAACTTATGTGCTATTATGGTATGTTTAAGGTGTGAACTTTAAGAATGTTTAATTTCTATTACCTTGGGACTTTTTTAGAACATGAAGCACCTGAAGAAAGGACTTTATGGTTACCTAGTGTTATAACAGAAAGTTTAGTGCCAAGGAGCAAATACTAACAAAAAAGAAATTAAATCTTTAAGCACCATTAAGTTTAGTTTAAATGAAAGGGGGTGCAGAGGGTACATCTGCACTTACTGTAAATGCTGTCTGGAACTTAGAAGTGTTTACATTATTTAAAAATAAAGGGGAAAACAAACCACCTCACAGTGAGGGTAACAGAGCCCTGGCACAGGCTCCCCATAGAGGTTGTAGAGTCTTTTACTCTGGAGATACTCAGAACCTGCCTGGATGTGTTTCTGTGTGATCTGCTGTAGGGGATCTGCCTCTGGCAGGGGGTTTGGACTGGATAATCTTCCAGATGTCCCTTCCAACCCCTACCGTTCTGTGATTCTATGTTAGGAGCTGTAAAGAAAACAACTTACTGAAGAAGGTGAGGTAAGGGACTTCAGCTGTGCCAGCTACAGAGCTGGAAATGCAAACAGACTCTTTTGGGATAACACATTAATTTAAGATCTAATTGTACTTTGGAACCATGTTATCGTTGTACAGATTGTCCAAGTAGCTGCGAGTTTTGTAGTTTTTTTCTGTAAAAATCAAACCTTTGTTGTGTTCTGCTGTGTTGATCTAGCATTGTGCTCAGCACAGATCTGGGTTAGTGGCCTCTGAGATCATATTCAGGGGGCCAGTGCTGTCCCCATGTCATGTTACGGAATTTATAATTAGAAGTGTATGCAGCAGACTTGTGCTTTGCCTGGAGAAGGGGGCAAGAGTTATTTTGAGGTCTTCTGTGGCATCAGTTTAAAATGCTTGTCCCTGCGTGTTGTCTGCACGTAGCCAAGATTGCACGGTCTTGCAAAAATTAAGACGAAAACCCCTACAATTTCTAAATCACTAGTTAGTAGGTTTCTTAGAATTCCAGCTGTTCTGGTGAAGTAGGGGCAAGTGTTTTGGGGGAATGGGAGTAGCGCTTATCGATTTGTTCCGTTTGATAAGACTGGCAGTTACGGTAGGATTGTTTGAAAGAACTTTTCTGTATGTTATCTTGTAGGGTAGTTTGTTATCTGCATGTTCTCAAGTGTTTGTTTTCAATGTAGTTACTGGTTTCTGTGGAAGACTGACTTCCAGTGGTGTTTCTTCAGACCTATTGCACAGGTTAGGTTTGTTTGTGTATCGAGATTAAAATGAAAGCTGCAGTGTCTGTACCTGGTTATCACACGAGCTGCTTCAGAGCCATTTGGACAGTGTCCATACTGTCGTGTGTCTCCTTCTGCATATGCATATTGCTCAGGCTAGTTGGGCTCCTGGTTTTGGTCTGCCACAGCTCAATGACCATATGTGAGAAGTTTCAAAAGAGAGAGGGGAAAAAAATGGATGTTTTTAATACCCTACAACTTCCAAGGACCTTACTGCTGGCATTCTGATCCAAAGATGATAATATGTACTATTGAGTAGCAAAAATTTGACTACAAGAGGTCAATAACATAATAATACTGTGTTATACTACAGGACCTAATTGAATGCACTGATACCCAGTAGGCAAAAAAAAGAATCATTAATACGTAGATTGTGCATCTAAGTGCTAGAATTAACAGTTTTGTAGTTGATTTGTCAGAGTAATGAGTTCAGTGTACAAGCTGGAATATTGTTATGTGAATTCTTTGTTGTAAAAGCCTACAATATGTACATCTGAGTTGTTGGCACATCAGTAGAAGTATTGAAACATATTCACTGATGTACGGTTTTATTTCAGACATTGAGATGGGGCTTACTAGTGTGGACTAGTCAAGAGAACCACTTGGGGATACTAGGGCAATTCCCGATTGTCTCCTGTCAAGGTGTATGTTTTCCTTTAGTTGTTCAGGTTTGCAGCCTATGGGTCCAGCAGGGTTCTGAGCTCAAACTACCAGCTCAGGATCAGCACAGCTTGTTATAGATATCAAGATGCTGACAGGTTCTTTTGGGACTAGATTTTACAGCTGTCCTTGCAGTCTTTATCGCATCAAGCTGAAATGATTACAGTGTGCTATAGATAAATCTCTAATAGGTCTGTGCATCTAGAAAATCAGCTGTTGTAGAATGGGTAGCCTGCTGCCTGTGAGAACATGCTTTTATTTTCTTGTTATGAAGTAGCTCGTGTTTTGTTACCTCCCAAAACTTATTTTTGAAACAGCATTCTTTTTCAGGAGAGTAGGAAAGTTATGGTAGAGAAGAAACAGTATGCTCAGTATTTAGGCTGCTTGTTCTTTGGAGAGATTAGGTGAAATTGGGTGTTAGAAACCCAACACATCGATCTTCATTATGATTCTTAAGATGTGCTTGAAAGGACAGTAGGTCATTTGTTTTCAGTCTGGTCAAACTAAAACCCATGCATTTTAGAGCTAGAAAACAACACTGAAGAACTGATTAAAGGGAAAGTTTTGTTTCTATCATAGATTCAAAAGACAGGCCACTCTTAGCAAAGCTATAGTATAAGTTCTGGCACTTCACTGAGGTCCTGTTTCTAAACATTGGAGGTAGCTGCTCTCATATTCTCTTTTTTTTTTCTATTTAGTGCTCACTTTCTCTTTTGTAACTGATTGCCACTTTTTGTTGTGCTACATTCAGTAAAATATGTTGTAGATGTAGCTACAGCAGTTTTTTTTCTCTCTTTTACTTGAACTTTGGTCCTGAATTTTTATTTGAAATTGGAATCTTATACTGCAGGACTCTAAATGTCAGTGGTTTATCTCATATTTTATTTTTGGTTTGCTGATGCCAGGTTAACTGTGCTGATACATCAAAAAGTGTATTTGACCATTATTTAGTGTAGTTGTGCCTAGGATAGGCAGTTCACACTGGCAAAATGGTGCTTTTATTTATACAGTTTTCCTTCCATCCTCCGGAGTGTGTATTTTTATTAAATTCAGCTGAAGTAGAGATTCTTACATAAGAATATATTGTGTAACTAGACTAACAGCTCTCTCCTAATAGATTATGCTAATGCTATATTGCAAGTATTTTGCTACTAGACTCAGGATTATTTCTTTGTCTGTTGTAATTAAAAATATTCTTCACAAATACTCTTCTACTCATTGAAAACAGTTTGAATCAAACCCATTGAATGGTTCTTTAAAGAAAACAGGAAAGTATGACTCAAAATTCTTAGTTCTGTCTGAGTGAAAAGAGGGGGTGTGATGTGTAAACTTGCCTGTACTTATGCTCTGTGGAGGACTCACACATAAAATTCCTATACTTTTCAAAAATGAGATGCAATATAAGGATGATTTCACATGCCTGTTGGATGCAAACAGCGCAACCAGGGTTCAGGCAGGCAGCTGTGGTATGTCAACAGTTGCAGGCTGGTCTTTCCGTTGTTTTGGTATTTTTGTGAGGTTGTGTAGTTCTTAAACTGGTAATATTCCAGAAGTGGATGTTATGTGCACTTCATTAGCTGCTTTACACTAGCAAAGATTGAGCCCAGAAAGGTAAAGGAGAGCAGTTAAAAATTACAAAGCACCTTCTTGAGATAAAATTTAATATTCCTGAAACCCATCATGGAGCTTTTCTCATTTCTCAATACCTTGCTGATACCTTCTTTCAGACTGATGCCAGACGTGACTTGTAACGGTGAAACATGCAAATAGAGTAATGTGATTTGTCAAAAGTCTAGATAATGTTTGAATATGTATTCATGGGGAGGATGGGGTTTTGTTTGCTTTGTATGTCACTGATCGTCTTTTACTTGTCTGATTCAGAGACCACTGAATGTTAATAATGGAAATAAAAGAATGTTGATAAATAGAAGTAGGTTCATAGGTGATACTCTGTGAGTAACTTGATAAATACAGATTGAAGATAGATGATCTTAGGGGTCTCTTCTGACAGAAGAAATTCTGTCATTCTGTGAATTTAAGAGAAATTCCATCTTTAGATCTTGGAAGTTCAAGTGCTAAATTTATAAACTGAGTAAGAAAAAAACTGAAACAAGTTTGGAAGTTGTTAATCATTTGAGCAGCTTATTGAGACGGTGGTGTATTTTGTTTCCTTATTACTGAAAAACTTTGAAGTTATTCTAAAATGTGATTGTTTGCAAACAGAACTTAAGGAAGAACTTGAGACTTAGGCAATTGAACTGAATCACAGAATCAGAGAATGTTAGTGATTGGAGGGGACTTCAAAAGACGTTCTAGTCCAATTCCCCTGCCAGAGCAGGATCACCTGGATCAAGTCACACAGGAACATATCCAGGCAGGTTTTAGATGTCTCCTGGGCAGCCTGTTCCACTGCTTTGTCACCCTCACTGTGAAGAAGTTTCATCTTATTCTGATGTGGAACCTCGTATGTCCCAGCTTACACTCGTTGTCCTGTCATTGAATGACACTGAGAAGAGCCTGGCTTTGCCCTCCTGACGCCTGCCCTTTCCATATTTATAAATATGGAAAGTCACTAGTAAGGTCACCCCTCAGTCTCCTTTTTTCCAAGCTCCAGAGACTCAACTCCCTCAGCCTTTCCTCATCAGGGAGATGTTCCAGTCCTTTCGTCATCTTTGTGGCTCTGCACTGGACTCTCTCCAGCAGTTTCGTGTCCTCCTTGAACTGAGGGGAATCACGAAGAACTTTACTTGCCTCACCTTTCGTTACTATCAGTCTTTTACTTTCTTTTCTATCAGCAGTATTTTCATTCCTGTGAAATAAATGCCATTTAATCAGTCGTGCTTTGTATGCTTTCCTCCTTTAAACTAAGTCTGGTTGATTTAACTTATACTCTTCACATAAATGAGAGAAATCCTGTAGCATTATGATGGGACCTGGAGAAGTGGAGACAGGAGATGTGGCCTCATAGTCTCTATTTTGAGGAAATCTGTCATCTGTTGCAAACATAGCAGTTGCCCATTTTTGAGTTCGGTTAGTCTGCTCTATAAGATGATACTGGCTTTTGTTTTTGTCTTAATAGTTTATCATTTGGAAGAATTTATCTATTAATAACTGACGGTGGCATAGGCAGTTAGGAATGTGAATGGTGTCTTCTGGAAAGTCTCATTTGTCTTTGCTGGAGCTGATGTTTGGCACCTCCTGTGTTCATCAGCCTCTTTCCTACCTTAGGGGAACAGTTTGTGGAGTTCTGTAGTAAACTGGATCATGGGGCTGATTTGAGTTAGCAGTAACTTGGGGAAATAACAGTTTATGACTTGTTATGGAGATATAATCTGGTTTACTCCATCGAAGTATGGAAAGTTGCACCGCTGGAAGTAGCTGCAGGGCAAAGAGCAGAACTGTCTGAGAATAAGGGATTCGTAAGTCTGCAGCTCTTACTATGAGCAGAGTTTATGTGATTGTGGTTAACCAGAGAAAGAGTGTTAGCTGGTGCCACCTTGTCTGAGTTTGATGTAAGAAATAAAAGATTTTTTGTTGTCTGTTTCTTGCAGAATTGTTTGTAAACAGTAAGAGTTGTACATGCTGATTATTTTTAAAGAGTGTATGTCTACAGGGAGAACCTTCCCACCAGTGTGGAGTCAGTCAGTAACTTGAATAAAACCACCTGAAGCTCTACATACCCCAGAGCAGCCAAGCCTTCAGTTAACTTTGTCACAGACATCTGTGAAAGGCTGTTTCCAAGTAAATAAAAAAAAAAAAAGAATTAAGGGTATTTCTACAGGTTGTGAACTGTTTCCTAGCAATGAGAAGGCCAGAAGCCCTTGGTTTGTTTTCTCATTTGTACCTGTGAACTGAGAAGTTTTACTATCTGTAGGATAACATATGTGGGGTTTTGAAAAATGTGGTACACTTTTTCTTACTGTTGGAGAAGAACTTTTGTCTGATCATTATATGGATTGTTTTGACACCTCCTCAAATGAGTGAAACCATCATAAATAGATGCTAAACCGCATATCTGAAACAACATAATTATGTAGATGTGGAGTCATGACATGATACCTGATGTGCTTGTTGCCTCATAAACATGTTTTAAACTTTTGCTTTCCTAGAGTTGATGATCTAAGTTATGTCTGAACTTGTAAGAAGCTGCGTTTGTTTTGGCCCACACCAATTTCATAGCTGCTCTTTCATGCACAATGTTTTCTTGCCTGTCCAGATGCAGTAGCTTTTGATGTTCCTGGATATATTCCTGTGTGATCTGCTCTGGCAGGGGGATTGGACTTGATGATCTCCAGAGGTCCCTACCATTCTATGATTCTGTGTCTTGCTGTTCTACCTTGTTGGTGCTAAGAGATCTGTGAAGGTATTGCTGCACCTACTTTGCTGATTGAGGAGCTTCCACGTAATTGAGCATTGCAGATGTAGTGATCATATGTAACTCTTAAGTGCTGATGTTGCATGAAATGTTTCATCTTAAAAAGCATAAAACAAAAAGCCTCTTCTGCTATCATATACCATGTACTGAACTTTGAAATTGCTCTTCAGTGAATTGGGAACTAAGGGCTTAGTCTTGTTTCCTTGCTGCTCTGCAGAATTGCATCTTGGCTCTTGCATTGAGATGACCAGCATCCGAGCTTGAGAGCTGTTAACATAGGGACTGCTGGAGATGCTGGAATTAAGTAACCGCCTTCTGTGCCTGTTGCACATCTCAACACAGTATAAATAGAGCTCCAGATGGCACCTTACAGATGTCAGGGATTGACAGCCTTTCTTTAAGAATGCAATGTGGCTTGAACTTGAAGTCTATAGGCTTGGCTATAAGGTGGTAACAATAGAGATACATGTTATTTCAGGTGAAGATCTTATTTTGGTGATCAGATGTGATTTTTGTGGTTTCTGCTTCTGTGTCAAAAGGCACTTACGTGGGGTTTTTTAAAGTTTTACTTCGAGGTTTTTAAGGGCTCTTTAAGGCGTGTTTCCTTTCAACATTTGGTTGGCCAGAGAATGAGGTATGCATTTGCATTCTGATTTAGAAAGTAAGCCATTTCTGTTGCTAAAAGCATTAGTGAAGAATGCCTGCCCTCTTAATGAGGTCACTCTCTCTCTTCTTCTGGTGATGCTGGTAGTCTTCTGCAAAATGAAGATATTTCTGGTTAGATGCTTTGATTGCAGTATTGAAGAAAAGCTCCTTGAAGTCTGCTTTTACAGATGATCTTACAGCTAACTTGAAGGAAGGTTTTTGTTTCCTTGAATTCAGTTTTGGTCTCTTATTAATTTTCCTTTGATATTAAGTTTTATGTGCTGTAAAATCCTTTGCTTATGAGGTGAAGGATGCAAGTTGGAGCAAGAGAACATACTTGGAGAAGGGCTCCTGAAAAACTAAAGGAAGTATAGGCAGATGACAAGTTTGTAGAGGAAAACAAAACACATTGGAAGGAACATTCTGTGCTAGTCTTGTATCTTTGTCCAAGTTGAAGTGAAACAGGAATCCCTGCTCTGAAAGGAAAAAAGAAAAGGTGAAGTCACAGTAATTGCAGCATCTCAAAGACAAACCTTAAGATCTTCTGTATGGAAATGAAGCACAGCTTAAGAAGTTGTTAATAAGATGTTGGCTCTTCATCTCCAGAGGTAATGAAGGTGTATTCTTCATGAGGGGAGATATTCTCCACATAAGATACTCAGTGAATGAGGAATTAACACTTGAGTCTTTCAAGCATGTGACAGAACTTGTCAGTTTTTGCCTCATATGAATTGGCCTTTTGACAGGCAGGAATTCTAAAGGGATGTCCTGTGAGATATGTGACCGTTATAATCGGGGTAACGTTTGTGCCTCAAATTGGAAGCACTGTTACCTGCAGCATAGCGTCAGCTGGTCTGCAAAAGAGAATAGGAACTTCCTTTCTTAGCAGCATCCAGTGATGTTTGTGCAGAGCTATGTGAGTATTTAATAATAATTATCAATGTAGAATTACAGGCTTCCGAGGGAACAGTTTGAGTCTTGTCGTGCTTCCATGGTTATGCTAGTTCTTTCTGTCTGCTTTCAGAGCTGAGCCTTTTCCCACCTGAAGATCTTCATAGTGGGGATGAAGTTTTGGCAGCTTGACCTGGGAGATGAAGCATTAATAACACTTACTGTACATATGTGAAACAGTATTGTGTCCAGTTCTGGGCCCTTCAGTTCAAGAAGGACACAGAACTGCTGGACAGAGTCTAGTGCAGAGCCACAAAGATGATGGAGTAGAACACCTCCCTGATGAGGAAAGGCTGAGGGACCTGGGTCTCTTTAGCTTGGAGAAGAGGAGACTGAGGGGTGACCTCATTAATGTTGATAAGTATGTGAAGGATGAGTGTCAGGAGGATGGAGCCAGGCTCTGCTCAGTGTCATCTAATGATAGGACAGGGGGCCATGGGTGTAAACTGGAGCAGAGGAGGTTCCACATCAATATGAGAAGGAACTTCTTCCCAGTGAGGGTGACAGAGCACTGGAAGGGGCTGCCCAGGGGCATTGTGGAGTCTCTTTCTCTGGAGACATTAAAAATCACCTGGACATGTTCCTGTGTGACTTGATCTAGATGATTCTGCTGTGGCAGGGGGATTGGCCTAGATGATCTATTGAGGTTCTTTCCAATCCCTAATGTTCTGTGATTCCCCAGGCATGAAAAGTAAGGTACCTTCTACTGGAGTGTTTCTGTTGTAGAGGCTGGAATTTTAAACCACTAGGTTTGAAGAAAAACCATTACTTTAGCATAACTCAGTTTAAATTCGAGGAAATTAGAGAAAAAAATGTATTAATGTCTTTGCTTAAGTTTAGTATGTATTCCAGTTTATAAATGAGACAGGAGAATTGAGGTGTCCAAAACATGTGTATGAATTTAAATAGTGGGATATCATAGAGGAAACTCTATGATACTTCAATGTGAAGTTGATAATGCCCCTTTAAACACAAACAGCATAAATGTTGATGTCTTTGTCTTACTCCAAATGCCACATTTCAGTGTTTGAATTTGTGAAGTCAAAAAGAATTGTATATGGAACAGTTAGAATTCATTAATGGAGCAGGGATTCTGTGCTTAATGGCAGAAATGGATGGTTAATGCAGCCATGGGTTTATTCATGGGGTGCTATGGAACAAGTGATGCCTGCACTGCACTTACACGAAGGAGCAGATCTGTAAACATTCACTCATTCCCTTTTATGGATGTCACAATGTGTGTTCTGAACTAAGTAAGACACATTTCAGAACTTCTAAACAACATGCACTGAATGTGTGGATCAGCTTTCCAAAAGTAGTTGGTTGTCGAAGAGTTTGGATAGGAAAAGCTTGCAATGCTTTTAATGAAGCGAAGCAGATGCAGTACTTGCATTGCAATGTAAACACAATGCAGAGCAGGGAAATAAATGTCAGAACCAGCACAATGTATTCATGCTTGGTTTGGGTGTTAGCTAATAGAACAAAATATGCGCCTGCTGATTTAGATCTGGAAGCTTTTCCTGCTTTGTGCTATTCTTTTGTTTTTGTCATCACTTGTTTTTTCTTAGGTTCATGTCTGACATCTTCTGTCAGACAGCTACCGCAGGCAGTTGCTTTTCGTATTTCAGCTATTTTTAATGGCATTAGAGATAGTTCATGTCTGTTGATCATACAGGCTTCTGTCCCATCATTTGAAGGATCTCATTTATATGATAACGTGGGAACTACTACTGCAGATCACACAGTTCAATCAGAGTGGAATAGTTAATCTCATTACAGTTTGTCTGTTGCATAGTTAACAACCACTAAAGACAGAGCTGCTAACATTTGTATTTGCTCAACCTCTGTTAAAGCAAATGAAAATAATTTCAGCAATGCACCGCTAAAAAGCTTAAAACTGGTAACACTGTGTAACACTAATACTGAAAACACCTGCAATGACACCAAGCTGGGCAGGTGTTTCCATCTGCTGGAGGGTAGGGAGACTACTGAGGAATCTAGACAGGCTGGATTGATGGGCCCCAGGGTTAACTGTGTGGGGTTTCAACAAGGCCAAGTGCTGGGTCCTGCACTTGAGTCATAACAACCGCATGGTGGGCTAGAGGCTTGGGCACATGTGGCTGGAAAGCTTCATGTCAGAAAAAGACCTGAAGGTATTTACAGTTGCTGAATATGATCCAGCAGTGTGCCCAAGTGGCCAACAAATGGCATTCTGGCTTGTATTAGAAATAGTGTGGCCAGCAGGAGTAGAGAGATAATTGTCCCCCTGTACTTGGCACTGGCACGTACCTTGAATATTGTGTTCAGTTCTGGGCCATTTGCTACATGAAGGATGTAAAAGTACTGGAGCGTGTCTGCAGAAAGGCTGCAAGACTCACGTAGGGCCTGGAGCTCAAGTCTTACGAGGAGCAGGTGAGGGAACTGGGGTTGCTTAGCCTAGAGAAAAGGAGGCCGAGGGGGAGACCTTACAATTTTTTACAACAAGGTTGGAGTGAGGAGGGGGACAGCATCTTTTCCTTGGTAGCAAGTGATAGACCACCAAGGTCTATTGTAAGTAGCACCAGGACCAGTTTAAGCTAGATGTTAGGAAGAATTTCTTCACCAAAAGGGTTATCAAACACTGGAGTAGGCTGCCCAGGGCAGTGGTCGAATCAGCATCCTTAAAGGTATTTAAAAACTATACAGACTCTACTGAAAGACTTGGTGATCTGCACTGCTGCATTGAAGGTTGGACTTGATGACTTTAAAGTAGTCTCTTCTAACCAAAGATTTTCTTTTATGTTGTTACTGACCTGTTGAGGTAATAGAATCAATGGAATCACAGAGTCATTTAGGTTAGAAAATACCATTAAGATCATAGAATCCAACCATTCCCACTGTAAACCATGTCGCTAGGCACCAAATGTACACGGCTCTTAAATATGTCCAGGGACAGTGATTCAACCTGGGCAGCAAGATAAACGGAAGAATAGTAAAATTATGTGTTTATGGATATATTCTATTGAAGCTTGATGGTACTTGACTTTTACTCCAGTCTTATGTTAAAAAGTTATGTTATTGCTGAATCATAACGGGATTCAGTAACGGGAACAAATGGAAAGATCAATTTGTGATGCGGAGCTGACCTTACATGTAATAGTCTGCTATAACTTGACCTTTGAAAGAGGCTCGGGTGACTGTGTTAGTTTTCCACTCATCTTCCCCTTGAACTCATCTTGCACTTTGGGCAGAGTCTGTCAGATGTTGTGTGGAAATGCAGGACTGTCTCAAAATTCAGTTTCTTGCAGTGGTGGAGAGAGGTATGGGATGCAGTTCCTGCTAATGGGAGGGCAGCAACCTCCCTTTGCTGGGTACCAGTGCATCAGCAGGAGAAGTTGGTGTTAAATACACATAGTCTCTGATGATTCCTCTGTACCTGGAAGTGATTATAGCAACCTTACGAGTGGGTGAATTTCTGCTTGTGCTGCTGTGATACTACTTAGTGACAGAAGTGTTTCAGTAGTTTCTTGTTATGCTAGTGAGCATCGTTTTGATCTGAAGCAAACATTCATAAATTCATTTTGCTCAAATGTAATATTGTCTGCTGGTACCTAAATTGGAAAAGGATATGTCACTTACTGATTTTCCAGCAGTGATTCTTTAACAGATTTTGTTGTGGGGTTTTTTTTTCTCCTTTTATTGCACCTTTGCTTCTGAGAGGGTGTCGGGTGTATGTTTTGTATAGAAGTAAAGAATGAGTGGACAAGCGGTAGGAAGATAGTAACTCAAATAGCAGCCTAGTGAATTGCTATCTGTTCCATGTGTATAAAATGCCTTTAATAGCTGTGTATTTTTTCTCTTTATTATCAGGTTTTCAAATTTGGGATGACGTGTTTCTGGTTTACAGTCAGTAGCATGAGTTGTATGAAATGATTTATGTGCTCGCCAAAGCTTGAAAACCATTAGAACCTATTTTTAGTAGTGGATTATCACCCTTTATAGTGCCTGATCACCTTCTCAGAAAGCTTGTGAGAGCATTAACGTGGTAGAAATGATGTTTGTTTGCAGTTCAGAATTCAATTGTGTTCTTGTGTGACCACCCTGAGCCAAACTGCCCACTGTCGCCTGCTTTGCCAGGGGCTCCTTCTCCTTTAGCAGTAAAATGAGACTCAATAAAAATGAACCATAGTAGCCTAAACCAGCCTTTTGATCTAGCTCATTTAGGTTGTTGTAGTTTCCATTGTAGTTTAAACAGCAGTTCTGGGACAGGAAGCCCTTGGCAAGGATGCAGGAAGCACTTGGCAAGTGGCAAGCAACTGGAAATGGTGATACCTTTGATTTATTTTGTTACAAAAAGAAATTCCAACAAATGTTTTGAAATCAGGTGATTAGCTTAACAAACGAGGTTACTGTGTTTCAGGTAAGGAAGATTATGCAGATTCCTGAGTTAATCTATTTGATATGGCAGCAGGATGAGACTGATCGTTCAGCAGCAGTAGCACACGAGCTTTTTTCTTTTACACTGGATTTTCATAGATAAATCTTGTTCTGTTACAACTTTATTGCTTTCAGCATCATCATAGCAGCATTCTGCACCAACTCTGAAAAATACTTCCAGTTACTTGAAATAAAAGCACATATTTTTAGTGAACTAATTTTGCTTTCTTATAATATAGAAGAATATCACTAATAGTTAATTTAAAGCAAAGCTATAACTAAAAATATTCAGGTATATAGCAGACTTGTAACTGGACAGCACTGTAAATGAAAGGAATAAAACACTGATGCATAGTTATTCTTTCTGGCATCAACGTACAGTGATTTCTGAGTTAGATTCAGTGATGACTATAAAAATGTAACATTTTAATGGTACCTATAATTGCTTTTTGTCTTGTTTTTCTTTGCAGATCTTCCCTGGCTTTGAACAGCCATGCTACTCTGTTGCCAAAAATCAAGTAAAGCGAATGTGTGCATTTATTCTTCTCTTGAACTTGAAGAAGGTGGAAGCTTTGTATAGTGCCTGAAGGTAATTCATTCTTTATTTAAAGTTACTAAGTTTGAGGATGGACATGCTGTCATAAATATTTTTTATCTTGATAATGTTTTTTCCTTCTGTTTAAGTAGTTAGATTTGTTATCGAGGTATAGAGAGGTAAATACTTCATTAAAATTTCAATTTATGTCCATGGGGCTTTTGGACAGATTCCTTCTTAATGATCATTTCTGCTTGGAAAGGAATGTTTATGTGAAAACTAGATACTACACAAGTATCTAGATCTGCTTAGGTACAAAAGAACTTCACAAAAATCACAGAACATTAGGGATTGGAAGGGACCTCGATAGATCATCTAGTCCAATCCCCCTGCCACAGCAGGATCACCTGCACCAATTCACTCAGGAACATGGCCAGGTGGGTTTTAAATGCCTCCAGAGACGGAGACTCCACAACCCCGCTGGGCAGCCCCTTCCAGTGCTCTGTCACCCTCACTGTGAAGAAATTCCTTCTCATATTGATGTGGAACCTCCTATGTTCCAGCTGACACCCATAAGTACTAACTTATTTGGAACAGAGCTTTAAGCATTGTATTATTAAACGTTTGTTTCTGATGCTCCCTGGACCACAGTCAGAAATACATGATTAATCACTCTGTATATGAGTGATTAGTTATGAAACCTAGGCCAAATAATTTAGTAACAAATTATCATTAACTTGTTCTTTTTGTCTATCTAATAATTCTGTTAATAGATTCTTTTTCCAGTATAAATTTGAACTGGTGCCACTGAGTACAGTTGAGTTCATGTTTAGGGCAACAAAACTCAATTCAGATAAAATTATTCTATTTGTTTATTTTTTTTATTTGGTGTTTCTGTTTCTGAAGCCTTGTGAATAAGCATGTTTTGACTAGTTTATGTACTAAATGATTTTAAAGTGTTACTGTCTCTAGAAAGGAAGCTTAAATGATTTTCTGAAATTATTTTTGTCGTAACACCTCTCCCTTCTTCCATTTTCATAGAATCACAGAATGGCAGTGGTTAGAATGGACCTCTGGAGGTCTCTTGTCTAAGCCCCCTGCTAATGCAGGTTTACCTTAGTGGTGGTTTTATTGTTTTTCTCTCTGTAGATGAGAGAAATGCACATTCAGGCTCACTTTAGAATAATAGAATTAGCTGTGTGTGTCTTGTTGATATTTCAAGGAAAGAGGGACTTCTTGTATTTCCTGTGAAGTAATTTAAACCAAAAAGGCATTTTTCTAGTGATAAATGAGTATTGCTTAGTAGTTAAAACTTCTACATCTTCGCTTTTTGTAATTTCTTCACATTAAAAAAAAACCCAATCAAGCCATTAGTGACTCCGCTGGTATTTGCAGTTCTACAACAGCTTTGTTAGTGTGGAGGAAATGATTCATAAACTTTGGAGCTCCTATAGAGGAGAAGAAGAAAAGGCTCAGAAGTATGGAGTACTGCAGTGATAAATCATTTAGATGTAATCAGAGATTTACAAAGCAGTTCAATGTTTTTTGCCTACTCTGTACTCTGGAAAGGCATCTGCTTACAGTCACTCATCGAGGTGCTCGTAGGGCACAGGACTCAAAATGTGTCTGATGTGTTGGACTGCACTTTCTTGATTTGATTGTACCTTATTTGATATTAGCAATGAAGAAAGCAGCTATAGATTTGTCTAGTACTGGAAACAGGAAAATACTGATTTAAACTGCTACTTAATTATGGAGAGATGCAAAAAGAAAATTTACATAGTTACAGAACATTAAGGATTGGGAGGGACTTTGAAAGATCATCTAGTCCAATCCCCCTGCCAGAGCAGGACCACCTAGACCAAGCTGCAATCTAAGTTTTTGCTTTATTTTTTTCCTAATGCTTGCATGCATCTGAAAAAATTATGGATAAGGGTAGCAGTGAGCAGAAAAACTTTGTAGCTCTAAGTTCAGGAATGCTTACAGCACAAATCATGATGCTGTTCAGAAGTCTAGATTAAAAGTTTGGAAATAACTTAATCTGGTGTTTTAAAAATGCATTTTATAGTTGGGAAGAGCCAGGTGTAACTGAAGGCTCTTGAGCGTTTTTGCTTTGGGTTTTTTTGCTTGTTTTTGTTTACTTTAATACTCCTCAGATGATGTTTTTGTGTGTTCTCTTAACCATCTGCATATGCGGAGTCTTAACCATGTTTCTAGTCATAGCAAGATCTGTATATTTAATAATGGATAAAGAACTGTGAGAGCTGATGTATATCACCCATTATAGATCTAAAAATATTTTTTCGTGTAGCGTGTACCTGTCTCATAACCAGTGTGTGAAACTAACACTTGAATTTTTTTTTTTTCAGTTTCTAAATGATTTTAGCGGTGGTAGTTATAAACTTCAGTAACCTAAAGAAATCATCATGAAGCTGTATGTATTTCTGGTCAACACTGGAACTACCCTTACATTTGATACGGAACTTGCTGTACAAAAGTAAGAAAGTAAATTAGTTCATGACTTTTTGTGGCTTTTTGGTTTTAGTTGTAGTGCTTTTTGGAAAAACTGTCATAATAACTTCTGATCTTCTGTGACCTTTTACTGGATGACATTTTTATTTAAGATTTCTCGAAGATTGTGAGTTGTTTTTTACTGGCATCAAAGGAGGCATTCTGCAGATTACTCTTTATCCTGTTGGTATCAACTCATACTGAGTGCACTCTAATAGTTTACATAGGATGCTAAAGAACTGACATAAAATCAGTGTCTCATGTCCAGGATGGATAATTGTTGATTCTATCCTATATTGTTACGGCTCCAAGGCTTTTACGGGATGTGGTGTGTAAAATGTGAACGTCTGAATGTCCAGCTGCCTGAAACACGAGCAGAATCAGTTATGTCCCAACAACTTTGTTTGCAATTTTTTTTACTGAATGTTAAAAGTGTCTTGCAAGTGTAAAGATGCTTTTAGAGAGGTCTACATCCACTGGATGTACTGTATCCTTCTGTTAACATTCTGTGAATCCTATATAACATCATGACAGCACGTGCACCTTTTCAGCAACAGCCAAGCTAACTTGCAGTTTCCATGAGTTAAAAGTAGGTGTACCTGAATTTTGGACAGATTTTGTGCTCAAATCCATTGCTTCCTTTCTCCTGAATTCCTTTTTGCAATTCTCACAACCAAACAAGTGAAACTGGATTTATTTAGAAACTTCTTTGGGGTGGAAGGATCCGAAGATCGTCTCAACTGATTGTTTTTGTATGCCCTTCTGCAAGCTCACTGATGCTCTGGGTATTATGCATGAAATAGTGTTTCCTTTCAGCTATTCTGCATCTGCTGGGACATTTGCAGATGTGTCAGACCTCCTGTATGCTGACTGGTACATTGGCACATTCTGTTCTTAAATCACGGTGAGTGAGCTACAGCATCAGAACTACCAAGCTAGGCACCTGATAGTCTGGTCTGGCACAACTTTTCTGCTCAACTGGATAGTTCTTTGAGAAAGGTTTGCAGTAACTAAACTGCACAAAATCCAAAACTGTTGAGCTGAACATTTTAGCTGCTTCTGTATATCTTTATGCACAGATTTGCTTTTTTGAGTACAGCCAGCTTGCTTGGATTCTTTGCCTGTCTCCTTGTATGTGAGCAGCTAATCTTAGCCAAGCTATCTTCCCTAAGACCATGAAGATGATAGGTCACTGCTTACTGTGAGCAGCTAGTGAGTACAAGCTTGTGCTCATAATGAGCACAAGCTCACTGTGTTGTAGTGAATTCATGTTGTTATATTGAATTACTGTTTTAGATAGCTGATCTTTATTTTTGAAGTATCACATAGACAGTAATGTTGTTATACTTGCTGCCAATTGTAGCAAAACCATTGATGCTTATGCTGATTAATCACTTGATACGCTGAAGCTTTTTTACACCTTTGCACAAGTACTACTCCAGCCTGTTATAGTCTGGATCAGCTATGGTATCATTTTAGTAATTCTTGTTTAGTTTGCTGTTTACCCGTGTCTTCGAGATACACGTCTAAAACTGTGTAAAATAAGCAGTAGCACTAAGGTGAAGATGTCATCACTCAGAACTAAAGGTATGAGGGTGATGAACAAAACCAGGGATGGTTTATTCATCTATTGTTGTGCTTGTTATGCATAATTAAGTTGTAATACTCTTCTTATCGTTAAGGCTTTCAGTAAGTCATCTGTTCTTAAAGTGTATATTGTAAGAACATCATATAACTTTTATAGCTGATATTCTAAATGCTTAATCCAGAATAGTTTAATAGTTTAATCCAGAATTTCATCATGCTATCAGATCTTGGGAAAAGGTTGCTGATAATTTATCACTAATGCAGAGGCTGTCATCTTTTAGTTGATAGCTTATTAGCTGGTTATCCAATGTGTGACACATTACAGCACTTAAAATACTTAGAAATTGTTATTGTGTAGAATAGAAAATAACAATTCTTTAATACAGTTCTGCTTTGACACAGACAAGTCACCTGTCTCTGTTACAAGAGTAGGTAAAATTAGAGACACAAATAACACTGGTAGTATTGTAATTTTTTTCACCTTTTTTTCCAGCGTGGCTGATCTGAAACATGCAATTCAAACAAAGTATAAAATTGCCATTCAGCACCAAGTACTGGTTGTCAATGGAGGAGAATGTATGGCACCAGACAGAAAAGTGTGTAGTTACAGTGCTGGAACAGTAAGTGCTTACTGGATTTCTCATGTGACATATAATCTCTAGGAGAAGAGAAGGTTTGAAAGATTTTTTTCATTAGTATACTTTTTAGTGGATTTCTTTAGTTTGATGATTTTATTTCCAGCTTATACCTGTGGACTTTATTGTATTTTTAAGACATGTTGCTCACATAATGAAATAATTAGTGATTGAACAGTACATTGCCTTTACTCAGTATTTGGTTTAATTTTCTTTTTGAGTGTAGGATACCAATCCAATTTTTTTATTCAACAAAGAAATGATCTTGTGTGAACGTCCACCAGCTATCCCCAAAACCACGTTTTCAGCAGAGAATGAGATGGAATTGAAAGTGGAAGAATCTCTCATGATGCCTGCAGTGTTTCATACAGTAGCATCGCGGACACAGCTTGCTGTGGTAAGTAAATTCCTGATGTACTTGCATACCAAAGGAAAAGAACCTTTTATATATAGCTATCAGCGGGAAAGCATGATGTATCACATTGTTCGGATGTGTTCTTCAGAGCCTTGTTCTTGAGGTTTCAAGTTAGGTATTGAAAGGTGCTTGCTTCTTCAGCATGTTCAAAGGTTCATTCAAAAGTGCATTGTAATACAGCTTTGTGGATGTGTATGTTTGCCGCACTTGCCAAAATAAAAGCAGTCTAGACCCATGCCTTAGTGCTTTACCTTATTTTTAATGTCTTCAGCCTGCTTCAACCTGAAAACAGAAGAGTTACTTGAGATATGTTGTTAACCCAAGTAGACAATCAGCAGGGTAAATTTTAAAAGCACTTTGCTGAGCTTCTGTTTAATCTTCTGTCTGAAAAACTGGTGAGGAATTAATAAAACTAAGCTTCCTTTTCCTAAAGTTCAGGCCTTTTCATTATTGAGTGCAGACTTTTATTTGCATGCAAGGCAGTCACTTGTCATAATTCCAATTTGATTACTTGTGGATTATTTTGATAGGACTTAATTCCCTGCAATGTAGTCATTTAGATACCCAGTGTTCATGTGGTAGGAACAGCTGCCGTGTTCAAGTGTTGCACAGTGCCTGCAGTGGCTCAACTTCTTGTTTCCCTTCATGTTAGGAAATGCTGCCCTATATTCCTTTTCAGTTAAATTCACAAAATACTTTTCGTGTTTCTAAATATTACTTTTCTAACAGCTAGGAGGCAGGGAATGGTTATTTGTAGCACAGAGGGAATAGTAATATGTTGTTAGCATGTTGTCTTGGTAATAAGGTTTCCTAGTTTCAGTGACAATTTTAATGCAGTCCAAAAGAACATTTAACTTGAAGTAGATGTTTTTTAGTTCTCTGCGGCTGAATTCAGCTAAGTTTTGGATATAGTACAGGGTTTATACTTTTCCCAGTTGGCATTCTGACCTGTCAGAAGGGATAGGTTAGCCTGAGTAATCTGACCTTGACATATCTGATTTATGTTGAAGATTGAGTCCAGTAGACTCTTCCTCTCCCAACTACCTGTTGACTGTTACTGCTGGCTTAGTAAATGGGACCTTCAGTTATTTGAGAAGTGTGAATCATATGACTGTCATACAGGAAAGAGTGAATATTGATGTGAGTTCAGCTAGGAGTGGGAGGTTTTCATTTGTGCTCCTTGAAGAGTGAGGATTTTGCTTTTAGCATCTGAAACTGCAAGTGCTTTAAAACCATTTCTTGCAGAGTGCTGAGAGGAAGTTTTAAGTCAGCAAGGCTGATACCTGTTAAAGGTTTCACATGGATTGATTTGATATGAAGGGGGATAGGGGCAGGCTGTGGTAATTACTAAGCTCCTTGTGTTTGTTCTTTACTTGGTAATGAAAGTGAAAAATGGTGGTAAACAGCCTCACATTACTCTTGATGTTTTATCTTCTTTCTTCATGTCATCACTGATTTTGTGGTCTTGAAAATTCTTAATTTGGGGTTTGGTCTGGTGAAGTTAGCATACACCCGTAGTATTAGCCAACTATTTGAGCTGTAATATTTAGCTTGAAACTAGCTGAATATTTAAGTAGAGACTGAAGAGTTTATTTAGAGATAGTGATCCTCAGCTGATTTGCAACAAGAAAATAGTAGGTGCCATCAAATATGGAAAGATTTAATTTTATTATGGCATGGATCAATGAGGTTTTATTTTTAGCCCACAGATTTATCTTGAAAAAGAATATTCTTTGTTCTCTACTCTCAGTTTATCCTGGTTTTTGATTTTTTCAAAAAAGATAGAGATGGGAATGAATTGTCTATCGCCTGTTTACACATAACCATAGAACTGATGGAGCACTGGAACAGGCTGCCCAGGGTGGTTGTGGAGTCTCCTTCTCTGGAGATATTCAAGACCCGCCTGGATGAGTTCCTGTGTGACTTAGTCTAGGTGATCCTGCTGTTGCAGGCAGATAGGACTAGATGATCTTTTGAGGTCCCTTCCAATCTGTTATGATTCTATAGAGCTGGGGGAGAGAGAGAGAGAGAGACACTCTGCTCTGTAGCTAACTGGAAACGCCCAAGATGGAGTCCTGAAGCCCAGGAGCACTGCCCTGGTGAGAACTAGACAGGCTCTGAAGTTGTGAGATTATTGCATCCAAAGCCACACAGGAATATTGTGCAGGAGACTTCCTGCAAAATAGGAATGAAAAATCTGCCTTACAGTCATCCAAGCTCTGTCTTTTTGTTAGTCAGTAACTTGCTTTACCAGAAAATTAGAATGGCTGTACTTGATGAAGAGTTTTGGCTTGCTGTAATTATTTAGGGTAACTGTATTTATTATTATTTAGGGTATATGTAATTAATATCTACTACTAATACATGATTAAAATGTTTTGTATTAGCAAAATAAAAGTTAAAATCATTGCTCTTCATGGAAAGTCTTACCTAAACAGTAAGAAACAGTCATGTATAACTCTTACAATGTTAAAGCCACTTTCTAAGCCTATTTTCTTCATTTTCTTGTCTCAGTGTGCTGATTTCCCTTTGACTAAATAGATGCCTGTGCCTCAAGGGTCACAGCTTGCCTTTTGACAGCTAGCCTGGTTTCCCACCTCTCCTCCACGTCAGCAGTTTTGGCTTTGAGCTGCAGTAGGTGGACAATGAGTTGCACAGTGTTTGCATAAAGTTATACCAGCTTAGAAGCAGACAAGCTGTTTTCTCTACACACAGCAATAAACTACATTGTGTGATCTTGTCTAGTCTTTTAACACTACTGCTTCAACCAATTTCTGGTAACTTAGCCTTTAGGAATTAATTTTATTTTTATTTATTTTTTTTCCCCCTCTGAGTTATCTACCTGAAGTTCCTGTGTTTTTGTCCCAGAAGGAGAATATTGGAATCTTGGGCTTCTTGTTTAGTGGTTTTATTTAATATTGTGCATAATACCAAACTGTCACTTCCAGTCAGTTTTCTTTTGTGAAATGGGTATGAGGGTGAGAAACTGTGTGGTCATTTCATTTGGTCGCCTAAAACTATGGCTGTGGTCACAGTACTTAGATCATTCTTGGGTTAGTTCCAAAAGCTTCATAACAGTTAGCCAAGAAGTATGGTCAGGCTGCCTGAAAGCTCTGTATCTACCTTGTAGAGAAATACTTTCACTTCTACTAGAAAGCTATTTTCAGACCAAATATTTTAACATTCTTTAAGGCACTTTAATCACAGAATGATTTAGGCTGGAAGAGACCTTAGATATCATCTAGTTCCAACCCCTCTGTGAGCCAGGGACACTTCTCCCTTGAACGCATTGCCCAAAGACATCCAACCACTTTAATGTTTGCAGTATTTGTATAGCTAAATTAATGTTTTCCATTCTTTCTGGCAAAATTGTTGATCTAATAGCCAGACACACGTGTAGCTCCTCTACAGAAGTCCGTTCTTCCTTTTAGCTTGAATTAGCAATTGATGTTATAATATTTTAATGTAATTGAGCTGGGTGGGGTTAAAATGGAGTAAGTTTTAGTTTACCTTAAGATATACTGAATGATACAGCATTTGTTTTGCTTGGCCTTTAACCAAACTGTTATATCAAGCTTTTAGATGATACACTAGGAGAAAAAGACCTTGGTGTTTTGAAATCGAGTGAAGAGAAGTTAACACCTTGTGTCATGCTTTGATTCCTTGGCTGTGGTGGTTCACGTCAGCTTCTTGGTATTTTTTTCAGCAGTAAATTCTGTCACTTGTCCTCTCTAACCCTGCTTTTACGGTTAGAGCAAAGAGCTAATGAAAACAGTGTTTAAGAAAAAGTCATTAAGGTATGATTTACAGCACAACTTATTCTGTATTAGGCTAATGAAAAAGTAGATTCTTTTGAGTATGTAATAAGTCATGAATTTTGTGGACAAGTGTCCAAAGAACACAGTCACCTAAAATGACAAATGTTAAGGGAGAGTTGCCTTATGAAAGGGGTGAAATCACAATATAAAGGAAATAATTCAAATATTCTGTGAAAGCACCCCTCCACAGATAAAAATCTTTCTGATGGGCCTGTGAGTTTGTTGACAGATTAGGAAGTGAAGTTTCCTTTATGGTACTCTTCAGCATAACAGTGATTTGAGATTAGACTTGGCTTCTCTAGGATTGCGCTTGTAGTGGTGCTTCCTGAGGTCCTCATTTCACTGGTTTGGTGAAGCTGTCAGTGTCCTAGGTATGCTGATGTAGCCAAGTGAGATGGACATAGCTCTACAAGGCAACTGAAGTTAATTTTTATGTTCTGTGCACCATTGAGTCCCTGCCAATTACCCATGAGGGGATCTGTGAAAACTCAATGACAAAAGCAAGCCTGTACTGGAGCTGGCAGCTTCACTGAGAAGTGTTAAAACATATGTGGGGTTGCAAGCTTTTATTTATATACCTGACATAATTCAGTTTTTAGACTTGATTAATTTGGCAGGGAGGTGCTTAATACTTTCCTGCCTACAGACATACCGGTTCTGGGAAATAGGTTGGTCGTGATCCTTCTAAAGTAACCTAGGATGTCTGCATAAATGTTGTCTGTGAAGATACTAGGAAGAGCAAAATGAAGAGCTTTTACGAGTTACTTAACTATTTTCAAGTACTTACTTTCTACTTAACCTGCTTAACTACTTCTAAGGTGTTTTAAATACTCCAAAGGAAGCAAAAAGGCTTCACCACTTCATTTTTCAGTTGTACAACCTGACATTTTGAAAGTGGGGTTGTAGGATGGGCTGTAGCAGTGGGGTTTTTTTGACTCATTTGCAACATAAAACAATCATGAGTTTTGTTAGTATTTTGGTTCCCTGCACTGATATCTGCTTCCTATCGTCTTAATACTGAAACAGTTCTGGGTATGTGGGATAGTTGCTCTGTGTGGTTTGAACTTTGTTGGAATCATTTACTTGGACATCCTTAATACTCAGTGATACTCTTCCCTTTGAATGTAATGACCTTGTTTCATGATATTGCCTAAGGAACTAGCATCAAAAGCAATGTTAGAACACTCTCCTGTTGCAAGGATTCTGAAAAATAAAGATTAATTTGCCACTCTGGGAAATACTCTTGTTTACTTTCATTTATCTAAGAGTCAGACTGCTGTGACATAAGCTTCTAGTTTGGTTAAATTTGAGTAAATCGCCACGGGTTAGACTCTAGATATGGAGTGTCAGTGCTTGTCATCAGTAGTGTAACACGCAATCTCAATTGTAATGACTTATTTCTTTGCCCTTAATAAAATATGACCACTTGTGATTTCTGTTTTGTGTTAACAAGGAAAAGAGCTTTTGTGTTGGTTTGAATTTATCAGGTTTTATAGTTCTATGGACACTCATGGTTCTTTAATCAGTAGAAGTCTTCAATGAATTATGTGTTATGCTGTTGCCCTCTTGCATCTGATGCACCTGCTCTTCTGCTGCCTGATCCTGCAATTCATTCTCTTACTAGGAGCTTCTGCTTGGCTCATTAATAGTTTCCTCCATAAGGTGCCCTGTTTTCCAGCTCCTTGTATCAGATTAGTGCAAGCATTATTGTTGATGTATGTGTGCACTGAATATTTTATATTAGCAGCATTTAATTAATTTTGTAAAGGTTTTTTTGAACTGCAACTTTCACATGCCTATATGTTTTTTGTTGTCTAATAATGCTTTTTATTTAAGAACATGTATTTAAGAATAAAATAAATGTTATTTTTGAAGTTTTAAACTGTACAACTTTCAGTTGCATATGTTTAACACTTTTTATTAGTATTTTCTAATCGTCTTTATATATATTTATAATAAATACATATTGTGTAGTATTATTTATATAATATAATATGTTTTATACATTTATTATATATGTTTACCACAGTAATGACATGAAATAGTTTACGTTTTGGTGGGACTTTTATATTTTGATGAGATTTTTTTTAAATTATTATTTATTGCAGGAAATGTATGAGGTTGCCAAGAAGCTTTGCTCCTTTTGTGAGGGTCTTGTGCATGATGAACATCTTCAGCATCAAGGCTGGGCTGCCATAATGGCCAACTTGGAAGATTGTACATTCTCTTACCAAAAGCTACTTTTCAAGTTTGAAAATGTATATTCAAGCTATTTGCAGTCCATAGATGATATCAAGTTGAAACTAACACAGTAGGTTTGCTGTTAAATTCTGCCTCAATCTCCAAAGTTACCTTATTTTAAGCTTGGGTTTTTTGCATGTTGTGTGTCTAGTGGTAAGTGCTCATTAATCAAGCATGCATTTGTTTGATTATGTGTTGTGGAGAACGTAGTTTCTTGTCCACGTGGTTAAGTTTTTAACTGAAATTTTTCCTTGTGTTAGCCCAGAGAAACCTGTATTGAATTACATGGGAGATACAATTGTTAATGGAAAGCTGTTCAAGAGCTGGAGTCTTTCCAAATGGGCACTAGAAATAGCTAGAAAATAAATTTAGACAATCACCATTTTAAAATATGTGTTTGCAGTCTTTAATTACTTGCTTTTGTGAACAGTTGAGCAGATGCTAAGAATGTTCTAAGTTGAAAGTCTGAGGTCATAACACAAGCTTTGGGTGTACATGTGTTACTTTTGAGGGGGTGTGCGTATATATATGTGTGTGTGCGCGTATGCTTGTATCTGCAAACTCTGGCTGTTACTTAAAGGAAAAAATCTTTGACATCTGTTACTATTTGAGGGTTGCCCAAAACTTTTGGGTAATTGGATTTGTGCTTTCATGAATAAAAATGCATTTTTGCTTTAAGAGATGCTCCCTTTAACCCCTAGGGTGACTTTTCCCCCAGGGGCTGGACAGTGCCAGCTAATTTCTTAGTTTAGCTCTCTTGAGTCTGAGACATCTTCCCAGAAACATCAGCAGATGTTTATGGACGTTATAGTATTACGGTATTTCTGTGAGTGCTTTTCCTAATAAAATGTATGTGGAGTTTGGGTACTTTAAAAAAATAAAGCTTAAATATGTTGAAGTTTATGACTTTAACCAAATATATAGAAACTACTCAAACTCTGCAGTTGTCAGCGTGAAGGTGGTTGATCTTTCCTAATAAGCATTGGTACCCATACAGTTCAAGTTGTGTGTTCAAAAACAAAATAAAAGGACATATCTCAGTATATCAAACTGTACTTTTTTCCACTGTATTATGAACATAAGATTATTTGGAAGTTTAGAAGAGCTCAGCAGTGAAAGAAAGCAAAGACTCTTATTTCTGTCCTCCCATAATGCTGCTATTGGTGCAGTGTTTTGAAAGGGCAGCTACCAAATTCATGTTGAAAGCTGCTTCAACTTTTAAATAAGCTATGATTATACATAAAACACTATGATTGTATGTCACCTTGGCTTTTAGATACTGATTTAGTTTTTTTCCTTTTCACTCTATTTAAAAAAGCTTGGGTTCTGCCGTTTCTATCATGGCCAAGATACCGCTGCTGGAGTGCCTAACAAGACACAGCTACAGAGAGTGTTTAGGAAGACTGGATTCTTCAGCTGAGCATGGAGGAGCAGAGAGTGAAGAAACTGAGGATGGGAAATCTGCTGAATTGGTGCTTTATTCTGATATATCTAAAGTGAACAATAAATCAATGTTAGCCTCATTTTGCAAGTCAGTTGAACATTCAGCTTTGGAAGGTGCAGATCATGAAAATGTAAAAGATGAGAAGGAATCTGGTCAAAATGCTGCTGCACAGGACAATGAAGCATCAGTAGAACTGAAAGATGATGATCAGCCTTCCTTCAATGTGTCTTTATTAGACTGGATAAATGTTCAAGATAGACCTAATGATGTTGAATCATTGGTCAGAAAATGTTTTGATTCTATGAGCAGGGTAAGTTAAGAATTTTTTTTAAAGATATACATTATATTGCATTGAATGTTGCTGTTTATTTCCCAAATGATGATGTTCTTGAAGTGACTCAACCATTTGTAACTTGTCATTTCTCACATAACTTTCTGAATGGAAACCAAAGCAGAAACTAGGAGGAGTGGGAGTGTGGACAATTCCTGATTGTAAAACATTTGTTCTTTAAGATAGTGACTGCTGCTTATCTTGCTTGTCTCTTCAGCCATTGCTGTTTGTAAACCAGTAGCTTCTTGTAGCATAGAAACAAAGCAACTTCTATTGTTTTTTAAAAATTTTTCATAGAAATTATAACGAAATTAAAGGTTTATCTGGACCAAAGTTAATGTTCTTTGTGTTCAAAATCCTCGAGTCTATTAAAATATATAACTAAGTTACATCCTATATATGCTCACTGTCGTGACTTTACAAATTACTGTTATAACCAGTGAGCATTAAACTCTTTTAAAATCCTTTTGCATAGAGATTTCTTTTTATCTTTGCTTTCATTGTAACTTATATATCTTACCATGTCTATTTTTATACTGTTACCATTCAGTGTACCTTGAGCAAAGAAAACTATTTGTATTGCCTTTGACACTTTATTTCCTTCATATGATAGGACTGAAAGACCATCTCAGTTAGGTCTAAACTCCATCTGCATTAGGGTGCGTTATGATGTGGTTAGTTCTGTATATTGGTTTTTCAATTCTGTCTTAGAAGTAGTTTGAGACTTTGGCTTTAATATTAAGGGCTGCTTAAGACTCTGAGCTGTTTAAATTTCAGTAGTACAAAAAAGGCTAAAGCTTGTGCTCTAGAAGTTTACAAATATGTTTCCTATATAATGTTAACAGGGTACAAACATAATGTCTCTTAAAAAAAACATTAAATGGTTAAAAAAATTAAACAGTTTCTTTCAAACAGATTACTACTAAAGCTACAGAAATGAAAAAATAACTACTTCAGTTAAATGCTTGTTGTGCCTTTAATTGATCAGTTTGTAGTCTTGCCTGATGCACCTCTTACATTTTAGCACTAGTGTGCTTTTCTATCCTTCCCTTGTCTGAGACTAGTCAGAAATCATTTGTAGTGTCAAGTGATTTCTGTGATTGTTCCTGCAAAAATGGGTCTTTTTGGTTTTTTGGCAAAAGCAGAATTGGAAGGTAGGGAAAACTCTTTAGTCAGACTTTTCACCACCATGGTATTGTGATTGGATAATTTTGATCGTTTTTGGCACAGAAAAAAGTCAAAGCTTTGAAGTAGTGTGGTAGTTCCTATTTTTCCTTAGTGAAACATTTAAGTGACTGTTTCAGTAGGCACAGACAAAGGATTGAGTCTGTCTGCCATCGATTTAGAATTAGTTTGAAAACAGAGTTTGCCTGTGGCTGAGAAGGAAAAGAAATACTAAATATCTTGCAACACAATTGCTCTTTTAATGTTTCCTTGAGGTGACTCTTCAGCGTAAGATGCTAGGAGAAAATGGCACTAATTTATTGTTTTTAATTGTTTTTCCTGCACTCTCCCCATGAACTTTTCTACTTGGAAATATGAACCATGTGCATGGTTTGCGATTGCAATTCCTATTTGATACTCTGAATTCAGGTAAGATTTTCATGCAAGTGTAAAGCATCAGAGTATGAGGTTTATACCTTTGATACTGGCAGCCTTGGCATGACTGATATGTTGCATCGAGTGCTGCCAGGTATCTGACTCCTCTAGCCCCCAGGTGTTTCTGCAAAGCTTCTAACAGCAGCTTCTAAACCTAGGCTGCAGTAGATTCAGTGGATAAGTAGGAGCTAACAAGGTGTTTCTGTTTAGTGCTGCCAGAGCCACTTTAGGCTAGAAAAAAGCTCTTAAAGATGAGGAAAACAATATTTTCTGCCAGACAAAGTAGAGCTAAGTGCTACAGATGCAGTTAGGTCAAAGATGGGATAAAAATAATTGTTGAAGGAAATAATTTAGAGGATGTTTTAGGTGAATATGCAATCCATAAAAAAGAGAGTGCAATTAGTTTATAAATGTACCAAAAAAAATCCCACCATCATGTTCTTTCATATTTTGATGGATAGTAATCTGTTGTGAATGGCACAGTGGAGTAATTCAGGATACTGCCATGGAGGGGTTCTCCTGAGTAAGACAGCAATGAAGAGGATCCTGCAAAACTGATCTGGTTTAATTCTAGATACTATTTTCATTATTGGTTCTTGAAGATGGACAAGTTACTCAAAGAAGACAGATTCCTGAGACCATCCATAACGTACTAAGATTTATTGTTGACTGAGAATCATGCTGCAAAGCATGATTTTGGTGCAAAGCAGGTTTTGGTGCTTCCTCTTGATGGTTTGTTTGTTTGAAGAGAGTGAAAGACCTGTTCTTTGTAGTTGCTTCTTTCTTTATAATGCTTCTCTCCTGGTCTGGTTGGAATACTTTGAAGTTCATGCTGTGATTAAAAAAAAATCTGTGTGCTCATTAACTCAGAACTGAAGGAGACACTGGGTGTAGGCAGACATTTAAAAAAACCACAGAAACAGAAAAACAATTAGGGTTATAAAAATTCTTTAGCTGGGTCACATCTTCTTTCAGTGTGTCAGCTGCTAATAAACTTTAATTTCGCCTTTCTTTGGTTTATTTTTTTTTTTTTGTTAGCTTGATCCAAGGATCATCCAACCCTTTCTGGCAGAATGTCGCCAAACTATTGCCAAACTAGATAATCAGAACATGAAGGCAATTAAAGGCCTTGAGGACAGGCTTTATGCATTGGACCAGATGATAGCAAGCTGCAGCAGACTGGTGAATGAACAAAAAGAACTTGCTCAGGTAATACCCATTTCTCTGCTCAGAAAGGTTACAACAAAACAATTGAATGTCTTAATGCAAGAGTTTTCAACGTCTTACACTGGAAATGCTGAAAAAGGTGCCATATTCATAATTTGACATTTAAATATTGCTAGTTTTTACATCTTGTGGTCATGTTTTCAGCTTGTAACTCCAACTACCACATTAATTTTTTTTGGAACATCAAATTAGTTGAAAATGCAACAGTGGCAGTTGGATGGCACCAGAACTTGAGTGTAAAGCCTGTATTTATGTCAGTTCATCTGTACTGGAGGAAGAAGTTGCTCTACAAAATAAAAATGTCATACTTAAAATATGCTAGGCTTAGTGCACTAGGAATTTGCAGAGATGTAGTTCACTGTAACTTTGTGAACTGCATATTAAAGCTGCAGGTTTTTATAGCTGAAGTATTTCTGTCAACATTTTCTTGGTTATAATTTGGAATTTTGTAGTTCATTCCAATTCAGCATGAGTGTAAATTGCTGCATTCTGAGATAAATCAGTATATGGTGTTGATTCTGGAATAGAATACATGTAGTTTAACTTTATTTTTATAAATTGGGTTTTATGTTATATTTAGAGTTTTGTTTCCCAGAGCGTCCTCTCTCATTCAGCTTGTAAGTTGCTCACAGTTTAGTAAATGGTTGGCTCTTCCTGTGGAAGAACAGCCTGTACAACTTTTATCATCTTAAATGCAGGCTGGCGACATCCTCCATCTTCAATGTACATCCTCTTTCTTTTTATTGCTCTTAATATTGTTGTCTGATGCTTTGATTTTAGTTCTCTTCTCAGTAGTGTATAAATGCTGATTGCAGACTTTGCAGATGTGTTTTATAGCCTCTTATGACATGATTGCTTTACTTTCAGTACCAAATTAGTAACAGCAGGAGTTTCATTTTCAGCAGCTTTGTATAAGTGTATGATTTATTCAGGCTCTTATTGGTGGTGTCCAGTGATAGGACAAGGAACAGTGGGCACAAACTGGAAAATAGGAGGTTCAATTTAAACGTAAGGAAGAACTTCTTCACAGTAAGGGGAAACAGAGTCCTGAAACAGGCTGCCCAGAGAGGTTCTGGAGTCTCCTGCTCTGGAGAGATCCAAAACCTGCCTGGATGTGTTCTGATAGGATCTACTCTCAGTCTTCCTGTGCTAGCTGGAGGGTTGAACTAGTTGATTTCCAGAGGTCCTTTCCAAGCCCCACCATTCTGTGATTCTATAATTCACTGTTGTCATCAACACCCACTTCAGAAGAAAACAACAAAAACTATTGGCTGGTTTTTGAATTTTTTGTTAAGAAAATAAAGGCTTAATAATCAAGTTGTAGAACTACAAATGTATAGTGACCACTATGATGTTTGAGCAACAAGTTAACAAGTCAGGTGTTTACAGAAGTTAGGACAATAGTTGATCCCTTCCATCCTAGCAGCTACTTTATTGGTACATTAATTTAAATGACCTGTCACCATTGCTAGATAGTTGTGTAAAGTACTTACAGTGTTGTGTTGACAACTATTCAGGAGGGGAAAATCACAGAATCCCAAAACGTTAGTGATTGGAAGGGACCTTTAAAGATCATTTAGTCCAATCCCCCTGCCACAGCAGGATCACCTAGATCAAGTCACACAAGAACATCCCATAAGATTTATTTGTAGTGGGTTATAGAATCAAAAGAAAACAGCTTCAACACTTCTCTATTAGCGTTCTCCTTAGCGTTTACAGTAAGTTGATTTAAATACTTGCCTTCTTACAGAGAATATGGCTCACTTCTATGCTTTTTGATTGCCACAAAACTTGTGTAACAAATGTATTTCTCTTCCTCTAGGGATTTTTGGCTAATCAGAAGAGAGCAGAGAACTTGAAAGATCCTTCTGTACTGCCTGATTTGTGTTTGAGTCATGCAAATCAGCTGATGATTATGTTAACTAATCACAGAAAACTGTTAGATATTAAACAGAAATGTACCACTGCCAAACAGGAGCTTGCAAATAATCTACAAGTCAGATTGAAGTAAGTTGCTTCTGAAGAAAGTTTTCAACTTTACATTACTTCCACTTGCGTCAAGACTGCTGAAAGAAAGTGTTTTAAGAAAATCTTTGGTAGTGCATAGAATTTTTCTTAATGGGAGAGAAAATAAAAGTTCAGTCAGTTGCGTTTGTATGTAAAGGTATTTGTAAGTGTGAAACAAAATGTTGAGGAAAGCTTTTCTTAGCATTTAAGTGGTCTTTGTATCAATGAAACAATATCAGAGAGCTTACAGTCCCCTTTATTCAACTTCAGAAGTCATCAGTTTCTTATACAGAATTTCACTGGCAATTATATTGATATTTTAAAAGGATTATAATAAACAAAAGTGAAACACTCTTCAGTAGCTTGTGGTCACATCAAAGCAGTGGTTGAATTTTCTTGTAGCTCATGAAAAAAAATCAAATTCAGTCACAGCCAGTAAAAGTGGTAATTTTTCATCTGAGCATTGTCCAACACAGAAGGCAGTACGTAGGCTGAATTGCTTGATGTACAGTTTTTCACACTGCTACATCTAGACTTAATAATGCAGCTTTAGAGAATTTTTCACGTCAGGTAAGCAGGACAAGTATACAGAGTTTAATTCATTCTGGAAGGAAAAACTTTACAGTAGTAGCTAAGAATTAGGCAGTGTTGTGACCTTGTTAGATTTGCATGCTAAAGATCGATCAAGGAGAAATTTTTTTGTCATCTTCTTGAAGAGATTGCAGTTTATATAGATGGGGCAGGTGCAGGGTGCAGGAAGATGTAAAGCAGAACCAGCAGTATACTAAGTGACAGAGATCATGCTGGTAAGGTAAAGTACTCCTAAGTAAATCAAAGTGTGAAGGTGTGGAGAATGAATGCATGAGCCATTTTCAGTAGTTACGCTGTGATTTAGTTATGATGGTGTCTGAGCTTAAAATTAGCGTAGTAATTGTATCAACAAGATAATTTGAGATGTGTTTACAAGGTGTGGAAATGTATGTGTTGAATAGATGCTGTAAACCTCTCAGAGTTATGGTCATATTTCTTTGACAGTATTCTTACTCTTGTTATTTCTCGCTAATCCTTTTCAATAAGTACTTTTAAGATTTATAAACAAAAAGATGAAGCTCGTGTGGTCTAGGTGTACCAGCTATTTATTAATTCTTGAAAAAGTTACATTATCTTGCTTTCTGAGATTATGTACACTAAGAGCATTACTTGTCAAAAACAGATCAATTAAATGGTGGTGTTTGTGTTTTGAGTACCAATATGGATATCTGTGAGATGTTATTAACAGGGAACCACATGACTCAATTCTGCATTGCTCCGTGCTTCCAGCTCAGTCACTCGTACTGTGTAAAATAATGTCAGGTTCAATTCCTGATAGGTAATTGTAGTGATACTGGTATGCAATAAAAATTAGTGAGTTCTCTTCTAAAGTGTAACCTGCTTTTGCAGGTGGTGTTGTTTTGTAATGCTTCACGCTGACCAAGATGGAGAAAAACTACAAGCGTTGCTTCGCCTTGTAACAGAGCTCCTAGAAAGGGTCAAGGTTGTAGATGCTCTCAGTACTGTTCCTCAAATGTACTGTCTAGCTGTTGTTGAGGTTGTGAGGAGAAAAATGTTCATAAAACACTACAGGGAGGTAAGTAAGTAAACCTCTGAGACCAGACCTTTGTGTCAGTGTATAAATTAAAAATTTACTATATATTTTTCTCTTCCACAGTGGGCAGGTGCTTTAATAAAAGATGGGAAACACCTCTATGAAGCTGAAAAGGCAAAAAGGGAATCTTTTGGCAAACTCTTCAGTAAGTACTTTTCCTTTTGTGAAATCAGAATTGTGGTTATGTCTGACTGTGGTCTTTGTAGTTAAAACACTTTCAGTAACTGTATAATTAATTTTTTTGATTGCATTTTCTAATTAAGACGGTGTGGCAAACAGTCTCTTATATAAACAAAATATTTTTGTTACTCTTCCTATTAACTGTTTCATGTAAATACTGTGAAAGAGCTAATTAGCTTCATACCTGTGAAGAATATCTATTTATTACATTTGAATGCAGTGGTATTGCTACTACTGCCTCAGTGCTAATTCAGAAAATTAGCAATAATAAAGATCCACATCTAAAAATCCTGACCAGAAGTTTTTAAAACAATAAATAATTGTGTTATGGTAGAAGAAATCTGAAATATTGTTTGTATTACATTCCTTTTTTTTTTTTAAATAACTGTTTTTTTCTTTGCCCAGGGAAGTCCTTTCTAAGGAATCGGTTGTTTAGAGGACTTGAATCCTGGCCTCCATCCTTTTGTGTATGTAGTCAGTACATTTTTGGCTTTCAGTTGATTTTTACGTACAGCACTTTCATAAATAAAAACCTAAGCTTAATTCATCCAAGTTACCTGCCTGTCACATTGCTCTGGCACAGATGAGGAAGCAGGGAGCTAGTGTCCTTTGGTATTTTAAGTGACCTGTATTAACTGTGTTCATAAACAACAGCCTGGTGGGAGAGGAAATGTCAACTCAATACTCTTTGTTAACAAGGAGTTTACATTATTGAACAAAAAAATTGATATTAATAATCAGAAGCCTAGAGGGATAATTTGATCATCTCCTCTGAATAATAGAGCTATGAAATGGACAGTAAAAGATTTTCATGGTTTTCCTTAATCAGTGGAAAAAGCATTTTGCAGGGGCTGTAAAAGTGTAGCTGTAATTGAGTGTTGCCTGTTAACTTTGATTTCATACAGCTTGGTTAATACAAGTAAAAGGACTCTCCCTGATTCTGATGTTACCATCTCACTTTGCTTCGTTTGACTTTGTCAGGCTCTCCTTTGCAGCTTTTTCCTTTCTTTCTTTTTTTTTTTCAAAGATTACTTGGGTATGAGAATGGTACGGATTTCAGTGTTTTAGACACTGAACTAATATTTGACTGTCTGGTTAGCAGCATGTTTAGTAAAGCTTCACTGTCATCTCTTATCCTGTGATTAATTTTTTTTGAACGTATCCTTAATGTTTATGAAACTTGGTAACAGCAAGGAAGTTGGAGTAGATGATTGTTGTAGGTTCCTTCCAATAGTCTACTGCTCCGTGAGGCACAGTGGGTAGAGTTATTGACAATAAATTTATTTCATTTCCTATGGGAGTGGGACCTGATAGTTCCTTTAAAAAAGATGTAGAACCTTTTGAGAGGGAGATCATTGGAACACTTATGTTTCTCTGTTTATTGTTTCAGCTCTTTTTGCTCCTTCATTCGTTATCTTCACACTATTTACCTTAACCAATGACATGTAAACTAATTTCTGATTGCAGACACGAAAACCTCGAAGATTTGACAGTGAGCTTCCAGATATTTCCTTAAGTGACTTGCAGTTTTTGCAGTCTTTTTGTCCTTCAGAGGTACAGCCATTACTCAGGTAAAACAACTTTTTAAACTTTGCGTGTTATTGAAATAGCTTTCCGCTGGTCCCATACACTTCAGGGCCCCTCTTCCCTTGGGTCATTTTTTGTAATGAACAGAGAAGGATATTTTTTGAGCTAATGTAATTCTTGGTCTTTATGCAGTTACATATTCTCTGTGCTCTATGTAGAATCACAGAATCTGAAGCTTGGGTAATTTGAACGCACATTTCTGTGTTGAGATATAAGGGATGTTGGCTGTTCCTCTGAACTGCCTCATAGCTAAAAAAAGGACAAAAAAATACTGTAGGTGTAAAACAAACTCGTAACTTTGTTTTGTCAGATCAGATTTAGATTGATTTGGAGGTTTTTTAATCTGTTTTTTGATAAGTGCTATTCTGGAGGCAATAAAATAAATTTCTTTAGCCCAGCGTGAGATCATTGAGATCTTTTACTGTTTCTTCTCTGACAGGCTGATTTTTCTAAAAGGTGTGTTTTCTGAGTGCCTCTGCTGTCTGCTGAAATCCATCATTTTGTGGAGAAACTCGTTTGCACATTTCTTATCTCCCAGCAAGGAAGCACACTTGCAGATGTAGGCAGGAAAGTTACTGTTTTGTCTTACAGGCAAAATGATCAGATTATTTTCTTATCTAGACCTTGGAGGTGTTTTTCTGTAAAAGCTGTCTGTTAGAGTGAGCTTTCAAAATTGTGTGTCTTAAACCTGTAAGAATAAGATAGAGAGTTGGCAAAAAACAAGCAGTAGCACGTTCTGTTTAAGGTCCTGTCTATCTCTGTCCCTTATCCTCCTAGAAGAGATCTGTAGTTAGAGATTTGCTGAAATTCCTGTTTTCAGTAGTGACCTGAATCCCACAAAGGATGATAAGGCAAATCTAAAAGGAGGATGTTCCATAGTCATTTGTTAGGTTTACTACCAGTATTGGCATGATACTGGTTATTAGTGCACAGTGAAGGAGCTGAATTCACTGGTGTTTTCCCCTGTGTTTTGTACCGACATTCTTCTTCATTCAGAATTCCTGGCCATCCTTATGGTATTGCTGCTGTAATTAATAGTACATGTTGTGAGTTAGTCTGCTTGACAGAAGGGTTGTGCTAGATTGTACTGTTGATTATACACCCTTTTAAGTTTTCTTGCTATGCTCTTAGGCTTGGTCCTCAGTGACTCTATAGGGGTAAAAAATAAGTGCAAACTATACTGTCATGTTGTAGATATTTACCTGATTTTGGTGGTTTGTGAGACGTATACAAACTTCTGTGAAGGTTGGATTGAGTTCAGGAAGAATTTTGTGTTGCTATTGTCAGAAAACCAATGACTAACCAAACTGGTTTAGTTCGTCCAATTGCAGTGACTTAACTTTCCACTTGATGGCAACAGAGGTGGGATTATGTCATGTTCCTACTGGTTTCTGATTGCATTTGATGGAAATACTGGTGGTAGTCAGGGATTTGCAAAACTGTCTCACACCTTGCTAGGCACTGAGCTTCAGTCAAACGGACCCAGCGCAGAGTGCTTTTCTATCAGCACTGAACCTCTGGCCTGCATAATTAATATGATGCTTCTGTTTACTTACTTCAATCTTCAGAAAATGTTTGAGCAATTGCTAAAAATCTTAATTCTGCGGGAATACCACTTGCCCCAGTTATTGACTAAAAAGTACAAAATACATTGAAGTGTTATCTGCTTTTATTATGTTGTTTGTCAAAATGAACTTTGCCTCGTGGTTTTAGTGGAGCAATTGAAAACTCCAAATATATAGACTCTCAAGAAAAACTAAATGCTACTTTTCCAGAGGTTTGAAGGCTTATCTTGTATCACATGCAATCTCATCAAAATTAGTAGAGAAGTAATAGCTACATCAAATGAAGAGCTGGATTGGAAAGAATCCAACTGGACAGAAGAATACTCATTTGCAAAAACAAGGGCTTCAGTTACAGATGTAATTACTATTAATTATCCTCTGTATTATACTGTGATCTAGATACTACTTGCAAATGTTTTCCTCAGAAGGAAGGACTGACTTACTACTTCCCCATCATTGTGTTTACTCCTTAAAAGCTCTGAAGTTCTTTGATTTTAAAAAACAGATACAACGTGATCTTAGTTGATTTTCATGTAAAATAGATTAAATGAAAAAAGTACAAACTATTTACAGAGGGAAGCTTAATCTTGTTGGAATAGACACATAATCATTTAATATACTTCAGTATTAGATGAAGAATGTGGGGAAAAAACTAATCCTATACTGTTTTTAAGGGTTCCCATACTTTGTGACTTTGAACCTCTTCACCAGCATGTACGTGCTCTACATAACCTGGTAAAGGCAGCACAGAGTTTGGATGAAATGTCACAAACCATTACAGACCTACTGAATGAACAAAAGGTAAATGGTGTTTTTGTTTTCTTTATCAAAGAAAAGAGCATATTAAAGAGTAGAGTATTTCCATAATACTGTTGTATCACCCACTTCAGAAAGAAATTGTTTTTACAGATGTAAACATTAGTTGGTCACGTAACTGCATAATGTAAAATAATAATAGCATACTAGTAAATATTCAGAGGATTTTGAGATCTTCAACAAACGAGTCAGAGTAGTCAAGATCACACACAGCATCACACAGAACATTAGGGATTGGAAGGGACCTCGAAAGATCATCCAGTCCAATCCCCCCCACCAGAGTCACCAGTCAAGTTTTCCAGTACTTATTCCAGGTACTAGGTTTTCAAGGAATAGAGACAGAATCACAGAATGTTAGGGATTGGAAGGGACCTTGAAAGATAGAGTCCAAACCCCCTGCCACAGCACGATCACCTAGATCAAGTCGCACAGGAATATGGCCAGATGGGTTTTAAACATCTCCAGAAAAGGAGACTCCACAACTCCCCTGGGCAGTCCCTTCCAGTGCTCTGTCACCCTCACCACATCTCATATTAATGTGATACCTCCTGTGTTCCAGCTGACACCCATTGCCCCTTGTCCTATATTGAATATTTAACAATTCTTTATATTGCACAAAAACTGTAGAATTAGTCTTAATATTTCTGTTCTCTACCATCTTGCAAACCACTGTGACCTAAGTGTATGTTCCTTTGCTGCTTTCATTTGTATTTCATATAGTTGTTACTTCTTGATATTTGCATTGCTTCATAAGTCACTTTGGCACAAGCCATTAAGGAGAATTTAAGGCCTTGTTTGGTTGATTGTCACTTTGAAAGGAGGTTGTAGAGAGGTGGGTGTTGGTCTCTTCTCACAAACAAGTGAGGGATAGGACAAGAGGAAATGGCCTTAGGTTGTGCCAGGGGAAGTTTAGGTTAGACATTAGGAAAATCATCTTGGTGGGTGTAGGCATCAGGTCTTGGAACAAGCTGCCAAGGATTGGGTTGAATTGCTGTCCCTGGATGTGTTTAAAATGGAGCTTAGGGGCATGATTTAGGCTTGGGACAGTTGGGTTAATGGTTGGATCTGAAAGGTCTTTTTTGCAACCTGGATGATTCTAGGATTTTATGACTAGCCTGAGTATGAGGTGTCAGCTACTCATGTATTGCAGGTCCTGCATTTGGGAGAAGAAATATGTGCAGTATTTTTCTTTGAATACAGAAGGAACAGATGGCAGAAAGATCTTTTTCTAGTTTCACTCTGCCTGTCAAGCAGATTCTTTCCCTTAGAAACTTGGTTTCTGCCAATCACTTTTGCTTCTGTGCATTCAGCATAAAACACACCGAGAATATAAAATACTCCAAGATACACCAAATGGGGTCTTTTTAGCTTCTGAGTATAGCCTGTCCCACCAAAACTGTTCTAGCAATGCTTAATATTTTATATGAAGTTGTCTGCTTCAAATTAGATTTGTTTAGCCGTTTTGCTATAGAAAAAAAAAAGATGTGATGTTTGTTGGACTCCATGTTATGGTCTGTGATGTCTGTACTTTGCTGACTAGAAAAGTCTTTAACTGCCAAGTTTTGAATTAACACGTTTCTACTCAAACCAGGTAACATGAAGCCCTTATTCCTCCGGAATTTGGACAAGAGACTTACTGAAAGTCATTCAATTATGTAAAATACTATATCTAGGCAGCTCTTTGTTCTGTAATAGAGAAAAGGTATATAATTTGTGTAATTTCTTAGCTGTTTTCTGTTTATGAAGACTCAAAGAGCTGTTAAGAATAATTATGTCAGGATCTGACCTCACTGTATTAGCCAACGAAATAACTAGGAGTGGTGTAAATCTTATGAAATCTGGGAGTTCTCTGGACATGGTTTTCCAAGAGACCATAAAACCAAGGCTTGCAGAGTCAGGAGAGTGAAATCAATCAAAGGAGTAAGTTGCAATTCAAAATACACACAATAACAGTCATAATAATAATAAGCAGGAAAGATGCTTTTCTTTGTCCGTTTTGGTTCATACTTGGTTGTCTGAGAAATTTGTACCAGCATCTGTCTGAACAAAATAGATGTTTGCCAAATTAGGAGAATTCGTGTTGCCTACTTTTCTCTTGCAGTGCTTTGACCAGTTGGATTCTTGCCTGACTCAGAAATGTCAAGTGCTTAGAAAGATTTGTCTGATTGTCTTTTTCCTTAGAGAAAATTGCATTGGACCATTCACAACGTCATCTTTAAAGTGCCCATTTCTGTGTGTAATTTCAGTGATTCATTTAAACTCTTTTTGGAATTGAAGCAAGTACATCTTTCTTTAGAGAGTGTTTTTCTTTCTCAGCAACTGTGCTCTTGTTATCATTTGATGAAAGATCCTTGGTCTTTCTCTGTGTTGCTCTGTTTTGCAGATGATCTAGAAGTGTTTTTCGTACTACTTTTGTCTGTGTTTGTGGTTTTGTTTTTTTGCACAGAATTGCTGAAATAACTTGAAAATGTTCATTTCTTATCCTTAGTACTGCTGGGAGCTGGCAATTTGCAGGTTTAATTAGAAGGTTGAATAAACATTTAGTAATAGACCTGAAGATGCCTACAGCTTCATGTACCTACACATTCTGTTGGTGAGCTGTGAGATTTTGTCCTACCTCGCTGCAGAGTTGATAACCTTGAAGGTGTTGGGTGTTGCTTATACAGCAGAATGGTGCTCTCTCAAGGAGATGCATTTCACCCTAACCTTGCTTTCCATTCCAGTGACAGCAGAAACCTGGTTCTTTAAGATGGACTGGGATACTTTTCCTGGCTTGTTGGACATGCAGCAGTTTAGATCCATCTGGGGTGGGAGTTCACCCTACTTCATCAGCCACAGCAGCTGGTCTTTGGTAGTTGCTTTAGACTGAATAGTAAAGCTGTGGCTGCAGACCAGTAAGCAAAGTGCAAGCATGAGTGGAGTTCTAGAATATTACTGGAGGTGTTAGTAGCATTTCTTTGTGTCTCCATGATTATTCTTATTTCAACTTTCATGTTCATAGAACATTAGTGATGACATCATTCTCTGATACCAGTTTCTCTCTTCAGTTTTGTATCAGAGTAGTTAAGTAACATTGATACTGGTTGTTGTCACTTCTTTGAAGTCTGTTTTTGTTTTTAACGCTTTCTGCTTATTGGTTGCGGTTGCAGTTCATTGCAGTGTAGTGGTCTCAAAGCAAAGGTGTTGCTGTGTTGTCTCATTTCCGTGATACAAACAAAGTTTAAAGAGATCAGTGGTTGGGTTTAAGGTGCCTGTAGGAGTCAGATAAAATGATTAAGGTGACTCTTCCACAGTTGGTAGGTAACATGCTATCCTTTATTGGGAATTTCTCTTCTAAGAGAAGTTGGCTTTTCAAATAACTGTATGAATCCAGTACTCAGCGTCTTTGAAAGGCTTTTTTAGTCAGCACTTACTAACATGAATACAGACAGTGTTTTCTATGTAATGAACACATTTTTTTACAGTGAGTTTTCGTCACTGGATTTCAGAATCATTCTGTTTTACTTCCATATAGATACAAAGGCTAATGGAGGTGGGGTGGCATATCTGCTACACTGATGAGTGTCAGAGCTGGAAAGAGATTCTTCCTAAATCTCAGTTTAGAATTCAAGAGTCAGATTACTCTCTGTTAAGAGAACATTAACATGGTTCAGAGAAAAGTAGGATCCTTTTTGGGTAACAGCCATTTGTGAAAGATAGAGAAAACAACAATCAGATACTCAATTGAGTAGCTGAGTTCAGTAGATGGCAAAAGTTTCTTCAATAAAAACTAACATAGTAAAGAGCATCAGACATGTGATTTAAATGCTTCGAGATAGTGGGGGTGGTTTGGAAAAGAGGCACTAGCAGAATTGTCTACTGTTAACTTTTTGAATAAGAGCGCTAGTCTGAAAGATCTCCATCACTTTGACAGAATATCTTATTGGAATCTTTTATTGCAAATGTATTTCCAGAAATCTTTAGGAACTGTTCCATTTCAGGATGGTCACGTTTCCTCAGATCAGTAAGGTCAAAACAGTCCTTTACAGGTCAAGTATGGAAAAGCAATGTAAAGGTTGAGCAATGGGGTTACAGATGAAAGTGTCAGATCTTTCAGAGCGCTGAGCCATTCAAAAAAATCAGTGTCTCTTCCCACTTCCTGATGGTCCCACTCAAACCTCTTCATCCAGTGTGTCACAGTTACTCTCCATACATATTTTAACAGGATGTACATCACTGCCATTGTCTTTGAAAATATTGCTTCACTAGCCATCCCATTTCAAACTTCCTCAGAAAAGCATCCTTCGTGGATACTGAGGCTGTATGCTGCTTTTTGGCTTCCACTGGGATATCTTCTGCAGTTGTTGAAGCTTACGATTTGTTTCTTTATTCCAAGAGTCTGTAGATTATTGTATTGCTGCCTTTGGTGTTTCCATACTCTCTGTTGCACTGCATAGTTAATAAGGTTCTGCAGGTTGACCATTTGTTCCGAGTTCTGGTAGATGTGAAGATAGTAAAGACAGACAACTTTAGTACACACTTCACTTCTGTCAAACAAAGCTTGCAAGCTGTAAATTTATTATGGTAAATCTAATAAATACATAGCAAGTGTAGAAAATCTACGACTAAAATCTAATCTGATACTGTAAGTTAAATTGATGTTTAGTCACACAGAAGACGCTTGAAAGTCACAGAACACAGGCTCTTTGCAGAGTCTCTAGGGCCTTGCTGAGGCTGATTATTTTCTGAAGCATTTCAAAATGATGCTTTATTGAATTTTGAGTGCATAGACATAAGTACATGTAGTTTGATCTGTAGTTACAGCTGTGCTATAACCAAACTTCACCTAAATTCACTTAAAGCATGAAATCCATGGCAGTATAGAGAATATAGAAGTCTTTGAAATAGCAAAGGTTGATTTTTCAACTCTGTGCATGAGTTTACACTTTACAGTGGAGTATGCAGTGGAGCTTCCTATTACAGTCAACTAGAACCTCTGATACTGAGATTTAAACATGTTTTTCTAATCACAATTAATTGGAAACTGTATTTGAAGGTAAGTTTTTAGCCTTTGAATAATCAGAAGCACTGGAATTAATCAGAATTACTTGGAAAAAGTTTCATGAAGATGGAATCTTTACCTAATCTTTGTATTTGCTTAAAAGCTACTGTTACCCATTGGCGATTGTGAGTCATTATTCTAACCATATTGAACAATCTGGGGCTACATAATCAGATTGGTTGTACTCAAGATCTAGAGGCAAAGTGACAAAAATTGGGAGTGAGCGTCGAGCATTGTGAGCGGCATCAAGGGAAAAAAAAATCTACTCAGGCTGTCACGTCTTGCATTCTGAAAAGCCAGAACATTGCTTTTAATTAGAATGCACCCTTCATTACACCCTGCTGCTTCTACTCTCTCACAAGCAGAACAATTCTCGTGTTTTAGATGTGTTAGTAGTCCAATTTTTGTTATAGTAAAGCTTTTTCGCAGTTCAGTGTATTAATAGTGACTGTGTTACCTTGGTTTTTAATAGCGGTACTAGCAACAATAGAGTAAAAATATTTTAGTGTCAAAATTACTAGAAAGACTGAAATCAGTAGGTTGTTAGAAAATAAATCCTGTTTCTGACTGGTTACTTCAGTGGTTTGGTATAATCCAGACTTAGGTTTCAGCCTTTTTGTATACAGTTATATGTGGTCTGTGTAGGACTTTTAGATGGGTGAACATGTGGTAGTTAAGTGTCTACAAATGGTGCTTTTGAACTCATTGGAAAAGCTCTCTGAACTTCTGCAATTTTTATTCAGATTTTAGCCATACGTGTTTTGGGCTGTTACAGATAACAAGACTGACTTGTTCTTGTTTTGTTTTGTAAATTTTGATCCTTTTAAAGTATTAACAGTTTGGCCAATCACTTAATTGTGTGTTGCCTGTTTTGTAACTCACAGGCCTCCACCAGTCAAGCATCGCCACAATCTGCTACCACACCAAGGATGGAAAGTACAACAGGAACCGCAATTGCTACCTCGTCCAGAACTCCTCCATCACTCAGTCTTCAGGGTCCCCTGTGTCCTTCTGTGTGTCCCCCAGCTCCATTAGAGGAATTATCTCCAGACAGTATTGATGCTCATACATTTGATTTTGAAACCATTGCCCATCCAAACTTGGAGCAAGCTCTTAAGCAAGGGTCATTGGACTTGGATTCATTAGCAGAGAGTCCAGAATCTGACTTTATGTCAGCAGTAAATGAATTTGTAATAGAAGAAAATCCAGCATCTCCTAATGTAATAAGTGATCCACAAAGTCCAGAAATGATGGTGGAATCCCTTTATTCTTCAGTCATCAATGCAATAGATAGTAGACGTATGCAAGATACAAGTTCTTGTGTGAAGGACATTTCAGTAGAAAATGCTTCTCCCAATGTTTGCATGGAGAAGTGTAGGGTTATTGCACAAGACTCAAAGGTACATTTAAGAGACATAAAAGAAGATCTTTGCCACTTTAGAACACTTGTACAGAGAGAACAGTGTGACTTTTCGAACTCTATAAAATGCACTTCACTAGAAATAGTAAATACTATTGAGAGGGTAAAGATTTCACTCGAAAAAACACTAACAGATAAGCACCAGAAAGAACTACAGTCTTTGAGAAGTGAATATGAAACTAGAATTAGTAAGTTATTAGAGGATGACGAAGAAAGTAAGAACAAGATTAAGAAGTTAAAAGGTGACTTACTAGGCCTTGAGGAAGTTCTTCAGAATAAGAATGATGAGTTTGCAATGGTGAAAAATGAGAAAGAAGCAGTAGTTTGCCTTCAGAATGAGAAAGACCAGAAATTACTTGAATTGGAATGCCAAATGGAGACACAAAATTGTGAAATTAGGGAACTGAGGCAGTCACGTGAGATAGTACTTGAAGACTTGAAAAAACTTCACGTTGAAAACGATGAAAAACTACGGCTGCTGAGGGTAGAACTTGAGAGCTTAGAGCAAAGCCATTTAAAAGAACTGGAAAACAAATTAGAAGCTAGGCACTTAGAGGAATTTGAGAAGGTGCTAGCTGAGCACAAGGAATGTTTAGATAAATTACAGAAAGAGAACCAGCATACACTTGAACAAATGCAGGAGTCTCATGCGGTCATTGTGCAAGAGAAACAACAACAAGTAGAAGACTTACAACTCAAGGTTTCAGATCTGTCTGATTTGAGGTGCAAATTAGAAGTTGAACTTGCCCTGAAAGAGGCAGAAACTGACGAAATGAAGCTTCTTCTGGAAGAAAGCAGAAATCAGCAACAAGAGACCTTAAAATCTCAGATTGATAAGGAAACTGAAGGCCTGAGAAAGGAGATAGATAAATTAAATAACACGATACAGCTTAACAGTGAAGAATATCAAGTGGGCTTATTGGAACTAAGGACTCTGATGACAATGGAGAAAGATCAGTGTATTTCCGAGCTAGTAGACAGATATGAAGAAGAATCAAATATGCTTAGAACTGAGTTAAATAAAATTACGCTTCTTCATCAGAAAACTTCTGAGGCAGAAAAAAGACTTTCAGAGCAAATAACAGAACTACAAAGGAAGTTAGAGTTGGAAGCAAATGCCCTAGAAAAGGCAAAAACAGAACAAACATCTTTGTCTGAGCAGCAGGAAAAGTACGAAGCTATTATCCGTAAGCTTAATGAAGAGAAGGAACTGTTAGTATCTAACCAAGAACAAGACAGGCAGTTGCTCATCCAGAAGCTCAATTGTGAGAAAGAGGATGCAGTACAAACTGCTTGTAAAGAGTTTGAATTACAGAGGGAAGCTGCTGAAAAAGGGCTTTTGGAGAAAATACAACAACTTGAGATGCAAGTAAATCAGAGGTACTGTAAGAATTGTTACTGTGCTTTACTAGTATTTTAAAATAATTAATAAGATGCATTCATGACATTACAGTAAGTAAAATGTCTGTTTGTTTGTAATAGTGTTCATCTGTGTTGGGTTCTATGTATAAGTTACTTCCGTTTTCTAGGTAGTGATATTCCTGTCTCCCCAGTTAATCTCAAAGATTGTTAAATATTTCACACAATATTATTTCCAGACAGCTATGAAGGTTTTATATTTCAATCTTACAGAGAATGTCGTGTAGCGTGTTGCCTGAAATTTTGATGTTGATGGTCTCAGCCTCTCTCCCATCCTTTTCTCTGGCCTAAGCACCGTGAGCATGCTGTTCTTCAGCTAACTATACGCTCTTCTGTATATATCATATGTATAATTTTTTATATATATAATTGTGTTGCTGACTAAGAACTGTCTCATGGCCACCTGAACTTCCACTGACTTCAGCTGCCACAGATATTTCAGAGTCTTCGGTTTGAGCTTTATAGTGAATCACACATAGGAACCATCATTTTAAAGAACATTGTAACATCATGGTTCTTGATTGTTAGTTTCTGCAGTGTTTTTCCATTTTAAACAAAAAAATGCGTTTTTGTCCTGCCATAAATGTTTAGAATTACTCTTTCTGACTTCTCATATCTCCTTACAATTCATAGTGCCCATCAGCAGGGTAGGTTATGGTGTTACAGAATTCGGAAATGCTGGAGTTTGTCCTTTATGTTCCTGTAGTGTGAAGGAAGGCAGCAGACAGATCTTATTTGACCAATATGTAAACAGCATTTTTTTGTAGGTACTGTGATTTACCAAGTGTGTGAAATGGGGAGAGACCTATAAAAGGGACAGAAGGGCAAAAAAGCCAGAAGGGTACTGCAGAATGTGAATACAGACTTAAGTTAACATTCACCTTTTGAAGATCAATGTCATGTTAAAAAAAGGGTCAAAGAGATGTTACTCAGATTTTAACACACACAATTCACTTGTGGAGTGCAAGGGAAATCTGAATATGATGTCACTTGAATTTTCAGTCCCATTACCCCAGGATGTTGATATATCCATCATTTGAATTATATCAGTGTCTGTGTTTTGTATGTCAGTGTAGGAAACGCATCTCAAGATAATTATTATGGGGGTTCAATTAAGATTGACATATAAGAACAAAGTATTTTTTAATGGCAAAAGGTGAAATGAGAAGAAAGGTACTACTAATGTGCAGTAGAAGCTTTAAAAGCTTGACTCATGAGGTAAATGTTGTAGCTGTGTTACCAAGTTTCTTTAAACTACCCCATCGACACTGCACAGCTGTTTGGAGTCTTACACAAGCTGGATAAAATATATAGTAAAGTATTTCATTATCTGCTTCAGTCTAAACAAGTGTTAGTTATTCAGTTCTGTGAAGTAATTTAGTTTCATCATGATGTTGAAACAAGTCTTGTCTCCTAAGGCCCCTCCTTATACCTTTAAAATACTGTTAGGTTTTTTCTCTAGGAGTAAAGACTTGCTGTGTTTTATATGTGGCTACTTCAGAGTCCCTGTCTAGCTGTTTGGATTTTGAGTTCCTAAAACCCCAAGTTGTGTCAGTAATTTGAGTTGACTTGTTATCCTCACACAGTCATTGTTTAGTGATTAACTTTTAACAGGAGAAGCCAATTTTTAGTTGGCTTGTGGCTGTATGCTTGTCAGATAAACATCCTTTTCTGCAAGAGCAGTTGCACTGGCTGTCCAGGACAGGGAGATGAATGCGCTCACATCATCACAGATGACCTGATTGTTGCCTTGGTATCAGGAATTTAGTTTTTGAATTCACATGAAAACTAACAAAAATATTTAGGTATGGCAAAGAAATGTTTATGACTTGTGCATTACTAATATATAAAAACTAATGTGGTTGGGTTATAATGTGCTTCAAATTCAAGTTACTGAGATTATGAAAGACAGTAACACTGCAAGGCATTTGTAAGCTTCCAATTTAATCTTTCAACTGTATGTAGTAGCCAAGATTAACTGAAAAAAGAAAATCTCTGTAATGACTTGTGGTGTTAAGCAGTTTGCTGGTTAGTTAAAAGATGTATAAAATGATAAAGAATGTTAAAAATAGAATAGGAATCCTAACTACTTTGTAAGCTTAGTTACAGCTTCGATGTCTTCCTGCCTTGGTATGGTCCAGCCGCTTCTATCAGACCACCACTAGTGAAGCTTCTCTGTAGAGCATGTTCTCTCTTTCACAACTAGGCTTAATTTAGAAATAAATTGAAGGCTAATCCAGCGTGAAAATGCTTCGAAGTGGCACAAAAAAAAAAATTAAATAATTTCCCCAATATCTCATGACCTGCTTTGTTCTCTGCTTCTGTTTTCTGCAGTGCCACTCTGAGAACTTACATCTTACTGGTGTCTCTGAAGTTTTGTACCCTTTAGTCTTAACAGAGAAGCTTTTCATTATGAGGCATGAATAGTTCTTGGAGCATTTTTAAAATGGCTTAGGTTGGAAGGGACCTCAGAGATCATCTAGTTCCAACCCCCCAGCCTTGGGCAGGAACACCTCTCACGAGACCAGATTGTCCAGAGCCCTGTCCAATCTGCGATCTGACTTCTCTGGGCAGCCTGTTTCTAATGACTCACCATGCTCATAGTGAGGATTTTCTCTCTAAGATATAATCTAAATCTCTTCTCTGTGCTGAGCAGCCCCTATACCCTCAGCCTGTCCTCATGGCAGAGGTGCTCCATGAGGAGTTGTGCTTATATTAGGTGTTGTTCATATATTACCCGTGATGTTTTGCCGTAAGCACAGCCTGCTGTTGGTCAGGACACTTTATCTATGATTTATTTCCAGGCTGTGGTGACTGGAGAGGACAGTTGACATGTGTGTAAATGGTGAGGTAACTTTGGGGGATCTTATCTATAAATACTCTCTAACAAAGGGATTTCTCCTACCCAGTATTATTCAGTGATGGTTCTGGATAACCTAAGCCAAAACACAGAAGAGTGTGTTGAATGTGTTTGGTTCAGTGATGGCCTTTGTTTGGCCTGTATAACGTCTGGTGTCAAGAGCCATTGAAGGTTGTTGTCATTCCTGTCTCCATGGTTGTTGGTGCTTTCATTATTTATGATCACTACTAGTGTCCTCCAGATTCTACAGTTTTGAGTTTAATGTTTGGATTGCTGTCCTGGTTTTATTGCTGAACTGCTTTAATTATGATAGTCCTGGAGGCTTTGCATTTTGACGTACTAAGAACATTCATCTTTCTTTATCACTTTCTGCAGCTTCTGTGATGTTACAAAAGCAAAACCCAAAGCCCTCAACAAAACTTCAAAATTAAAGCCAAGGTGTAGTACACTAAAAAGCCAGGATGCCCAAGAGTAAAAATTCGATGAGTTGCTCATGATTACAATGTAAAATCGAATAATAATGTAATGACTTAATTAGAATGCAGTGTTTATTAAGTACCTCAGGAAAAAATGTGACTTGTTTCTTCTGTGTTTGTTTAGTTCATGTATTCTAGGACTGTATATAGTGCAAATTTTAAGTCTTGATATTTTCTTTTAAGTCCTCCCACTGAATCATCTGCTGAATCAACTTTGGTTGCTGAACTTCAAGAGAAGCTTCAGGAAGAAAAAATGAAGTTCTTGGAGCAACTTGAAGAGCATGAGAAAAGAAAGAATGAAGAAATGCAGAACATCAGAACATCCCTTACTGCAGAACAGCAGGTAAGTTTGACTCTATTTTATTACTTTTGCTCCATGACAATTGCATGTTCACCTTAAATATCTGAACTGGGCAATGCAGATTCAATTTTTGTCATGTATGACTTCTGCTTAGGTCGTTGTGCTAGTACTGTAAATTTTTATTCATTATTTCTCTTGAAATCCAGGAAGATAACTGGGTAAGTATAATTTAAGTTAACAACAGAAAATTTGTGGACAACACAAAATAATTTCTCTGAAATACTAATTGATTTGAAACACTGCGTACTGGCTTTTCATCTTTAGTGGCCTGGGCAGGTGGCATTTGAAGTTCAAAGCAAATACTACATTTTAATAAACTTAGAAACATCTTTAGGTGCTCCACACCTTGAAACAAAATCTTATTGCACTGCTTTATGATTAAATCTGTACCCACACTTATTTTCCTTTCAAAGCATCTTCAGTCTCTCAAATTTTGTAGATGAGTCTTCAGTTCTTAAATTAAGTCTCTGTTAGTAATAGCTATTATCTGTAGCTTTGCATTTAAACACTTAAAAAGGATTTGCTGGCTTAAGCATCTCTAATTTTGCTGTGGTAGGGTCAAATAAGGACAAAGAGACAGTGAAATCAGCCGGTTTGGTGAGTGAACACCGAGTTGGTGCAGAGCGCAGAAAATTGCAGACAGTTATAAAAAAAAGGATTATTTTTGAAATGTTCAGACTGAAGCATCACAACTGAAGTGAGCCTTACGTAGTACATCACAAAGAAATGTTTCACACAGTAATCACAAGATTTCTTTTTCCATCAGAATATGCCTTGGTATCCCATTTTTCTCAGTAGCTAAAAACGTTCCTCATTTGTGCAGCATAGCTTACTTGAAGGGAAGATTCTGAGGCAGCAGATTCCAAAGAAAGAGTCAACATTGATTATAAAAGCACAAAACAACAAAAACCCAAAAAAACCCCTGCAAAACCAAACAACAAAAACACCCCAAACCTATAAAACCAGTCAATGAGTCAGTGCTGGAAGCTTACTGGACTGACTCTGCTGATAACTGAATATTCTGGGTATTTAACCTCACATTGGATGTCTTTTTTTCCCCCACTCTCCTGTTAGAGTTACTGTAGTGGTGTTTGTTACGCCTCAGGAGTGTGCTGTTTTTCTGCTACCTAGAGGCTGCTGTGCACTGTATAAGGTGTTTAACCTGCGTTGTAAGACTGAAAATTGGTAGATGTAAATCTAAAAAATCTTAAAGATCACTAAAAGAGTCAGGTTGTAATTTAAAATATTATTTTAATTGATGGTTGGTGTTAATTTTTGTGCCTCTGTTCAGCACAACCTTAACAGTAGAAGGGATGAGGGCATATTGGTTAGTGGAAGGGTTGAGGAAGCAGAAAGATTTGTCAGGCAGATAGAGAAGGATGTGCGTAGGCTCTTTTATGTTCAGTTATTCAAACGATTAGTCAGGATTCTGGTATGACTTCTGCATTAACTAATTGTTCACGGAGGAATTAATGCATGCATTTTTAATTCAGATTCTAAAATATTATTCAAGGATATAAATAATGATAATTTTCTTTGTTATTACGTGTGCCATATCTTAGAATCATAGAATCACAGAATCATTCAGGTTGGAAAAGACCCTTTTGGGATCATTGAGTCCAACCATCAATTGTACTCTAGAAGTTCACCTGTAAACCAGATCCCCTAACACCACATCTAAGCGTCTTTTAAACTCATCCAGAGATGGTGACTCAACCACCACCATGGGCAGCCCATTCCAGTGCCTGACCACTCTCTCCGTGAAGAATTTTTCCCTGATGTCCAATCTAAACCTCCCCTGTTGAAGCTTGAAGCCCTTCCCTCTGGTTCTGTCACTAATTACCTGTGAGA
>JAOXOE010000343.1:28272115-28288034 GCA_028565055.1 Phoeniculus purpureus | reverse complement strand
TAAATACAGAAAGGGCAGGTGTCAGGAGGATGGAGCCAGGCTCTTCTCAGTGTCATCCAATGATAGGACAAGAGGCAGTGGTTGTAAGCTGGAACGCAGGACATTCCATAAAAATATGAGAAGGGACTTCTTCACAGCGAGGGTGAGAAAGTACTGAAAATGGGCTGGCCAGGTAGGTTGTGGAGTCTCCTTCACTGGAGACGTTTACAACCTGCCTGGACGTGTTCCTTTGCTGTTTGATCTATGTGATCCTGCTGTAGCAGGAGGGTAGGACTTTCTTTCAAGATCTCCCTTCCAATTGCTAATCTTCGTGATTTTGTTGTTGCTGAAGCTATATTTAATTTATCAGATATTGATTTTTAAAGAATATGAAATTAATTGATTCAAGGATCCACAATCCTTATAGTAGACTTCATTACAGCCAGTTCATTCCTGACACATTTATATCTCAATTCGTAAATTGAAGATAGAAGTCCTCTACATTGCCATTATAATCTTTACTTATCTGCCTAAAGAGTTAATTTCTATGAGTTGTGTTGACATTACTTGTCTGATATTGAAAATAACTGAAAAACAGTTAATCATTGGCCTCTTGACATCAATTTATTTACTATACAGTTATCTCTCTTGTTGAACAAACTGATTTACTTCTCACAGCCCTCACCTATAGATCACATTTTTGAAAAGTCATTATTCTTGTTTCTGTCTTGGATTCCCCATATCTTGTGTACATTTTCTTGTGAATTGAGTGTTTCTTAAATTGGATCAGGTTTCATTATGTAAAAATATTAGTAACAGAATTATTACTAATAAAAATATTAATAATTATAGATATGTAAATATTTTTAGCATATAATATACATAAATGTAATGCAGAGAAATATTTTACTTCTGTTTATTTGTTGAGTAGACCTATGTTAGGAATACTGTCTGACTGAATGAATGTTCAATGAGTATCAAGTTGAGGATAGACCTTCACTGTAAAACTATGAAGTAATCTGAATTTTGGTATTTAGTAGTAAAATAATTTCATCGTTCGAAACAGGTACATCACAGACAAAGGAAGAGTCACTAATATACTTGTTAGATGCCTGGACAGTAATATACTCTTCAGTAAGAAAACATCAAAGATTCACAGAATCATAGAATCACTGAATGTTAAGGATGAGAAGGGACCTTGAAAAATCATCTAGTCCAATCCCCCTGCCACAGCAGGATCACCTAGACCAAGTCGCACAGGAACATGTCCAGGTGGAATACCTAGAAGAATACTTTGAAAGTGCAGAACTTTCCCAGGAGGGTAATTTTTCTGCATTTCAAAATAAAATCCCCACTGAGCAAACGTGGGCAGTGAGTGTGTGTATATATAGGTGTATCTTCCAATCCAAGTGTCTTCATCCTTCCTCCCATCTGCTGCATACATAACAATCCACTAGCTTATGTCCTCTGTATCTGATTTTCTGTTTCATCTATAACTCTTACCTTTCTCTTTTTTAATCAATATGCTGATGGAATTATTATCCCTTACTTTAAGTTCATTCTAAGGTTTTATTAGATGCTGCTTTTCAGCAAGCAGCCAGTATTGCGTGATCTTCAATGATCCACTTATCTGTCCTTGGGCACAAACTTACAGTGCCATCATGAAAACAGTCTGAGCAGAAGTTTTGGTCTCTCCTTATGTTGGTGGATGATGTGAGTCAAGGCACCGTGTGAAAATGCTGTTTAAATTTCTGAATCTCAACTTTTGTGTATTTGAGCTATTTAACACCTTGTGGTTGAGTCACCATCCCTGGAACAATTTAAAAGATACTTAAATGTAGTGTTGGGGGATCTGGTTTAGGGATGAACTTGTAGAGTAGGGTTGATGGTTGGACTCGATGATCCCAAGGGTCTTTTCCAGCCTGAAAGATTCTGTGACACTTTCCAACAGATTTATTCAGAGTGAAGGGCAGGGAGAGTTGGTATTTCTTAGACATTTAATTCAGCACTAAGTGTACATAGCTGTGACATCCGAGTCCATCGTGCAAATGTGGCAAGGGATGTTTGAACAAGAGTTACTCAGGTGTTTAAGAGGAAGCATTTTAAAATGTGTTATAAAATACACAGTTTATATTCCAGTGTGCCAGACTGGCATAGGAAGATTTGATCCTGACCTGCTTTAGATTTAGTCCCAGTTTAGATTTCTCAGGGTCATTAAAACACAACAGACAACCGAAGACAGCGTTTGTACTAAAGACAAATAAGAAGCTTTATTTGCACAGAGTAAAGAAGGGATTAAAAGAAAAGTGAATAAATTAACCTGCTGATAAACCCACCAGCTGATAACTGCTGATAAGACCTCAGTCCTCTTTTGAAAGTTTTCCCCTATGTTTTCATCTTTTGGTGTCAATCAGCTGCCGTTGCCTTTTTGAGAAGCAGCAAGGAAATCTGAGTCCTATTAACACGGACACAGCAGTGTATTTCTGGGATGGCTTCTAGTTTATTGGGATAGAATTGACACAGAATCTGCTGGAATCAAGAGATCCTGGAGACCTCACAATGTGCTCTGAAAGAGAAATTAACTTTGTTTTCATATTGTGACGAATAGGGATGAATTCCAGGCTGGATTATGCTTAAAAGGGGGGAATGGCATATAGAACTCCCAAAATTAAATTACATGTCTTTAAACTTGTGACTAGAAACGAAATGCAGAAGCCAATGGAAAAAATTCTCTGAATAAGCTGAAGATGAGGAAAAGAAGGTACATTCTTGACAGAACAATTGATTGTGGAAGTGGCAAAAGCTCGTGGAAATGATGATAGAAATGTCAAATCTAAATAGCAGCTATGCTAGAGCCCTGGAGGGGAAAATCAAGATCAAATGGTATTGATGTGAAGCACAGAAGAGGGGGTTGCAAGATGGCATGAATGAGTGGCAAAATGCATCATGAAGTTTCAAATACAAAATTTAGAGCATATTTATCTTTTTACTAATTAAACTGGAAGATAAACAGCACTGCAAAAGCTTTTTGAGAACTTTAGGGCAAGTCCACACTAAGCTGTTAGAAACCTGCTGTCTCAGTTGTGAACTCAGTCACATATGTCCTCGTTTGCTAATTAAACTACGGGACTCTTGCTTTGTTTTGATTTTTAACTTTTCCAGCATAAAATAGTGAGTTATGTTGTTACTGGTTTGTAATACGTACACTGGGGTGGGGGACACCGAAAGCGGAGGGAAAGGTATATGATGGTTTCTGTAGACTCTCTGGTGGACTAGGGAGTGCATATTCCAAGGCATCTTTCCAGTTGGTGCTCTGCCCAGAATAGAAAACCCTAAACCAGAACCACAATATGTGAAGCTGCTTCAATAAATCTGGCTTACACAAGTGTTTAAGTTTATTAAGGCTTCACTGCCTGAAAGCTACTTGGAATTATTGCTACAGCTGGATTATAACATTCTCTTACTGGTCCAGTATTCTTTCCTCCATGGAAATCTCATAACTTATGTCTAATCCATCATGATGATTGCTAGCTTTGAGCCAGAGGAGGCACATGTAGGGCTAATATTTTTGTCATGTGGAATTTTTATTTTTAAATCAACATGAGGTTTAAGAACAGCTTGCAACACGATCTTTTCAAAATATCTCAATGAAGAAGAGATCTAGTCAAAACTGCCACTAGAAGAAGCTGTCTCTATGCTAAATCTGTTCCTGAATAGAATCACAGAACACTAGGGATTGGAAGGGACCTTGAAAGGCCATCTAGTCCAAACCTCGTTGCCACAACAGGATCACCTAGATGAAGTCACACAGGAATGCCTGCAAGTTGTTAACTAAAGAACCTTGCAATGATAACAAAAAGACGTGGAGGTGACTTGAGACTTATTTACCTTTTAATATCTTATCACATGAAATGAAGGATCTGGAGAATGGGGAGAAAAATTATGAGACTTGACTAGGCACAACAAAACCAGTAACAACATAATTTTTAACCAAAATATCCTACTGTGTGGTTTGGAAAGTACATTCTGGTATCAGGCTGCACTGTGATTTTTGTGGCTGTAGTCTCTGCTGAAAAATATGTGCTAGTCATCTTTTTAGTACCTACCCGTGCATCCCTTAAGAGGAAAGGCTGAGGGAGCTTGATGTCTTTAGCTTGGAAAAAAGGAGACTGAGGGGTGACCTCATTAATGTTGATAAATATGTGAAGGGTGGGTGTCAGGAGGATGGAGCCAGGCTCAGCTCAGTGTCATCTAATGATAGGACAAGGTGCAATGGGTGTAAGCTGGAACAGAGGAGGTTCCGCATCAATATGAGGAGGAACTTCTTCACAGTGAGGGTGACAGAGCTCTGGAAGGGGCTGCCCAGGGGCGTTGTGGAGTCTCCTTCTCTGGAGACATTTAAAACTAGCCTGGCCATGTTTCTGTGTGACTTGGTCTAGGTGATCCTGCTGTGGCGGGGAGGCTGGACTGTATGATCTTTCAAGATCCCTTCCAACCCCTAGCGTTCTGTGATTCTGTGATATTTTGGTTAAAAACTATGATGTTATTGACTTTTTTGTGACTAGTCAAGTCTCATAATTCTCACAGAACATTAATTCCCTGACAGAGCAGGATCACCCCAATAGTACCACATGGTTTGGAAAGTACGTTCTGGTATCAGGCTGCACTGTGATTCTGTGGCTGTAGTCTCTGCTGAAAAACATATGCTAGTCACCTTTTTAGTACCTCCCAGTACAAACCTGTGTATGTGAATAACAAGGAAAGTGCTAGTCTGGAAAAATAGAAGATGAGAAGTGAGAAAGCGTGTCTGTGCAATTCATTGTCTTATAGATTATGATATCTTGGCTTACAAAGGCTGTATTAGAGATAAAACATAAAGTAAGAACTTTAAGGGTTCCCCCTCATGTTATAGACATGTTTATCCATGAGTTTTATGTGCTAGATTAGGTGAATTCTATCAGTTGTTCTGGTAGAAGGAGGTGGTATGTTCTCTTTTCTCATTTTAGTAAATGTTCACATTTCCAGGATTTGACTTCTATTTGTCTGTGATCTATATATCCTGTGTTTTGTCTGTGCAGAATCCAAAGGCACACTTAGACAGCTGACAAATAGCTAACAGAGGTAAAGGGAGAACCAGTGACAAGTTGTTTTCAATTGGGGGATCTGTTGAAAAGGTACTATGCAGGATTAAATGCTTTTAAACCCTATAAAATACTTTTGATTTATGGCTTGGAAGTCTGCAGTTATTGCTGGTAAGAGTCTCGCTAAGTAACCACAGAAGTATGGTAACCACATGGATTAGCTGATGACCAGATTGATTTGTAAGGCAGGTGTATTTAATACTGCTTTAATATTAGCAAAACGAGGGCTTTGTGTCTAGAAATAGGGAATGCAGACTACTTATACAGAATCAAGTATCACATCCTGAAAACTCTGGGAAGAGTTCTAGCAGCACGTTAGATGCGCTCAGTAACCTTTCACTGCGAGACAAAAGTGATGGTACCTTTGTAATAAGTTGCATCACAATTCATCTTATCCTTAGTTCCATATCTGTTTCCTATCTGTACAGCTCCCAAGTGTGTACATTTGTGGCATAAAATAGAGAAAGAGAGAGAGCAGGGAGGGAATACAAATGCCTGGGAGTTGGAAAGGGTACGGTAGAATGGCAGAATTAAAGGGCTCATTCAGCCTAGTTAATTTTTAAAGGCTCCCAAGTAATGAATAGATTTCCGTGTTTAATTACTTTCCCAGGGGAAAGGCACAAAGACTTCATAAATTTGTATGGAGAGGTGCAGTAAAAACCAAAAGCTGGAAGCTGGTGTTATGCAGATTAAAATTTGAAATGGCCCTAAATCACTAATCATCTCTTAAAAAAATTAATGTGTGGTACGTTTGATTCTCTGGAAGTGCCAGGAAAGAATTAGAGATGGAGCCTTTCCTCAAGAATGTAGCAGGCTAATTCATAACTGATTATGTTCAGTAAGTAGCTAAACATACTGGGATTTCTTGGCCTACAGCACATCAAAAGGTGGATAATCTAATGATCCTTTCTGGCCTTAAACGTCACGCTTTTCACTCTGCCTGTTTCTTTCTAAATAGGACCTCAGCTGGAGGCTGGCAGCGGCTGTACCCTCTAATTAGGTAGGGCTGTATGACGTGACAGACCTGCCGTCTTCCGCGTGAAAATGCAGTTTTACTGATACTGTGCTTAAGTTGTATGGGCAACCTTGATGCATCTGCAGTTTCAGATGCCAAGACACTTCTGTAGGGAACCACTCAGTTATTCACAGAATCACAGAACATCAGAGATTGAAAGGGACCTTGAAAAATCCAGGGTAAAGAATGAAAACTACTTTGACTGACACGTCTTTCCTGTTTTCTGAACTTTTAAAATTAAGGCTCTTTCTTTACAGCTTTGTTCTAGGCAGAGAACTGTCACGAACAAGACAAATGTCCTTGTTATACGACTGAGTTAATGCATAATGATGCATCATATAGCTTTGGCTTTTGCTTAACACTGCGTATGTGACAGGAGATCAGCTAGGGGAAACAACTGTTCTATGTAACTTCACTTTTTCTGAAGTTGACAGAACACAGTGAACGTTCCTCTTCTATTTAAAAATATTTAAAAGACTTCCATACTTTCCCAGCGTTATTCTAATGCTACACTTGATGTGTGTGTGTGTGTTCTGGGGATGACTACGGGCAGCTTATGTGAACCCTGTACAACTGCAGTGGAGAGAGAAATGGAAAAGACAGTGAATCTCCAAGTGATCCAAACACCCTGGAATTCTTGCTGCGCTGTGATATTAAATTATCTGAAGATGAAAACCAGGCTGTGGTTAAAAATGCCAGACCAATAATTTTGTTAAAAAAATAAGAGGTCTTCTGGTATTTTAAAAGTTTTCTGATTTCCTTTCTCTGCCCGTCTTCCTCTGGTATGACATACCTAAAAAAGAAATACATGACTGTTCTGGTCCTAACTGGTCACTACAGGAGAGGATTAGTGGTGTCAGTAAAGTACTGCCCATGAATAGCAAGGTGGTATTTTATGCACTGCATTTGTATGTCACCATCACACGGTCAAATGTTTCTGATGACTAGTATAAAAATAGAGCAGTGAGGGAGTCCTGCTTGTACTTTGGCTGTCATGGAACAGGCTATGCATACTCTTCCGTGCTCAACTTCTACATAAAGGTCTGCTAATGTCTAGAGCCGTTCCCACAGCCTTGGCTTGTGATGAAAGTGACCTTTTCTCTGTGTCCTGCATGGCCTGCTTCCCACTTGGCCAACCCCAGATCCCTGTGTGCCAGAGATCTGTGCCATTTGTACGTTTGAATCACGACAAGGATTAGCTGATGTAACATAGGAGGAATGGCACGAGGGCCGTGTTTGCGAGAGCCTTGCTTCTGCAGGGGACGTATTTGCACTAATTCACATCACTGGTGGGTGTCTTCAGAAATGGAAGTCACGGTTGTGTGCAGAAAAGGAATATCGTGTTAGCATAACACTCGTGCCACCTGGCACTCAGCAGCACTTGTCCACAACTTTCACTGTGCCAGACCTATTCTGCAAGAGCAACATATACTTTAACCCTTTCCTCTTATGGATAACTACACTGATTGTTGCTTCGGGAAATGTTCTATAGCACAGATGTGGTCTGAACACCAGTTACATGGATTGTTCCAGTGCTGTGGATCACCACGGTTGACTGTACTGCTTTATGAAGGGTATTTTGACATGACAGAAAACCGCAAGAATGGGTAGAGAGTCAGAACACAATAGCCCAGAGTGGGTATTAGCATGTCCTGAGACAGCCTTGTGTGCAATATGTGTGAGTAGTTCCACAGACCTCTTCAAGTAAGCAGTGCAGAGCTCGTGCTTTTTGGTTGTGCTCGTCTTGTGTGCTGTTGTCAGCCAGGACTTGTACTGCACAGTGATACTCTTATGACCACCACTAGCCTTTTGCTACTAATGGGTCAGGACTCTTGGTTCCTCAGAGCAGATCAATGAAATGGTAGTGAGCTGCCAGAAAGAGCACATACATTGAGATTCTGCGTTTGTGTAGCTGTACCCCTTGCTTTTATAGGAAGGAATTTCTTCTGGTATAACCAGAAATACTGAGATTTCTAGCTGCTATTTCCAAATAAAAATTCTGTCATCAGATACCACTTGTCTTTCAAAGTGGTCTGGGTTTATCTGGTCAGCTCGGAGTACTTTCCTGCTTTGTCATAGTAGATAAAGATTGGAGTCTACTTTGAAACTGGTAAGGAAGTTTAGGAAATTAGCTGATACTTAACACTGAGTCTTTGTCTCCAAAGTAAGTGTAAGTCTTTAAGGATAAGAGAGTAAAGTCTTATGTCTGTGCAGGAAAATTATTGTTCAATATCAAAAGGGCACCTGAACGTGGTCTGAAAGTGTCCTTAATTTACCAGTGTACCTAGAAATTACTGCCATGCCGTGCTGTGGGTTCTCAAAGAAGCCATGTTTTTGTAACTGATCTTCTGGAAAATCCATTTCATTCTCACACATGATACCATTCAGTTTCTGTAGCTTCTATTTATATTACTCTGTGTTCTTTATTTTATCTGTTTAATACTTCTCTAGCTACAGGCAACCTTTAAAATAATAATTGGAGTGCTTTTTTCTTGTTCTCCAAGATGTTACTTGTTGAATAACTCATGATGGTTTGTAAGACAGTAAAATTACTGCTTTCAAAGTCCCTAGATGGCTTAGGTTAAACTGTCAGAAGTGTCACTGATCTTGTTGTCCATCTTGAGAAAAGAGTAAAGAGTTAAAAAACAAGTCATACCATCTCACTGCAGCAGCAGCTTTCCAGATTATGTGGGCCCACACATTCACCTTATATCCTTAGGATCCCCTCATATCCCACTCCTTTCTTCTGTGTTTTCTGCACACTTATCTGCAGAATTACGAGTGGATAGATGTACAGATGTGTACGTGCACGTAACACCATGGTGTAGAATTGACTTCTGCATTTACAGACCTGACTTGTTGTTGGCATAGCCCAACTCTGAGAGAAAAGGCTGGACCTACAAGAGTTCCTTTCAGCTAATACTACTGTGCTTTTCCGAATTCTTACATAACCATCACTACGCTCAGTTTTCCTCTTGAAGGTAGCGCTTTGTGAAGTATTTACTGTCAGAGAATCGTACAGAAATGCAGTTAATATTTTTATGTGAACAATCTAGCTTTCTTACTTGAGGTGCTTACTCATTACAAATTAAGTTATATGGAGAAGACAAAGCTGAATCTGTCTGCAGTACATTGAAACGGTTAATTGCAGCATCTGTGTACCTCTCTTTTATATTTATTCATCCTTGCAATTCGATTTTGGCGGTAGAAAATCTGTGTTAACTGCATTAGACCTCTAAGAAATGGAAATGAAGAGATAATGAAGACTTAGGGACTTATATTTGATCCTTAGATCCTCAAAGTCACTTTTTAGATGCTGCCAGCTCTGGAAATGTGTGTATTTCTGAGGTACATAAAATCTCACCTCACTATGTTTCCTTAGCCACCAAGATCCTATGACATCTGGATCTAAGCTATATGATATTATAATTAATGTGCCAAACCTGGAAAAACCCCAAATCCCAACGTAATACCTGTGGTAAGCAGTGATAGTACTGCTTCATTAATGATTCCTTCCCATAGTTCAAACATGGAATTAATCTGGAAAGTAGACCTGAAGCAACCTCTTCCATCTCCCTGGACCACGCTTTTGTCTTGAGGCTCTGTTCTACTTTGCTTGTGAGATTCTGACTGATGGGAGAAGGACTAACCTCTGTTGCCTACCCAATGTAAGTGCCTGGACTACTGGTTAGTTTCTTAATTGCCTTTCTGTATCTTGAGGAACTAATTTAGCTTCTTGTGTAGAGAAATAACCTCAAATGAAGAGAGAAAGGGACCTACACGAAGGATCCCTGTGAGCAATAGATATCGCTTCAAGTCTAGTACAAAAGTGTGAAACAGTAATACAGATTTGTTTCTGTCAGGAGAAAGGTTTCTTCTTTCAAATCGTTCAAAAGATGTAAAATACCATTGAAAACTGTCACGGTTCTTATCCTAAGATTAGATTAACCAATTAATTTAGATAATAAATGCTAATGGGCCAAAAGAGAAACAAAAAAAAAGGGAGGGTTCAAAAATCACTTATAAATTGCAGGCAAAACCAAAACTAGCATCATTTAGGGGAACAAACACAAGAAACAATTAATTCACTTCAAATACAAACCCCACACAAAGACATGCAGAGATTAATCACACGTTCTTACATAACTGGGCCAAACTGCCTTTCCTCAAACGAAGACACTTCCAGTAGTTCTTGTTCCTTGTGGAAACACAGAGTCTCTTCAGCCCATGTTCAAATTTTGTGTTCAAAATCATTCAGACGTTGCCAATGTCAGCTTTGTGTTGTCTGGGAAGATTCTGAAAACCAAAAGCATTTCTGCCAGACGTATTCTTTGAAGGATATGTGGTAGTTGTGCACAAACTGAGTGGAAATAAAACAGTTTTTGTTTTGTCTAACAATTTGACATTTTCTTTAAATCTGCATCATTAATTAGGCTGGGCAGAGTACTCTGGTTTATACAGTGTATAAACAGAATATTTTGTCTAACCGCTACTCAAAGTTATAATGCATTAATGTGCCTTAAAAGTTATTCAGCTGCATCACAAGACTGTGGATTAGATGCACAAAGGAAGCAAAGATGCTCTTGTGCAAAGCGCATACCTGGCACCCAAAACCTGTCCTATGCTTGAGAATACTTTCTCTACATGGTAGAGTTCTTGGCATATATGTCTGGGAGAAGCATGCAGGGAAGTGATCTTGTGCTGTCCATGCTACAACTGGCCATGTTCACCAGCTGCAGTCTAGAAGCCATCTAGGCATTGATAGAGCTCTGCTGAGGCAAGATGTTTTAGTTTGGGCACAGGGCCATGATAAAATGGATCTATAGCTTCCAGTCCACAGCTGGCTTGTGTCTGTGAGCTTGGAGAGCTGGCAGAGGAACTCTCAGATGTCTTTGGCAAATGTGTGGTGTAGATTTATGGATGTTTCTCCAGACCCTGTGGAGAAGGGATGCATTCTGTTAGATAAGCATATAATGCTTATTCCCAAATAAAACACAGCAGGGCAGAAAAATACAACTCCTTAGGTTAGACCTGATCCCTAAAGCCTGGTCTGAAACCCCTCAATTTCTTGGGATGATTCACCCTCCTCTTTGCCAAGTTCATACAGCTCATTGTCAAATTAGAGGGCAAAGCTACATGTGGTCAGGGTGCCTCAACCTTTTTGCTTGAAGCTGTTCCATTTGAGGATAGGCTTATTGCTCAGAGGGGAAAAACAAGCTCATAGAGTGATGGAACATCCAGAGTTGTCAGTATGGTGTATTAGGTGTTTCACATGAACAACTTCATTGAAAAATAATGAGTAAGTCCCAACCTGGAGTAACTTGTAGCTTTTAGTAATCTGTACAGTTCTTTATATGACATCCAAGACTTGCAAACAGGAATGTTACAGAAAAAGGTGCCAGAAAACCACAGGTAATTGTCTGTGTTAATGTATGAGATACTCAGCTTTCTTTTCATATCAATGAAACAAAGTACTGCATGTGATTTTAGGAAAAATATCAGTTCAGAAGTCTTTCCATGCTTAAGACTTGTATAGCTAAGTGGTAAATCTTTTTCTTTCCATCATGTCACAGAATCACAGGATATTAGGGATTGGAGGGGACCTCGATAGGTCTTACTCTGGTTAATCACCTAGGGTTAAACCCTGCAGTAGATGCTCTAACTTACATCAACTCAGCATTTTGCCCCAAGGCTCTCATGTAAATTTTCAGTATTTTGAGAACATTGAGCTTATAATCAACCCTCCTAACATGGATTTTGCTGGACAATTTAATAATAAATACCTACAAGAATATTCGCCTTAAAACACTTCAAAACAAAGAGGTCTCCAGCAGCCACATAACAGGCCCAGTATTTTAAACTGGTAGCCTTGTCATTCCTACTTCTTTTGTAATGTAAGGATAGCACGATCAATGCCTTTGTGAAATTGTCCATGAATATAAAGTTCCTGACACTTCTGACATGTTCAAACTGTCCTATGGTTCTTAAAACCCTTCAGCAAAGCTTAAACCTTGAGAGCTTTTAATCTCTTTCCCACCAGCAGGAGATTGTCCTTCGCGTGGTAGCATGGCTAATTCACAAGTTTCAGTTGCAGCTTTGAAACACGCAGCAGAGCGTCTAAGTAGACCAGTGCAGACTGAACATACTCAGAGGAGAATCACAGAATCATTAGGGATTGGATGGGATCTCGAAAGATCATCCAGTCCAATCCCTCTGCCAAAGAAACATTTCTTTTAGTGTTGATAAAGGAAAAAAGAACTGGTGTCTCACATGAAAAATGCTCTTGGTGAAATTTGATCACAGAGCTAAGGTATTTTTAAGAACTTATCAGCCCCTACTTGCAGCCTTACACCTGAAGGAGCAGGAAGTGTTACTGAAATGATTGCATAGCTTCACGTTTTGCAGCTTGACTAAAAATTCCGTGTCTGCTGTCATGGATCCATGCAGTCTTTGTCTCCTATGACATGCATTGTGTAGCACTTTAGACACGAGACTGCCATGTATTTATGCTAAGCAGACACTATCCTGCAAAACCATCACTAGACAGTGTTTATAAAATGTGGTGGGAATTCAGCATCTGTCGCAAAAAGAAAACATCAAGATCCCTAGTTAGAGGGAAGTGAAAGGGTTTCATAGTGCGTAGTGGCTGTCTGCTCTTGAAGGATTGAGCGGATCCAGCCAGCACATTCCAATAAAACAGATTTCCAAAAAATGTATTAATACTTGGAACCCCAAAAATCTACATTCCAGGCTTCTTGTAAGGTGAGAACTGGAATGAAGTCTTCCTGGCAAGTTTAATCGATGGCAGAGTTAAAATAGGAAACTATCTGGTTCAAGCTGTATGTGCAGCTCTCAGTAACATAATCGTTATTAGGGACAGTCCTGCCACATGTGAAAACAAACTTCATGTTTGTATGGTCTTGAGTTGCATCTTTTTGATGCAGGATATGAGCCAACACCTTGTGTCAGTGCTACGTCTTATCACCGGCTTTTATAAAAGGCTGAGGATGTAGTTCAAGGGAAAAAGTACAGGTTAGCTTAGCCCAGTAGTCTCAGTACAATCAGACTGTGAATCTATTATGTAAAACTGTAGCTGGATGTTCAGATTTAGCAAATAGTAATTTAAAGAGCAGATTAAAAAGTTGATGAAATAATTTGAACAAAAATTGTAGTCTTAAAGGTGTTAATGTTTCTAACCTATGTGCTACGTGGAGTAGGTTGCACTTCTGATTCACAAAGAACTTTTAAGGACTGATGTTGACAAAATCGCTAAGGTCAGGTCAATTGAATGAGGAAACCAGCAAATTATTTTTAGGCAGAATGATGCATGTTAGATTGCAAAGATCTCACAGGCTTCCTTCCATCAATACATTATATGTAGCAGAAGAGGGTTAGGAGGTGGTGAAGAGGAGAGAAGCAGCAAGCCACCAGGGAATGTACGTGAACCAGGCAACAAACTGGACCTTGGATAGGCGACAAGTCTACAGCATGCTGGCTGGGTCTCTGTGTGGCACATCCAGCAACAGCTGCTAAAGGTGCAACTACTGCCAGATGACACCGTAGTCAAAAGATATTGAATGTATGGGGTAAGAGAATTACTGCGGGAGGGAAGCAAAACTGAGCCGCGGGAGAGTAGCTGTCTCTATACCCGGTTCCAGGAATAAATATTGTTGTTAATGAGCTCATTCCTGTGTCACTATTCTAGGGAATTAAGTGCTAATCCACCACAGCTGACCTTTCAACTGCACAATATTTTAGTATAATTTTATTTTGAGGACTGTGATACTTTCTTGAAGGGAGACTGAACTAAGCCATAGCTGAGAGCCACTTGCTGCCCCTCCACGCTCCCTGCTTCTGCCTGCTGACCAGAGACATTTTCATTAGATTGATTGTGCAATGGATAGATCAGACAGATAAAGCTGTCCTAAATGGACCACCCCAAATCCAGATGGTTGATTCACAGGGGAACATGTAGATAAGCAATTAATTTTCTTCAATGGTTTTGCAGATGCTGTAGGAGCTGTGGTTAGGTTCTGAAGAACATTCCATGACTTTTCTATTTCTTTAGGAATATCATGTTATTCATAATTTAGTCTGTGAAACAAGGGGTGCACTTTGGATTATTCAAGGACAGCAATATAGTGACTGATGGAAGACCTTGTATTTGTCCATGAGAAATTGTTTGTGAGGTGTTGGCTATGGTCTGACTGAAAAAGAAGCTATAGGTGTATCATGATGATCACTCAGCTGGCCTGTTTTCAGCACATTATCTTCATAACTTGGCTGAATTAAACTACAGTTGGTCTCTTAAAAAGAAAACTGGGAGTTTTCTCTGATATTCCAGTAGTGTATTAAAAATTAGGTTTCTCACACCTATCACTAAAGAACAATCAGTGATGAATTTCACTGAATTACAAAACATTAGGGATTGGAAGGGACCTCAGGCGATCATCTAGTCCAATCCCCCTGCCACAGCAGGATCATCTAGACCAAGTCACACAGGGACAAAGTAATCACCAAAATGTGGAATTGTTAATAAACAGCTACTGGGTTATTTGTTTATGCCAGTTCTGAGTATTTTGAGATATTTATATGAATAAGCTGTAAGAACAGTATTAAACTTGTGCTTGAACTCACTAACACCTGTAGGTCTTGGAAACAAGTCAGTTCCACTGGGGATTTTTTGGTAAATGCTGGATATGTTTTAGCACTTAGTAAAATCTGATGGGAAAGCAGAGTTTAGTGGTGGCTGAGCTACAGCATAGAACCATCTGTAAGTAATTGAAAGAATCAGTAAAGCTGAGAAAGATGGAAATAGCAGTGATGAAAGTACTTGTTGTGTTAAAACATATACCAATCAGAACATTTGACCTTCTGAAGTGAACAAGAATGAGGGTAACAAGAGAGTTACTAAGTTAGAATCGAGAAAAGGCAAATTCTATTCCCAGTTTTCAGACTGCAAGTGTGCTTGCCTAGAACACTGTAGATTCAGCAGAAGGTACGTCTGAGAAAAGAGTTTCTTCAGTAGAGATTACTGTTCTCTTGTGGCTTTAATTGTCCTTTGTTATATAAGTGTAGATTTTTGATTTATTCCCATAAAATGTGGGTAGAAATGACTGGGAAAACACTTGGATGGAGAGAACATCTGAGTAGTGGAGAGTCAGCACCATTAATAGAATGCTAGTTACAGTCGCATTTAGAAGTGATTATCTTTGAGGATCTTAGAGTAGCCACATAATATAGCCAGATATTGCTGACCCTAACCTTGTGTTCTCAGTATTAATTTGCTCATACTGCATGTTTGATTGACTGGGTAGGATTTTTCTGTTTTGGAGCTAGTGAACTCTCTCAGGGTAATTCTTGGTATGTAGATTAATAGAAAAAAGCACAAGTTCTGTTGCTCTGCTTCTTCTTTCAGAAGGGCCTGGAGAATAAATCTTATGAGGAAAGACTGAAAGAGCTGGGGATCTTCAGTTTGAGGAAGAGGAAGCTGAGAGGAGACCTCATCACTCTCTACAACTACCTGAAAGGATGTCGTGGAGAGGTTGGTCCTGGTCTCTTCTCACAAGCAATTAGTGATAGAACAAGAGAGAATGGGTTCAAGTTACAACAGGGTAGGTTTAGGCTTGATATTAGGAAAAATATTTTCGCAGAAAGGGTGGTCAGTCACTGGAATGGGCTGCCCAGGGAGGTGGTTGACTCGCCATCCCTGGATGTGTTTAAGGATTGTTTGGATGAGGTGTTGAGGGATATGGTTTAGGGGTGAACTTGTAAGACAGGGTAG
>JAOXOE010000343.1:28254306-28265547 GCA_028565055.1 Phoeniculus purpureus | reverse complement strand
CCAGGTGGGTTTTAAATGTCTCCAGAGAAGGAGACTCCACAACCCCCCTGGGCAGCCCCTTACAGTGCTCTGTCACCTTCACCGGGAAGAAGATCCTTCTCATATTTATGCAGAACCTCCTCTATTCCAGCTCACACCCATTGCCCCTTGTCCTATCACGAAGAGCATGTCCCTAATGTTCTGTGATTCTGAGATAAAGACACCAACCTCTTTTTATTCCTTCTTTGGGTACTTTTGTTCCTAAACAACCTCATTGTCACTGAATAATTTCAATGGTTTATGCCAGCATCCTGTTTACTGTTTGAAACCTGGGCACTGTTTTACAAGAACAAAGAGTGAACGATGTTCTTCACGTTGTTTATGAATTGTCGGGGCTAATGGTTTTCTTTGCGTCCTATTCTCTTGGAATCCAGCGCTTTATCTTCAATCCACAAGAGTTAGGCATCTACAGAAGAATCAATTTACAAACCTCTCTGAACAGAAGACTGCAGATTAAACCTTGTGGACACTGTGTTCTTCAAACATGAATGCACCTTTTATGCTACACAACTGCATCATTGTTTGACAGGGTAAACAAAAAACAAAGCAGGGTGTTCAGCTTTTGTTCTGCAATTCACAACAAAGCATCTAATCAACTGTAATTTTCAAGCATGAGTTTTGAGGTTGGGAAGTGTGTAGAGTTAAAAAGGTATTTCCATAGGCTAAAAGAACTCATTAGCATTGTAGGCTGACAAACATCTGATAGAAACCTGTGGTCTCAAGTTGCGTCAGGAGAGGTTTAGATTGGATCTTAGGAAGGAGTTCTTTGCTGAGAGAGTGGTTGGGCACTGGACCGGGCTGCCCAGGGAGGTAAGGGAGTCGCCATCCTTGGAAGTGCTTATAAAATGAGTAGCTAGAGCACTTGAGGCCATGGTCTAGGGGTAAGGGAGCTGTTGGCATGAGGGCTGGACTTGATAATCCTGGAGGTCCTTTCCAGACATGATGATATTATGATTCTATGAACCCAACAATTGCATGGAACAAAACCCATCAGAATCACACAAATTGTTAGGGCTTGGAAGGGACCTCTAAAGATCATCGAGTCAAACCTCTCAGCCACAGCAGGACCAAAACTAGGGCAGATCACTGAGAAATGCATCCAGACATCTCTGGGAAGTCCCTAGAGAAGGGGACTCCACAATCGCTTTGTGAAGCCTGTTCCACTGCTCTATTACCCTCACAGTAAAGAAGTTCTTCCTCATATTGATGTGGAACCTCCTGTGCTCAAGCTTGAACCCATCGCCCCTTGTCCTATCCCAGGGCACAAGTGAAATGAGGTTGTTGCTGCCTTCTTGATGTCCAGCTCCCATGAATTTATAGAAGACATTTAGATCCCCTCTCAGTCTTCTCATCTCCAGACTAAAAAGCCCCACTTCTCTCGGAATTCCCTCATAAGGCAGGTGTTCCAGTCCATCATACTCACAGCCCTCTGTGGGACTCACAAGTAGATCTCTATCCCTCCTGAACTGAGGACCCCAGAGCTGGATGCAATACTCCAGGTTAGAAACTCAAAAGTAGTAGACACATTTTACTTTCAAAAGTGACTGTGAGAGCTAATCAGTTATGAAAACACAATCATTTTAACCATGAAACACTCATATTGCAAAAGCAATCCTCACAAAGTAGCAACGCATTATTATTTCAATGATCCCTTATGGACTATTAGGATCTTCGTAGAAAAATGAGAACATATGTCGGTGCAGGTAGCTGGAAATTAGTGGAAGATGTAAACATAGAGATAGTGGAATAAACTTTACAAGGATTAAGATGCAAAAAGAGAGTTCTGGGGAAAATTGATAATTGAAGGTATCATTGTGAGGAACAGAAATATTTCTAAAATGAGACTGGTAACGTTTTGGAAAGAATCACAGAACATTAGGGATTGGAAGAGACCTCGAAAGATCATCCAGTCCAATTGCCCTGCCAGTGGGATTGGCAGTGGGATCCAGTTGCACAGGAACATTGCCAGGTGGGTTTTAAATGCCTCTGAAGAAAGAGACTCCACAATCCCCCTGGGCAACCCCTTCCAGTGCTTTGTCACCCTCACTGGGAAGAAGTTCCTTCTCACATTTACCTGGAACCTCCTCTGTTCCAGCTGACACCCATTGCCCCTTGTCCTATCATTAGATACCACTGAGCAGAGCCTGGCTCAATCCTCCTGACACCCACCCATTCAACAACTTAAAGAGCTCAGGAATACAAAAAAATGATGTAGAAAATCATTAGGCTGTGAGGAAACAGAGTAGCTAGAGAAAACATGGATGTTAATGGAAATTTTGGGACCCTTTTGTCTCTAGAGTGAGTTTTGATGAAGTATGTATGGAGGGAAGAAATACTATGGAAGAACTGGTTAAAATTAACAGTTGAAGTGGCTTGGAAAAAGGAAGGGGCTGCCCATGCGGGTTGTGGAATCTCCTTCTCTGGAGACACTTAAAACCCACCTGGCCATGTTCCTTTCTGACTTGGTCTAGGTGATCATACTCTGGCAGGGGGATTGGACTAGATGATCTTTTGAGGTCCCTTCCAATCTGTAATGTTCTCTGAGTCTGTGATTCTGCTTCAATATAAATAAGGAAAATCACAGCGAAAGCAACTATTTGCAGATAGAAGCCATTTTAAAGGGTAAAAGGGGTGACAGTTCATAGAACCACAGAATCATTCAGGTTGGAAAAGACCCTTGGGATCATCAAGTCAAACCATCAACCCTACTCTACAGTTAGGGCAACTTCAACCCAGACTGCGGCTGCACTGGCTGGCTCTGCGTGCTTCAGCTCTCTAAGTGAGAAGGCCAATAATGATGTCTGTCGTTTTCATCGACTTGTGTTTCATCTTGGTTGGAAGCATTGTGGAGAGTGGCAAAACCACACAGCGTTCGGGTAAGATAATTGCAATTATGAGGGGCCGTGTTGGAAGACCGCTGCAGTGTTGCAAAACAGGTCATGAAAAATTGAGCAAATCCAATCTCGGTACAATATAAGGAAGCAGAGAATCGCTGCAGCTTTTCATCATCCCCTTAAAACCAGACAGGAAGAATGATAAATGAGGTAGAGGGCAAGACTTGAGATGATCTAAAGTTAAGGTCCTTAACTAACACAGATGACATCACATAGCTGAGGGGGAAAAAAAAAGCTTGAATTATTGATGAATCAAATTAATAATTAACCTTGAAAGATTGGTTTGGTCAACTTTGACTTGTAATAAATGCCACAAAGATGAAGTGGCTGCAACATGAAAAAGAATCAATAGGAAGGGCAAGTGAGATGTGGCAGCTGTGAAGTCAAAGAATATGCAAGTCCTGTGTGCACAGGAGAGGCTGAAACAGTGCTGAGGTTTCCTTCAGGATGAGAATAAAAGGCGAAATGCTTCACAGGAACTGATGAAATTACAGACTGGTAAAAGCCTTGCTTCTCGAAGGGCAAACATATCATATCTGTGCTCTAACAGACAGTATCACTCTATGGGTGTTCTACTTTAAAAGTTGAGTAGAACAAGTTCAATCTGACTGCTTCCCATAGAAAACTGTAAAGTTTGGGTTTAAAAGGTTGAACAGAAAAGTGGTTCCCCCCACTCTCCACTCACAGACTCTCAGAACATTAGGGATTGGAAGGGACCTTGAAAGATCATCCTGTCCCTCCCCTCTTCTCCCGCCTCAGTGACTTACATCTTCTTTGCTTCTCTCCATCTTGGATGGTTGGGAGCTGCATTGCTGTGGCTGAGAGAGAATGTTATCACTTCCGAGAGTGTTATTGCTCCTCACGTGGAAGAAAATTTGTAGTGAGTGGGAAGATTCACCTGGACCTGGAGAGAGCCTCTGAGAATTCTGAATCTTGGAAGACTAATGAGGATCAAGACTGAAGTAGGATGACCACTGTGATTTCAGAGAGAGGCTATAATGAAGAATGAAGGTGTTTTGGACATTTATCTCAGTACAGTGTAGGGATCATAGACTTAAACGTGTAGAATCTAAAATGTAGATCATAGCTTCTATGATTATAGAATGATTCATGATTCTATAATTACAGAATCATAGAACCATTCGGGTTGGAAAAGGCCCTTGGGATCATCGAGTCCAACCATCAACCCTACTCTACAAGGTCATCCCTAAAACAGGTCCTCCAAGTGACTACATCCAAGTGACTTTTAAAATCATCCAGGGAGGGGGACTCAGCCACCACTCTGGGCAGCCCATCCCAGTGCCTGACCTCTCTCTCTGTAAAGAATTTTTCCCTGATGTCTAACCTAGACATACCTTGTGGAAGCCTGTAGCCCTTCCCTCTGGTTCTGTCACTAATGACCTGTGAGAAGAGACGAGTATCAACATCTCTACAGTGTCCTTTCAGATAGTCGTAGAGTCATGAGGTCTCCCGTCAGCTTCCTCATGTGATGAAACTCTGTATGTCTGTCTCTATATCTTGTGGGGTTGTTTTTCTTCTTAAGTGGGGGGGGGGGGCAGTGCATGAAAATGTCTTGAGGCCTTTATTCTTCAAATAGTGTCAGTTGTTTCATAGCCTGCAGATTTGTCAGTGGGACTGTTAAACCCTCCCTTTGGGTCTGACACTTTAGATGTGAGCTCTTGGTTGAAAAACGGTCACGGTCTATAACCCATATATTCGTGGCAACCCAGACGGGATCCACACAAGGAACCACACAACACAATATCACTATGGCCATGACAGTGGAGTGGAAGCAGTGACTTAAAATGAGAAAAACAATGGAGGCATTTGGCATGAGAACAATCTGAAAGTCATTGGGTATTAAGTGAAAAGATTTTACATGAAGAAGGCTGAAAGAAGTCTATGAAGCTAACAGAAGCCATCTGATATATTGTAAATATGGCAGTAAGATGCAACTGTTCATACAAAAGTGCTATAATAAATCATGGCAGTGCACCAATGTCTGCCTAGCACTCAACTGTCTGCTTGCTTTACAGCCTGATATTAATTCAGGGACTATTAAACAAAGGTGGTTGGTGCCTGGTGATGACCCATACAGACTCTCTTGTCTGACAAGATATTCAGTGATAAAAAGACAAGAAATGGACAAAATCAGTGGAAAACCTAATTCTTTGAACGAATAGGTTTAACTTCTGGACAGAAATGGAGTGGAATAGTAAACTCTGGGATATGTTGTCTTCTTCTTACGTATTTTACTAGAAATTTACTATATTGGAATTAACTCTAGGCACTTACTACAGAACTTCATGACTTTTCTTGAAGCTTTTTTATAAGAGTATAATGCAGATGGATCTCAAGGGCACGGTGAACCTGAGGCTGGGTGGCTCACGTGCAGCAATGCTCTTGCTCCCACCCCTTATGTTAGTGCATGTTGTCCTGCAGTAGTGTCAGTCCCTCAACTGTATCTGCCCAGGGGGGTTGTGGAGTCTCCTTCTCTGGAGATGTTTAAAACCTGCCTGGATATGTTCCTCTGCGACTGGATCTAGGTGATCCTGCTGTGGCAGGGGGATTGGACTGGATGATTTTTCATGGTCCCTTCCAATCCCCAATGTTCTGTGATTCTGTGAAGCATTTAAATGTCATTTAGATTTACCTTCCCCATGGGTGCTGGCTCTGCCCCTGCTGCCTTTCCACTACTGTTGGGCCGTGGGACAGGCAGTCAGTTACCATGTACTGACTTTAAAAAGCCCTGAAAACCATTTTAGGTTGCTCTGTTTGTGGCTGCACAGACAAATCCTCTATACTCCTCCCAGGTCACATATTCTCACTTCCATGCTCTGTGGGCTCTGTAGTTCCAATTAACTTAAATATAATACTTGTTTACATTTTTTTTCTAATGCTAGATTATATTTTCCCCCAACATCTACCCATTATTCTTGTCTGCTCATGCTTATTGTGCTAATTTTTGCTTTGTCTAGCTTACCTCTCCACTGAAAAATCCCTCTCAATTCATAATTCAAACAGCACAGAGACAGCAAATACTAAAGTAACTCTGTGTGCAACGTGTATGATTAATTATAGCTCATTCTCTCCACAATCTCATGCTATGAAGAGTGGAAGAGGTTGCTGCAGAGGCAATCGTTTTGTTTTTTTCCTTTGTTTGTTTTCTAAATTGATTTGAATGGAGATGGAGGCTTCATCGCAAATCAAAGGCAAATTCAGTAGCAGATGCAATTCAGGAGATTCTCAGAGTACCCAAAGGCTAAGTGAAACCCTGGGACTATGAAATGTTAAACAACACAGAGACTACAGTGGAGCAGGTTCACAGAAGAGCAATGAGGCCGGGGAGATGTCTGGCAAACAGTCACTATAAGGAGCATCTAAGGGAACTGGAGTTATTTAATCTAGAGAAGAGGAGGCTGAGAGGAGACCTTCCTGCTCTCTACAGCTATGTAAAAGGAGGTTGTAGCAAGACTCGTGCTGGTCTCTTCTTCCAAATTACTAATGATAGGACAGGGGAAAATGGCCTCCAGTTGCATCGGGGGAGGCTAAGATTGGAAGAAGTTCTTTGTTGGGCACTGGAATGGGCTGCCCAGGGAGGTGGTGGAATCTCCATCCCTGGAGGTGCTTAAAAACTGAGTAGCTAGAGCACTTGAGGCCATGGTCTAGGGGTTAGGGGGGTGTTGGGATTAAGGTTGGACTTGATGATCCTGGAAGTCCTTTCCAGATGTAATGGTTCAGTGATTCTATGATTGTACAGTTTTACTGCAGCACAAGGCATAAGCAGATGTGAGAGTGTTACTCAAGTCCACTCTCAGTCATGGTGCAGTCTCCCTTAGACCAGGGAGGATGCAAGTTCCATAACTCACATGGCACTTCCCTGTCAATCTTTCTCAGCATTGAGGAAATATCGAGCCAGCCTCTTCTCAATGTCATCTAGTGATAGGACAAGGGCCAAAGGGTGTCAAGCTGGAACACAGGAGGTTCCATATACATATCATATGAAGGAACTTCTTCACAGTGAGGGTGACAGAGCAATGGAACAGGCTGCCCAGGGGGTTTGTGGAGTCTCCTTCTCTGGAGACGTATAAAACCCACCTGCACATGTTCCTGTGTGACTTGGTCGAGGTAATCCTGCTCTGGCAGGGGGATTGGACTCACTTCTGAGGTCTCTTACAATCCCTAACATTCTGTGATTCTGTATTGCCTCAGTTTTCACTAGCAACTGGTTTTCTGTCAGTTCCCAGGTAAGTACAGATGTTCAGAGAGGAACAGATGCTGCCACCTCCATCTGGAATATCAGAACTACATGAAACTCTGTAAATTGAGAGGTTAGCTTAGGATAACATGATGTGGGAGTCCACTTATTTATAAAACATTATAAAAGAAAGGTTGAAGTGATAAAGCCTCCCTGATTTGTTCTCTTCTTTTAATGAACTTCTAGATCAAAAGCAAAGTCAATGTACTTCAAGATCATAAGCTTTATAGACAGCAAGTGACAGACTCTCCTGCCAGTTGCAATTCACATTCAGCAGTAACTTTTATCTTGGAGAACGCTATTGATGCCCGAACGGTATTTGAGATGCTTAAGGATAACAGAATCCTGTATTAATGCAACGCTGTTCCAGATTCAATCTGATTGCTTCTGTTAGTCACTGTGCATGTAATATTTATGTATCTTGTGTAAGAGATAGTAAGCAAGGCTAAGGCATGGAAATCCGATTTGAGTTACAGCATATCTGCTGGATAATCTCTAAAGTTTGCAACAGAACAACTTGTTTCCCTGAGGGCCTGATCAAGCCCAGCCAGCCTTTCTCAAACACACATCCTCCTTTTTATTCCAGAGGGACAAAGGTTGGGTGTTGCAAGTCCCTGAGTGTGTCTGGCAGGCAAAGCATAATCTGAGAAGACAGAGAACGGAGAAGGCCAGACCGCCCTGGGTAAGATGGGACAGGGAAGATCTACCTCATAGTAGTCTCTAGAGATAAGTGCTGTAGGCTCTTCGACACCTTTGTTATCACTACTGGATCTGAAAAACTACCAACACCTTGTTAGGGTCTTTCATACAATCGTGGAATCATTCAGGTTAGAAAAGACCCTTGGGATCATCGAGTCCAACCATCAACCCTACTCTACAAGGTCACCCCTAACCCAAATCCCCAAACTCTACACCTAAGCGACTTTCAAACATAACCAGGGATGGGGACTCAACAACTACCCTGGGTAGCCCATTCCAGTGCCTGACCTCTATGAAGAATTTTTTCCTGATGTCTAATCTAAATCCACCCTGAAAATACTGCTGCATGAAAGGAAACTGGATGTGAGAAGAAAACCAAAGATAATTAAAATAAATATTTAATAATCCTATTTAACTGCTTAGTTGTCGAGGTTTATTTTAATTACATTTGATGCCTGTGAAAGAAGGTAACTAGCTGAGTCTTCTAAGGAGACACTTAAGAAGTGTTGTTCAATAATTCCTTAAATCTTCCCATGTGATAATCAATAAAGATTTGCGGCTTATGGAACTGTAACCTATCTAAAAGGTGCTTATATTTAATGGAAATCTTTCAAGCCCTGTTGCCTAAGCATGGATTGCTTCATGTAACAGTGAGGTATAGGAAGGAATGATCAGAAAATAATGCAGTCAGGTGAGAAAGCAGGTTTGTTTCCTTTTATATAAAGGACACAAAGTCACGTTGAATTTTAACATTTGCATAGTGTTTACTTCATTGACCCATGGGACAATTTAAGTTATACAAGACTTCACAGAATCACAGAACATTACAGATTGGAAGGGACCTTGAAAGATCACTCAGTCCAATCCCCCTGCCACAGTAGGATCACCTAGATCCAGTTTTACAGGAACATGTCCAGGTAGATTTTAAATGTCTCCAGAGAATGAGACTCCACAACCTCCTGGGCAGCCCCCTCCAGTGCTCTGTCACTCTCACTGGGATGAAGTTCCATCTCATATTTATGCAAAACCTCTTGTGTTCCAGCTCAAATTCACTACCCATTGTCCTATTCTTAGATGCCACTGAGAAGAGCCTGACTCCATCCAATCCCTTATGTTCTGTGATCTGTAGTTACCTGGCTGTTTAGATTGAAATCCTCAAAGGTGGAACAGTGAAGTTAAGGCAAGATTCTAACACAGCAGTTTTGCCTGGCTTCTCTACTTTGTGTTCTATAGTATTAAAGTCAGAAAACTGTTAAAAACCAGCTCATGATGTGATTTAGATCCATCACTTTTATTCACTTGGTCTAGGTGGTCCTGCTCTGGCAGCGGGAACAGACTAGATGATCTTTCGAGGTCCCTTCCAATCCATAATGATTCTATGATTTAAATGTAGGGGGTTTTTTTTAGTGCTCAACAATTTGCTTTTTGTGTTTAATAAACCCCTAGATTTAATGAGCAATCAGGGTAGACGAAATGTGCTCCAATTCAAAGAACGTAAATAAGAGAGGCAATGGTGGTAATTCAGAAATGGTTTTAATAAAGTTTATGTTATTATTATGCAAATGCCTAATTAGAAAAATCAATTCCAACTGATTTGTAAACAAGCTAAAGACGGTGAAAAAATGTAATAATTGACAATCTGCAAAAATAACCTGAGAAACACAGTAGTATTGTGAGATCTATTTTGAAATCAGAAATAGTAACTGAAGCTTTGAGATCAAACTGAACAGTAAACTAATTTGACAATTAGAAGCCCATTTTGCAATTAAACTTAAACTATTTAAATTTAAAGCTATTTAAATTTAAAACTCTTCAATTTAAAGCTGCTCTCCAGTATGGTGTTTGAAAAAGCCAATTTTTGGATTTCTTTTGTTTTTTGAATCAGAGAATTGCAGAACATTGGGGATTGGGAGGGACCTGAAAAGATCATCTGGCCCAATCCCCCTGCCAGTGCAGGATCACCTAGACCAAGTCACACGATACTATAATCAGGAGAAAATGATAATTTAAAGAAATAAGTTTAATAGTCTAAGGAAATAATTTAAAAACCTTTCCCTGGATAGCTTGGGTGGACAAGGATAAAGAACAATGTGGTTACCGTTTAAAACTATTAGAAGAGATAGTTAACATCTATCCTACAAAGATACGTAACATGCAGGAACGGATGAAGCTAAGAAGTGTCTGCTCAAGGTCTATGAAATCTTAGTTCAAGATTAGATTCCACAACTGACTTGTGCAGCCTATTCCAGTGAACTAGTACGGTGGAGTAAATGGGCTAGAATGGACTAGTTTTAGTGGTGGACTCCCTATCCCTGCACGTGTCAAAGGACAGCCTGGCTGTGGCCCTTCACAGAATCACTCTGGTTGGAAAAGACCCCTGGGATCATAGAGTCCAAGCACCTACCCTACCTTAGAAGTTCACCCCTAAACGAGATCTCTCAACACCTCATCCAAATGATCTTTAAACACATCCAGGGATGGGGACTCAACCACCTCCCTGGGCAGCCCATTGCAGTGCTCAAACAACCTTCGTGTGAAAAAACTTTTCCTAATATGAAGTTTAAACCTACCCTGTTGTAACCTGAACCCATTCCCTCTTGTTCTATAACTAAATCCTTATGAGAAGAGACCAGCACCAACATCTCTACAGTGTCCTTTCAGATAGCTGTACAGAGCAGCCAGGTCTCCACTCAGCCTCCCGGTGTGCCTGATGTGGTGATCTTAGGTCATAAGCTGGGCTTGGTGAGCTTAGGGTTCTTTCCTGGCCTCAATAGTTCAGTGACGCTGTGAAATATTCAGAAGTAATTACTGTCACTAGATACTGCATGCTACACCCATACTCACTATGATCACATGCTCTCACATAGTGTTTCTCTGAAATCAACCCCAGGCGTGTTTTGTACTCTGTGCTGCAGACTGCACTCTCTAAATATGACATTTATTCAGCATATGATTCAGACACAGATAACACGGTTGTGTTATGATCAGCTAAGAATATAGTTTCAGAATCACAGAACATTAGGGATTGGAAGGGACCCTGAAAGATCATCCAGTCCAATCCCCCTGCCACAGCAGGATCCCTGAGATCAAGCCTCACAGGAACATGGCCAGGTGGGTTTCAAATGTCTCCAGAGAAAGAGATTCCACAACCCCCCTGGGCAGCCCCTCCACTGCTCTGTCACCCTCACTAGGAAGAAGCTCCTTCTCATATTGATGTGGAATCTCCTATGTTCCAGCTCACACCCATTTCCCCTTGTCCTATCATCAGATGCCCCTGAGAAGAGCCTGGCTCCATCCTCCTGACACCCACCCTTCACGTATTTATAGACATTAATGAGGTCACCCCTCAGT
>JAOXOE010000343.1:28230410-28250493 GCA_028565055.1 Phoeniculus purpureus | reverse complement strand
TGTTGAAGCTTGAAGCCCTTCCCTCTGGTTCTGTTGCTAATGACCTGTGAGAAGAGCCCAGCACCAACATCTCTACAATGTCCTTTCAGATAGTTGTAGAGAGTAAGGTGGTCACCCCTCAGCTTCCTCTTCCTCAAACTAAACAGCCTCGACTCTCTTGATCTCTCCTCATCAGACTTATTCTCCAGGCATAGGTCACGAACAGAGAGTTTGTCACTGTAAACTTCTCACTGAACGACATTGCCAGGTATCAGGCCAACCCTATGGGCTTTGGTTAAAAAACCCCAACCTTTTCTCAGCCACATTCCGGTGGTAAAACTCAAAGTGGGTTCAACAGGTCTGTTCTACATTCTTTGAACCTGTGCAATCTCAGCATTAGAAACAGCTATCGAGTACTGGGAACAGGGACTTTATTTCTACATAAGGCAACATGTAAGAGTGTGTATCAGCCTCTATTGATAATAATAACGTTCCCCATATTTCAGAGGCATCATATATATATCTCTATATGTTCATACTTGACATTAAAATACTTCACTGAGGTAGAATTTAGTGTGACTCTGTGGCCACCCAGCTGCTATGATGCCTAGATTTTGCTAGTAAAAGAGAAGGGTGTGCTTACACAGTTTATCAGGGTTGGAAGGGGCCTCCAAAGGCCATCAGGTCCAACCCTCCTGCTCAAGCAGGATACAAATCCAGCCAGGTCTGAAACATCCCCAGAGAAGGGGACTCCACAACCTCCCTGAGCAACCCCTTCCAATATTTAATACCGTGACTGTAAAGAAGTTTTTCCTCAGATTGAGGTGGAACTCCCTGTGTTCAAGCTGGCAGCCATCCATCACCCCTTGTCCTGTCTGATACCACTGAAAAGAGAGGATTCCTTTCTTCTTGACACCCAGCCCTCATGGATTTATAGACAGGGATTAAATCCCCTTGGAGCCGCCTTTTGTCCAAAGAAAGTCCCAATGTTCTCGATCTCTCTTCATGAGGCAGTTGTTCCAGACCCCCAATCATCCTAGTAGCTCTGCCTTGAACTCTTTTCATTAATTCTCTATCATCTTGAATTGAGGCGACCAGAACTGGACACAGAGATCGGAACTGAACTCAGAGACTAGAACTAGACCTAGAGCTTAAGTTTACCTCTTTCCAGCACGTTGCCATAAATAGCACTATGAGAAGGGCTGCATGGGGATCCCCTAGAGCTAGAAGGTGCACCTGGTGCACACAACAAAATGAGAAACACTTTCAACATTTTCAGGTTAGATTGAGCCTTTTTGGAGCCTTACTAATAGACCTAAATGTTCTCTTGAACAATGCGGTCCTTTGGAAGTAACTTTTATGTGGCAAATAAATAGAACTTGCATCCTTACTATGGAAACCTCAAGACAGGCATTTCTATTTATCAATAGGTATTTGATGTATAGTAGCTGCAGCCTCTAATCTAATTAAAGGATTATCTGACATACTTATTGCCTTGGTACCTACTTCAAGAATTCCTGACACAGCTCTCTAGAAGAAAACAAGGTCAATATTTTATAGAACTGTGCATTTCAGCTACCACCAGTGAATGAAAATAAGTTTAGTACATAGAACTATCTCCTGTAGAGCCCCCTAGATTCCATAGAATCATGTTATGATAATTTCTGAGGCTATCAGGAAACTCCTAAAAGTAACTGGATGGGGCAATCATGCCTCTGGGAAACAGAGTTCTTGAAAAATAAGTGACTTAATGTAGTTATTGGAGAGCAGTTACAGCCAGGACCAGGCTGAGGGAGCTGGGTCTCTTTAGCTTAGAGAAAAGGAGACTGAGGGGTGAGACAGGGGAGACAGGAACTGTCTTGATTCTGATCTCTTTTCTGTATTTCCTGGGGGAGTTATGGAGTCTCCTTCTCTGGAGACGTTTAGAACTCACCTGGATGTGTTCCTGTGCAACTTGATCTAGGTGATCCTGCTGTGGCAGGGGGATTGGACTAGATCATCTTTCGAGGTCCCTTCCAATCCCTAATGTTCTGTGATTCTGTGATAGACTATATAACTCTATATTCTATATATTACATACTCTCTTCTGTTAACCTATGCCCTGAGGCACCCACTATGGGTCACAGAACTTCTTGGACTGCAGGGCAATGAGGAAACTGAACTCACCACAAGGACATCCATAGTATTTGAAGGAAGTGGTACTGCAATTCTTTGAAAACTAAGTTTAGTGAACTATTTAACTTAATTTGACCTTATATCTACTGTGAGTCAGAAGTTAGCTCTCCTGTCTTCTATTTTCTTTCTAGTTCTATGTACACAGGGCAATTGAAGATAATAAGAGATTATTGCTATCTCCTTCCTCATGCTGCTCGCTGCAGTCAAGCCTTTCTTCAGAACAGACATTGTAACCTGCGAATACAGGCCAGTAACACGGAGCTGATAACCTCAGAATGTAGCCCTGAGGACTCTACTGTGCCTGTAATTTTATGAAGTATTAAGCCTTGGACCTCAAGAGAGTAGCTATTTTGAACACTTGAGAGAAATAAGACAGGGACTCAAAACACAATACAAAACAGCATCCGGGAAGGTAGCAGGGAGTTTGCAGTTTCATAGAGACATATTTACTCCGTCAAAATTCAATGTGCAAAACTAAGGCATGTGCTAGACAAACTGTGGTCATTATCTTTAGCTGATCAATAACTTGACAGGGAGGGGACTGCAAATATCTTCTTCCTCAGTCTAAACCACTGATCTATGCCATTGACATCACCCAGCATTATGTCATTCTGCAGTGAACTGACTAAGTTGTTTTAGCACAGATGCGTTTTATCCCAACGCAAATCTACTGCAGGTTTTCTTTCGCTGTTGATGTCTTGCAATCACTTCCATATGGCATGAGATTAAAATAGACTGCTCAGGGGAATGGAAATAAGAGATATGGCAATTATGCTCAATAATGAATGTTTAAAGGAGATAAATCAAGACATCCTGTTTAGCCATTTACTGTTGAACAAAGGAAGGCCAAATACACCGTGCGTAAGTTTTAGAGACAGGGCAGCCTACTGAAAAGCCAAACTCATCCTACAAAGGATCCTAAAACTTAGAGAATGGTTTTCTAAACATAGGATGCCACTTCATCTAGGTGATCCTGCTCTGGCAGGGGGATTGGACTACATGATCTTTTGAGGTGCCTTCCAATCCCTGATGTTCTGTGATTCAGTGTGATTTAGAGCTGAGCCGGGAGAAAGTCAAAGAACTATAACAAGGGCAGTGCAGAGTTTGGTATATGGGTAAAAACAACCACAGGTACCAGTATAGGTTGGGGAATGATCTATTGGAGAGCAGTGTAGGAGAAAGGGACATGGGGGTCCTGGTGGCCAGCAGGGTGGCCAGGAGCCAGCAATGTGCTCTGGTGGCCAAGAAGGCGAACGGCATCCTGGGGTGGATCAGAAGTGGGGTGGTTAGGAGATTGAGAGAGGTTCTCCTCCCCATCTACTCTGCCTTGCTGAGACCACCTCTGGAATACTGTGTCCAGTTCCGGGCCCCTCAGTTCCAGAAAGACACAGAACTGCTGGAGACAGTCCAGCGCAGAGCCACAAAGATGATGAAGGAAGTGGAGCACCTCCCTGATGAGGAAAAGCTGAGGGAGCTGGGTCTCTTGAGCTTGGAGAAAAGGAGATTGAGGGGACTTCGTTAATGTTTCCAAATATGCGGGTAACACCCACTGAGTTTTCTACGGAGATGCTGCACAACACAAGTTAGTTCTGACAACACAGCATCACAGAATTATTGAGGCTGGAAAAGACCTCCGAGCTCAGCCAGCCCAGCCAGGACCTAACATCACCACAGTGGCCAGACCAGGGCACTAAGGGACACAGCCAGGCTGTTCTTCAACACCTTCAGGGATGGGGACTCCACCACTGCCCTGGGCAGTCCATTCCAGGGTCTGATTACCCTTTCTGAGAGGAAGGGCTTCCTAACATCCAACCTAACCCTCCTCTTTAAACAACTACCACAATCAGAATCACTTTCAGGACACTAGAGCCATCTGCACAATGCTGTAAAAGCTTCAGCTGCAAGAAATTATTGTTATTACAATGTGGTTTTGTTGGGTTTTGGTTCAGGATTGTGGCAGGTGGGACTGTAAAGTAATAAACAGAGAATGCAGATTATGGTTGTTTATTTTTTTTCAGCTGTTGGGTAAGACAGCCCAAAGATTTAGGAGCTGCAGCAAGAAAACAATAGGGAAGGAAAAAAAAATAAATCACAGAATCACGAAATATTAGGGATTGGAAGCATCCGCTCTTTTGTAAAGTAAAAAGCCTAACAGTTATAGGGGAAGTTTATATATATAAAATGAGTCTTGATAGACAATTTAAATGACAATCTCAAGTTTTGAAGTTCCACAAGACTTCAGTCTCACTGTGTTGCTTTGGACTTGATTAGTACAGTGGTACCCAGGCAGGTTCTTTATATGACACTAACCCACTGGATATCTCAATAGGGCATCTCCTTCCCCTCTACTCTGCCTTGCTGAGACTAATTTTGGATTCTTGTGTCCAGTTCTGGGCCCTTAAGTTCAAGGAGGACACAGACCTGCTTGAGACAGTCCAGTGCGGAGCCACAAAGATGATGGAGTGGAACATCTCCCTGCTGAGGAAAGGCTGAGGTTGCTGGGTCTCTTTAGCTTAGAGAAAAGGAGACTGAGGGGTGATCTCATTAATGGTGATAAATATGTGAAGAGTGGGTGTCAGGAGGATGGAGCCAGGCTCTGCATCTAATGACAGGTCAAGAGACAATTGGTGTAAGATGGAACAGAGGAGGTTCCATGTCATTATGAGAAGGAACTTCTTCATGGTGAGGGTGACAGAGCCCTGGAAGGGACTGCCCAGGGGAGTTGTGGAGTCTCCTTCTCTGGAGATGTTTAAAACCCACCTGGACATATTCCTGTGCGACTGGATCTAGGTGATCCTGCTCTGATGGGGGCACTGGACTAGATGATCTTTCGAGGTCCCTTCCAATCCCTAATGTTCTGTGATTCTTTGACTAACACAGTGGTACCCAGGCAGGTTCTTTATACGACACTAACCCACTGGATATCTGCAATGAGCTCCCATTTCAACACCTGAATTAGCTGAGGAGTCTTCCAGAACTGGTTGGTTATGGCAATCACAAAGTGCAAAAGAATGTCCAGTTTTCAATCTTCAGTATAAAATCACCCTTGGAACATGACACCACTGAGAAGTACTCTTTCCTAACAAAGATAGGCACTTTAATAATTCCGCCTTCTTACAAATGGTAGTTGTTTCCGCCTCTGAGCCAACAGTCCTTCTAGAAGAGAAATTAAATGTACAAGATTGTGACAACATGTGAGAGCTGAAGATTAATGAAGGATTTAAGGACTTTTTCATCCATATGTGGCAAACACGGTAGCTGAAAGAATGTCAGTGTCTCTCAAATGCTTGGAGATGTTTAAAGGTTTAAGTGGACTATTAATCTAGGCCATCATCTGCCACCAGCTCAAATTGCTATTAATTCCATTCAGTTTTGCCTTTGAAATAATTATAATTTAGGCAGCCCAGAGACTTTAAAAAGAAAAGACTTTCTAGATCTGGGAAAAGAACGATGGTGTAGATATGGAAATGTGGGTTACAGGAGGATGCAGCCAGGCTCTGCTCAGTGGCATCCAATGATAGGACAAGGGGCAATGGGTGTGAGATGGGACAAAGGGGGTTGCACATCAATGTGAGAAGGAACTTCTTCCTGATGAGGGTGACAAAGCCCTGGAAGGGGCTGCGCAGGGGGGCTGTGGAGTCTCCTTCTCTGGAGATGTTTAAAACCCGCCTGGATGTGTTCCTGTGTGACTTGATCCAGGGGATCCTGCTGTGGCGGGGGGATTGGACTGGATGATCTCTCTTCCAATCCCTAACATTCTGTGATTCCATGTAGATGAAGTAAAATACCAATGTAAGTCGTACCTTTTGGAACAGAAGTGGCTTTTCTTTACCAGGAACAGGCACACTGCAGGTTTGATGTTGCATTTAAGCAGAGTATCAATCACGATCAGAGCCAAAAACCAGCAAACCTTGGGGGAAAGGCAAGTGACATGCACCAAAGGTGATGTTTAATCTACAGGGAAAGATGTTAACGTTTGATCTGTCATCATGTTATAAACTGCAGTTCATTTTTATTAAGAAATGAGAGTGAAATAGAGAGCTCTGGTTAAATGAGATTCATCATTTCATTAACAGGCTGCCCAGGGAGGGAGTGGAGGCACTGTCCTTGGAGGGGTTCTACAAATGAGTAGACAGGGTGTTTCAGGAAATGGTTTAGTGTTGGGGGTTGTTTGACTTGATGATCTTGAAGGTCTTTTCCAACCTTGATGATTCTATGATTAGAGCTAGGTAAGTCCACCCTTTCCTAAGTACCCAACAGACTGAGCAAAGGCAAAAGAGAACTGGTGTTGGCAGAAAGGGCAGTAGAAAGAAATAGCGAAACCTCAAAGTATCCACGTTAACAGAAGGAAAAAAAGGGAAAAACCAAGATAACTCCTGATCTTTCTATTCCAAGTCTTTCCTGTTCTGGGTTCATAACTGTGATGATGTGTTATTTGTAGTCATTGTATTAATGAGAGAAGTAGTTACGGGTTTGAAAACATTACATGAGATAAGGAGGAAACTGATGATTTCCTGGGGTTTCTGATTGAAGAAGAAATATCTCAGAAGCTGCTTATCAACTGGATAAGGATAGCCCAGGCTTATTAGTCAGGCACAAATGAATCTCCACTGTGGATGACTGAATGTGAAAAGCACCTGGTGCACCCATACTCCAGAAACTGCAGACAGCTCAGTAGCTGCTGATATAAAAACATGGTGTGGATAACTGATGGCTACTGCTAGTTGTACACTTGATGTAGGCAAAATCCCCATGGTATTTCAAGTAATCAGATTAACTGGAAGACGATGTAGGTAGCTGTTTTATCCAAGAGGATACATAAAACCCACAGGAAAACCTGTGGCTGACTGAGCCTGCAGCATGGTTCTTGGAGCCAAGCTAGTTGGGCTACTTAAGCACCTAAGAATGCAAAGAGGCTCCCAGTGATTAAACCCTGGTGGGTTTTGTAGGTGCCTAAATGCCTTTAAAATTATTCCCTATCTCCTCCGGCTACAAGCCATGCCAGCCTTCCTAGCAACATGTTAATGAGCCAGGTTAGGAGCCAAGTGGAGGTGTTGCATGTGTGTTTGATTCTTTTCAAATGGATTGCCAGCCAAACAAGGGATTAGGTTTGGGATAGATACTGCTGGAAAAAGCTTAATAGCAGTTTCTCAGAAGATTTTGTGTGTGGTAATAGACCTTAAGAACACATCCCAAACAGTTAATGCCCTTAAAGTCTGAAATCATCTCCCATTTCCCATGGGATAACCCTAACTATCAGTTTATCAGGTATTGTGGTAATAGATTCCTGCAGCATCTTTCAGGCAAGTTTTCACCTTGTGTAAATAATTAATTGTTCCCTGAAGCGGTACCGTGAACTAGCTCTGCAACTGCCTAGGTCTATTCCCTGCACTTGAGTTTGTTTTACCTGAGATAAATAATTAATGTGCCAATGGCTACAGTATATTTTGGAATATATTTAGTGTGTATTTTAGGCAAGTGCCTTCGCAGAGCAGACGCTTGCGCAAAATTGTTGATGTTACTGGCCAAAAGCCGAAGCTTTGCATATTTTCTGGCCTTACTTGGACTACAACTAGAATCACAGAACATGAGGGATTGGAAAGGACCTTGAAAGATCATCTAGTCCAATCCCCCCCCACCACAGCAGGATCACCTAGATCCAGTCGCATGAGAAGATTTTATGATGAAAACAAGTTAATCAGAACTGATCTGAAAATTCAACAATTGGAACTGCTTTAGGTTTAAGATTTTAATTTTTAACTACAAATATTGCGGGTGTATTTCTTACTTTTAGGAACAATGACAGAATCGCAGAACACTAGGGATTGGAAGGGACCCTGAAAGATCATCCAGTCCAGTCCCCCTGCCACATCAGGATCACCTAGATCAAGTCGCACAGGAACATGGCCAGGTGCATTTTAAATGTCTCCAGAGAAGAAGACTCCACAAGCCCTCTGGGCAGCTCTTTCCAGGGCTCTGGCACCCTCATATTGATGTGGAACCTCCTCTGTTCCAGCTGACACTAATTGCCCCTTGTCCTATCATTAGATGCCACTGAGAAGAGCCTGGCTCCATCCTCCTGACACCCACCTTTTCCATATTTATCAACATGAATGAGGTCACCCCTTGGTCTCCTTTTTTCCAAGCTCAAGAGACCCAGCTCCTCAGCCTTTCCTCATCAGGAAAGGCTTCCTCCACTCCCTTCATCATCTTTGTGGCTTAGTGCTGGACTCTCTCCAGCAGCTCTGTGTCCTTCTGGAACAGAAGAGCCCAGAACTGGACAAAAGACTCCAGATGCAGTTTCAGGAGGGCAGAGTAGAGGGAGAGAACCTTCCTCACTCTGTTATAGTTCATTACATTTCTCCCTGCACAGTTCTCCAGCCTGTCCAGGTCCTCCTGAATGGCAGCATAGCCTGCTGGGGTGTAAAACTGTCCTGTGAGTGTTTTTTTTTCTCTTTAATTCATAATTGCATCTTGTCCATTTGCTTGGCCGCTCATCTTCTCCCAGAGTTGCCAGCTAAATTTAAAAATGACAGTAAGTCATCAACTCTTTTATACATTAGGAGCCCTGACTCCGAGTCAGTTTTTCAGACGCTTGTTACTGATGTCATTAGAGAAAAAAATAAGCTCTGTCCTTATTGAAAGGCAAATGGAAATGTTTTTGAATAATAGATGTTAGTCCTACAAGGAAGCCGGGAGTCTGTAGACTCCATCTCTTGTTTGCTTCAAATGAGATAATGTACTGAAATTTATGGGTGAAGTCATTACAAGAAATCATATCTGGTCCAGAGGCTGTGTCTTAGTCCAAAAGCACACAATACAGATGAGACAAGGCATTGCAACTGAAATAATGTGATTACAAGGTCTGTTTTGCCGTGGTTCCTCAACGCTAACATCACCCTCCCCACCCCCACTCCCCATAACGCACAGGGCAGCTCTTCAGGGTTTGGAAGTGATGGTGTTTTACAACCCTGCTGATGAAGGAGCAGCATGCTTTGGAGCAGCACTGCCTTTGTAAATGACTTGTGGCTCTCAACATCTTGTTTGAGTACCGTTTGCTGTGAGGCAGAATCCACAGGAGCCCAAACAGCTCGAGGCTACATCTTGAGTACTGTGTCCAGTTTTGGGCACCGAGATGTGCAGGTGCTGGGGCAGGTGGAGAGGAGGGCAAGTAAGTTGGGGAAGGGCCTGGAGAACAAAGCTTATGAGTAGTGGGTGAAGAGATATAGAGATGGAATGTTGGAATAGTCTAAGCAGGGTTGGGTCTGGTTTGTACTGGGATGGTAGACAGGTGCTATAGGCTTAGCCTGCTCCAGCAGCAGGGGTTGGACTTAGATAATCTTTTGAGGTCCCTTCAACCTGTAACATTCTGTGAAAGATTGAAAAAGCTGGGGCTCTTTAGTCTGGAGAAGGGGAGGCTTCCGTGAGTTTTAAGAAGAGTCTTTTAGAGAATATAATTCCTCACAGTACACAGGGATTCACTGCTTCCCAGGTCTAAATAATCCTTACGGACAGATCCCCAGTGGGTATAAACCACTTCTCTTAATAACTCATTTCCTCTCTACTTTATACTTAGGAATCTTCTTTAACTGACCATCTCATCTGCTCCTGCTGGATAATCTTAACAGCCTCAGCCATTTTCCTGTTTTCCTTACCAAAGCATATACAATCGATTAACTCATAGGATGCTCTGGACTGGCTGAGTGCTCTCAACAGCATCAGTTTGAAGTCACAGAATCAGAGAACGTTAGGGATTGGAAGGGACTGCAAAAGATCATCCAGTCCATTGCCCGTGCCACAGCAGGATCACCTTCTCATTCTGTCAAGCATTTTGTCAAGCATCTATAATCACTAAGAATTTGTCTTTCCTATGTTTTGCAGGAAACACTCTCTCTATTCCCTTACTTCCAAACAATTTGGAGAACATGTGCAGTTAAGAAGTTTGCAAATCTTTAGTTGCTCAGACTGAGAAGTGATTTCCTGCTGGAGCAGGATCAATAGAGATTGTAGGTGCTTGCAAATGGCCTTTTGAGGACATTATCTTAAACAGCCTTCCGGACAATGACCCTTTCAGAATGCAGTGAAGTTGAGGCATATTTAGAGGTCATCCATTCCCTACATTAATCCTACCTTGCTGAGAAAAATGCTGAGGGAGACATAATATAGCAAATTTCTTTTACACCATCAATAAATTCTCTCTCTGTTTTAGCTACCAGCACATATTGCTGCAATTAAACCACAGCTGGATGCAAAAGTACAATTATGCCTTCTGCATCGCTGTGGAAAAGAAATAATTACTTGAAAGTAAATGTAATTCAAATCCCCTTGCCAGCTGAAGGGTTTCAGATGCAGACACGTAGAGACAATTCCCCACGAGCGTTTTGCAGGCTCAGTTCACCTTCCTGAAGATGCTGTGATGCAACATTCTGCATAAGGTCTTTGAAAGGTGAAGCATCAACATTGAAACGGGCTTCAACAAGGCACATTTTTGCATGTGTTACAAAATCACTGAATCACAGAACATTAGGGATTGGAAGGGACCTCAAAAGATCACCTAGTCCAATCCCCCTGCCACAGCAGGATCCCCTAGATCCAGTTGCACAGGGACATGTCAAGGTGGGTTTTAAATGTCTCCACAGAAGGAGACCCCACAACACCCCTGGGCAGCCCCTTCCAGGGCTCTGTCACCCTCATCAGGAAGAGGGTTCCTTCTCAGATTGCTATGGAACCTCCTATGTTCCAGCTCACACCCATTGCCCCTTGTCCTATCATTGGGCGCCCCTGAGCAGAGCCTGGCTCCATCCTCCTGACACCTGCCCTTCACATATTTATGAACATTAATGGGGTCACCCCTCAGTGTCCTTTTCTCTAAGCTAAAGAGTCCCAGCTCCTTCAGCCTTTCCTCAGCAGGGAGATGTTCCACTCCCTTCATGAACCTTGTGGCTCTGTGCTGGACTCTCTCCATCAGCTCTGTGTCCTTCTTGAACTGAGAAGCCCAGAATTGGACACAATATTCCAGATGTGGTCTCACTAGGGCAGAGTAGAAGGGGAGGTGAACCTCTCAATAGACTTCTCTTTGACCTTAAATATATAAATGGAGATTTGGCCTCCCTTAAATAAATGAAGATCCTTCAGATAAAACAATTGACCTCTAGCCCTGTTCTCACAGAAGTTTGCAGCTGGGCTCATTAAAGTTTTGAATCCTCAGGAAAATGTCTTTAGATGGGAAGAAAGCCTCCGAATGCCTTCACACGACTCTGGAGTAGGTCTGTTCATTTCTCAGGATCTTAATTTAAGGTAAAATTTCTAAAACACCAATGAGATGGGGTATTTGTTATATTTTTCTTCCATTCCCTAGTGTCTGTTAGTAGAAACTAGAAAAGAAAAGGTCTTTGTTACAACCTCTGAAGTCTTTTCTCTAAGACATGCATTGAGAGCATATAGCCGCCTCCTATATCTACCAGACCTCCAGCTCAGGGCACCTTAATGTAAAGAACTGCATAACCTTTTCAGTATGGAAGCATCCCACACCTCTGGTGTAGTTACAAAGGCCTAATTCTGCCCACCACCCTTCCTGTATTTTGGTTGCTGTCTTCAGTCAGCTGAGAGGGGTCAGCAAGCTTCAGCCCATCTCATTTAACCAGTAGAGTATGAGATAAATAGCAGGCTGGTTTTGAAATTGAAGGGAATGTATGTGCTCAGATATCTAAGAAAAAAGTTATTAAAAAAAACCCAACCAAGCCCAAACCATGATCAAATCTCAGCATTTTCTTCAACATTTAAAATAACTATAAGAAATCCAGATTTTCCATACTGGTTATCACGTTCATTTAGGCTGCCTGTTATGTTTATTCTTATTGCCCCGATTAAACAAAACCAAAATAAAACCCACTCACCCACCAGAGCACCAGACTCCTAATCACAAACTCACAGAACATCAGGGATTGGAAGGGACCTCGAAAGATCATCCAGTCCAATCCCCCTGCCACAGCAGGATCACCTAGATCCAGTCGCACAGGAACACGGCCAGGCAGGTTTTAAACATGTCCGGAGAAGGAGAATCCACAACCGCCCCTGGCAGCCCGTTCCAGTGCTCTGTCACCCTCACAGTGAAGAAGTTCCTTCTCATATTTATGTGAAGACTTCTCTGTGTTTACCATTGAAAACTTGTTATGGATAGTCTGTATGTGGATGCATAAACCCAAATGACTGAAAGAGTAGTTTCTCTCAGACCCTAAGAGCATAAAAGCTCCACCAAACTCCTATTGCTTGAATACAGGGTTTAGTGATGGCCTTGGGACAGTTGGGTTAGTGGTTGGACTTGATGACCTTGGAGGTCTTTTCCAACCTAAACAATTCTATGATTCTATCTCAAGGTTACTCAGTTTCACAGAATCACAGGACATTAGGGATTGGAAGAGACATCGAAAGACCATCTAGTCCAATCCCCCTGCCACAGCAGGATCCCCCAGATCAACAAATCAAAACAACTTCTCCCACATGGCTCATGTAAATGTACAGACATGGGTTCCTATTCTGAGAATGAAGAACTGGGGATTTCCCATCAGGTACTCAGCACAAAGAGGCTGGAAACTCTAACGTTACTGGATCTAGATATGATCCTGCTGTGGCAGGGGGATTGGACTGGATGATCTTTCGAGGTCCCTTCCAATTCCTAATGTTCTGTGATTAGGAGTAGGATTTGTGAGACCACCCCTTGAGTACTAGGTCCAGTTTTGGGTGCCACAGTGTAAGAAGTACATTATGGTGCTGGAGCGGGTCCAGAGGTGGGCAATGATTCTATGATTCGGTGTGTGTTTCATAACTTACATCTCAAAATCAATCACATACAGTGTTCAACTCTCACCATAATATTCTCAAGAATAAAGTGGATAATGCTTGTGTTTCTTGGCTCTCCTCTCACATTAGCTGAAATATCTGCTACTCTCATAGCCATTTGCAGTTTTCTGGCTTTTAAGAACAGTATTAATAGACGTGGAAGTGGATTATCTTATCGGGACTCTCTATTTTCAAATATCCAGCATGCTCCTGCAGTATCTGCTTCCCACATAAAAGCTGGGAAAAGAGAGACTTCTCCCCACAATCAATATCTGAACAAGTACTATCCAACACAAACATCCACAGTCTAGACATTAAAGCAAACCTTTCAGCAGCACATCCTGATTCCTGCTATGTGCCGTGACCATGACAGTTTATTAAAGCATCTTTTTCAGTCTCTATTTTAATGCTCTGTAGCTTGAACTCCAGACATTGGAGGCTCTTTTCCCTGCGAGAAAAGGCATATGACAAAGGATCAAGTGAGTAAGATGTCTGCATAGGGATGGAAGAATATCATTCAAAACCTTCTCTGGCAGGGTGATTGGACTAGATGATCTTTTGAGGTCCCTTCCAATTCCTAATGTTCTGTAATTCTGTGGAGATGTTTAAAACCCACCTGGATGTGTTCCTGTGTGACTGGATCTAAGGGATCCTGCTGTGGTGGGGGGATTAGATCTTTCGAGGTCCCTTCCAATCTCTAATGTTCTGTGATTCTGTGAAAACTGCTAGTTATCATCTAATGGGATCTTTAACCAGACACTGCAATGGAGGCCCCACAAACCCACTGAAGTGAGGGAGAAGCAATACCCAGCTCCAGAAAGACAAGCAAAACAAAAAGGCAGCATTAGAACATTTTTTCATACACTTGAGCCCTTAGGGAAAAGCAAAGTCTGTGAAAGCCCAGTAACACAGAATCATAGAATCATTCAGGTTGGAAAAGACCCTTGGGATCACTGAGTCCAACCATCAACCCTACTCTAAAAGTTCAAAAGTAAAAGGTATTTTCCCCATAAGTTTCACACAAGAAAGGGCTAGGAAAAGGTTGGACTCGATGATCCTGGAGGTCTCTTACAACTGAAACTGTTCTAGGATTCTATGACAGACACATAAAATAGAATCATGGAATCATTAAGGTTGGAAACAATCTCCAAGATCAACTCCAACAGCCAACCCAGCATCACTGTACCGACAGAACCATGTTTCCTAGTGCCACATCTACACAGTTTCTGAATGCCTTCAGCAGGTATAAGCATACAGGTAGCATTATTTCCCCCTTATTTTTGAGATTCCTGCACATACGATAATATCAGTTTAAAAGCAGTTTCAGGCAGTTTCCCTGGGTACATCAGCTTTCTGCACTATTTCATTTGCTGCCAGCGAAAGTGTGAGGGGTTGATGTCAGAAATAGTTACGAAGAATACTTAAAATATAAACCCAGCATATGTTTTCTGCCTAAACAGAACCAGGCAGTAACGACAGTAACTCCTCTGGCTGTCACACCAGCTAGTTCATGCGCTTCAGGAGTTATCGATACCCACCAGATTACACACTGAAGTATCTTCGCTACTAGGAGATCTATGAATCTGCATGAACTCACTTGTTTGGTGGATTAAGCGATGGCATGAAAGAATGCAGCCCCTCCCCACCCTTGGCATTTAATTGTAGGTATAAATCACAGGGTTATCAGACTGTGAAATTTGCAGGATGCACTTTGCATATTTTCATGGAGAAATTTCTTCCACAGCCAGGCAGCTACTGAGAGGGCAGATTGGTGTTTTGCATGAAGTTACTGGAACGAGCTGAAATAAGGCTGCATCTATCCCAGATGCCATATTGCATCTCTCTGGGCAGAAGATGGTGCTGTTGGTTAGTGTCAGCCTAGCACAGGTTTTTCCTGCCAACAAAAAGGTGATCAATTTGCTATCACTGCAGTCATTCTTTATTGAACTTCAAAGCAGCAGCCATCTGGAACTTATTCCAGTATTTGACTTCAGTTACTTCACTGCTTAACAGTGACCTACAGAACAATTCAACCAGATTATTCTCGGCTTCTTTATGTAAATGTGAGAAAACAGACAGAGAAAATAAGAAGAGTGTGATACACAGTGTTTTGTTACCTGCATGAAAACATAACATGATCTGTTCCAGAAGGAAAAAGCTCATAAATCATTTGGGGGAGTCAGAGAAAGGTTGTTGTAGAAGCTAGAAAAACAAAAATCAAGTATTTTTTATCCAGGAGTTCACAGAATCACAGAACATTAGACATTGGAAGGGACCTTGAAAGATCATCTACTCCAATCCCCCTGCCAGAGCAGGATCACCTAGACCAAGTTGCACAGGAACATGTCCAGGCGGGTTTTAAATGTCTTAGCTGCTGCTTCTGTCACTGCAGCATGAAGATTCCTTATTCAGAGAAGAAGAAAGAGAAATGCAAGGCAGGCTGCTTGCACAAGGTCGCAGTGGAGAGTTTAGCTAATGTGCAAGTTCTCATCTTATAAATCAACACTACAGACCTGTGCCCCTCATCGTTCTGCATACACTTTCTTTTCCTCTTACATGTCTTCCTTACAGGATATTAACAGTTGGGTTTTACATTTTGGGTGGGAATTGTAGAAAAATCTTGATACTGGATCTGGTTTTGGGGTGAACTTGCAGAGTGGGGTTGATGGTTGGACTCGTTGATCCCAAGGGTCTTTTCCAACCTCAATGATTCTATGGAGGGACCTGGTTTCAGGGTGAACTTGTAGAGTGGGGTTGATAGTTGGACTCGATGATCACAAGGGTCTTTTCTAACCTGAATGATTCTACGATTCTATGAATCAACAATACTGGGTGCCAACTGGAAACACTCTGTTCTACAAAAGGGGATGAGGTTTACTTTTCCAGGTGCAAAAAGATTTAACGGGTTAGTTGCCACGAGATCCCCTGGTGCTGGACATCCACAGGAGAGATTAGACATGAAAAAAGGTGACATTTCAGGATGCTGTCTGTACTTGGAGCCTTCAGGGCAAATTACAGACTGTGAGAATGCTCCATCAGGAATCCTCAGAGGCCCCTATTATTTCTCAAAGTGCTTTCGTGTGCTCTCACAAAATGGGCTTACCTTGCATTTCTCTTTGCAACTACTCCTTCTGTCTCTCTGCTCCTCACCTGTTCTTCCTGTGACCTGTAGTTTTACTTCGCAAATTGATTTCACTTTTCTTCTTAACAAAAAAACCCTATAAAACTTCTTTTTTTCTCTTGTGTTTCTTACTGCCAGAAAAACTTTTCTGTTCTATAGCATAAAAATTAGATTTCTATGAGATCGCTGACTTCTGCTGTACTTCTGCTTAGTGTCATGGTATAAAACATAGTTGGAATATTCACTGTACTTCTGACTTTTTCTTGGCTTCTGCCCACACAACCCATGACTGCAGCTCAACATACATAAACACAATCACAGAATCATTCTGGTTGGAAAAGACACTCGGGATCATCAGGTCCAACCAGCAACCCTAGTCTACAACCCCTAAACCAGACCCCCCAATACCGCATCTAAGCGTCTTTTAAACTCATCCAGGGACGGGGACTAAACCACCACCCTGGGCAGCCCATTCCAGTGCCTGACCACTCTGTCCGGGAAGACTTTCTTCCTGATGTCTAATCTAACCCTCCCCTGTTGAAGCTTGAAGCCCTTCCCTCTGGTTCTGTCACTGGTTACCTGTGAGGAGAGACCAGCACCAACATCTCTACAATACCCAGACACACACAGAGAACAAATGCAATAATGTCCCTGGTTTCTTCTCTCTGTAGAAGCCTTTTTCTTCTGAGAAAGATCAGCATTGAACTCTTGGCTCCCCTTTACTCTCTGTCGTGGCTTGAGACTTAATAATCTAAATTGCAAGCTGAGGACTACCAAAATATCAGGAAGATGAGAAAAATGCCAGTAAAATTTGATTTTAGGAAGTTCTTTAGCAGGAGGGGTTGAACACTTGAACAGGTTGCTCAGGGAGGGAGTTGAGGTCCCATCCCTGGAGATATTCAACGGGAGGATCGACAAGGCTCTGGGCAACCTGATCTAGCTGAGGCTGTCCCTGTTCACTGCAGCAGCATTGGGCTAGATGATCTTTGGAGATCTATTCCAATCCAGGCTAATCTGTGATCCTGTGACTGTACGATTCTATTAATATAACCTCCATGTGCTGTGTAGAAAGTGTTAGTGTTCTGAATGCTGCCTTCATGCCTAGATAAAAGTAACTGCTGAGGTCTGCCCTACAAATCTATTCCTTTGGATGTGGCTGAGAGACATCCCCATATCATGGAGTCAACTAGAAGGCCTTCATGGTCATCCCACTTGGTTCTGACCAGTGATTTTACTTCTCAGCTCAGTCTCTTCTAAATAACTGCACTGTCTAAAGTCAAACATCACGTTTCTTGCAGACAGTGGCTGCTTCTACAAGTGATAGTGCTTGATGTTTACAGTTACCGGCCAGGACTGGTCTGAAAGACCAGTCAGAAAGGCTGAATCATCTCTGAAAGCGAGGCTGGATTGGATAACAACAGATGCCTGCTTCAGGAGGGAAGTTGTTGATGCAGCACCACAGTATAAAAGGGAGGCTGCTTGCAGAGACCCCCTTGGGGAGACAGAGTTGTGCTGTCTCTTTGCCGGACTCTCTTTCTCCTTCTCTGCCTGCAGACAGAACAGACCCCACTTGCATAATGACTGTTGGTTTAACGGACATTTTCTATGACGGGTCTGGGTGGGTTTTTCTGCTCTTACGGACTTTCTGACTGCCTCTCGGTTTTCTGTTGGGGTGCTTTTGGTCACAGGTGGTCTCACCTGTGGTGACAGGTTATACTATCTTATCCTTACACTATGTAAAGATTGACAGCAAACTTGCTGATAGCCCTGCTCCTTGGGCTGGGCTACCGAATTGTCCAAACAAGAGGCTAATAGAGACTGTTTGTCATCATTTGGAGGCCAGCCCAGCCTTAGCCCACAACAGCGGTAAGCACTTTCCATGACTGACTTAGTAATGCTTTTATTAACCTGCAACTGGTGCAGAGCCACTAAATTGAAGTGCAGAAGGCTGGGTCTTGTCCTTTGTTTATGGAGCTGGGTTGTAGGACAGACAAGCTTGGTAGCCCATTGTTATTTTATACTCCATTGCTATTCTGCCTGTTAGAAGGGTGATGAAAATGCACAGGGTACACAGTGATACTTCCTGTCGTTGAGTATTTTATAGATTTAATTGCTTCGTTGCTCCCCGACAAACGAGAGAATTGTGCTTAGAACAACACACAGGGCAAAACTGAAAGCAGTAACACTGTGTAACGGTGAGGCCACCCTGAACACGGCACCTTCAAAACAAATTCACCTTGGTATTGGAGGGTTAATTGATTTCACACAGAAATCATCACCATATGAGATATTCTTGCTCATAGCTAGCACCAGGTACCAGTATAGGTTGGGGACTGACCTGTTGGAGAGCAGTGTAGGAGAAAGGGACCTTGTGGCCAAGAAGGCAGATGGCATCCCGGGGTGGATCAGAAGTGGGGTGTTTAGTAGATCCACACAGGTTCTCTTCCTCCTCCTCTCTTTGCCCTGGGAAGACCACATCTGGAGTACTATGTCCAGCTCTGGGCCACTCAGTTCCAGAAGGACATGGAACTGCTGGAGACAGTCCAGTGCAGAGCCACAAAGATGATGAAGCGAGAGGAACACCTCCCTGATGAGGAAAAGCTGAGGGAGCTGGGTCTCTTTAGCTTGGAGAAAAGGAGTCTGAGGGGTGACTGCATTAATGTTGATAGATACGGAAAGGGCAGGTGTTAGGAGGATAGAGCCAGGCTCTGCTCAGTAGCATCTAATGATAGGACAAAGGGCAGTGGGTTTTAGCTGGAACAGAGGAGGTTCCACATCAATATGAGAGGGAACTTCTTCCCTGTGAGGGTGACAGAGCACTGGAAGGGGCTGCCCAGGGAGGCTGTGGAGTCTCCTTCTCTGGAGACATTTAAAACCAGCCGGGATATGATAGATCAGTGGGTATTCTCGATTAATTCTGTCTAGGTCAGCAAAACAGAAAAGTGTCTTTGGGCTCTTGGGCTGGGATCATCCTCAAGAAAATGTTAACCCACCCTTTACACAAGAAAACACACGAGCAGGGGTAGAGATGCATAAATGGAGTGGCTGCAATGAATCCATTTGACCTACTGAAACCAAGCTGTCTGTTGGGTTTTATAAAGGAAGGGAATTCGTCAGACATCTGCAAAGAAGTTGAAATACTGAATACGTCCAGTGCTGTGTTTTTCAGGCTTCTACTATATTGACAGTTCCTTTGGGGAAGGGGGAAGAATGCTGTTGCTTTTCTTTCTCTTTCCTGCTCTTTGACAGTGCACAAAGACCCATTCCTTGCTGTGTACAAGTTTACACTAAAATCAGAACAAGTTTCAGTGAGTGAGACCATAAAAAATGGTGCCTGAAGAATGGTTCTGTATGTGGCTAAACTTGCACTACCTGAAATAATCCCTTCTGCTTGCAGCAGCACTTAAGTTTTCCCCATGACATTGCAGTGATGTGGTACCACATTTCAAATCCATGAACTTTCACCTGATTCCTGAAAGCTTTCATAGGATGTCTCCCGTAAAATGTGGGTCTTCTCTGTATCAGAAATACTGACAGTTATGAGCATGTGATTCGATTTCTATAACTTTTAACATTACAGAGTCACATAATTATCGAGGCAAAAGCCTTCTGAGCTCATCCATCCCAGCTCATCACTTAACATCACCACAGCAGCCAGACCAGGGCACTGAGGGCCACAGCCAGGCTGTCCTTAAACACCTCCAGGGACGGGGACCGCACCAGTCCAGTGTCTGATCACCCTTTCCCAAAGGAAGGGCTTCCTAACCCTACCCTCTCCTGACAGTTCAGGCCCTGCCCTCTGGTCCTGGAACTGGTTGCCTGGGAGAAGAGCCTGACCCCCATCTGACTACAACTTCCCTTCAGGGAATTGGAGAGAGGGAGAAGGTCTCCGCTGAGTCTCCTCCAGGCTAAACACCCCCAGCTCCCTCAGCCTCTCCTCATCAGCCTTTCCCTCCAGTCCCTTCCCCA
>JAOXOE010000343.1:28214838-28230310 GCA_028565055.1 Phoeniculus purpureus | reverse complement strand
CTGTAGCCACAACATAATGTTGTGGGGATCCTTGTCTCTGGAGCACCATGTGTCTTGCTTAGCTGACCGACGTTGTGGGTCAGGGACCCCGACCATATTTCAAGCAAGAGCTCCCATTTGAAGCATCAGACACAAAGAGAGGGTTTAACCAAACCACCTACAGATTCGCACACAGCAGACAACTTAAAAGAAAGGCCTCAAAACATTTTCATTCTCTCCAGTTCCCTCCCCCCCACCACGTATCAGTACAAACCACACCATGAGATACAGACACAGATGTTCGGCGTTCCATCACGTGCTCCTACTGTTACTGAAGCAGACAGTGTTTGAAATGTGCATTGTAGACAGTTCGTGTGTCTCTCTCTGAATCACAGCAATTCAGCAAAGTCCTCGTTAAGTTCAGTAAGTCCTTACCAAGTTCAGAAATCTCAAAATTCTCTGCCAGGCAACTCCTCCCACTCACCATAAATTTTCTTCAAATTGAGAATATCCAGATGAACATTTCACCTCAGTGGCAAGGTGATGTAGCTCTGAAAGTCCAGGATAGAGAAGAAGACAGAAATTGCTGCAGGGAGAGAAGGAGCTGAGGGGGGAATGGGAGGCAGCCACTTTTCAACTTTTTAAATCAAACTTCAGACTTTTCTGCAGAAAACACTCAAATTAGCTAAAGTGTTATAGTTGTCTGTTGAATTTAACCGTAGAAGTGTGTAATTAAGAGATCGCTAGCATTTCAGCTTGAGAAAAGGGCCATCTGAAAGTTAGTGATTTAGTAATAAGCAGTAAATGCAGCAATGGTTAGATGTGGAGGTGGTGGAGTCACCATGTACCCTTGTGGCCAAGAAGGCCAGTGGCATCCTGGGGTGGGTTAGAAAGGAAGGTGGTTTGGAGATGGAGAGAGGTTCTCCTCTCCTTCTGCTCTGCCCTGGTGAGACCACATCTGGAATATTGTGTACAGTTCTGGGCCCCTCAGTTCCAGAAGGATATAGAACTGCTGGAGAGAGTCCAGCTCAGAGCCACAGAGATGATAAAGGAAGTGGAACACCTCCTTGCTGAGGGAGCTGGGTCTTTTGAGCTTGGACAAAAGGAGACCGAGGTGTGACCCCATGAATGTTGATAAATATGGAAAGGGTGGGTGTCAGGAGGATGGAGCCAGGCTCTGCTCAGGGGCACCCAATGATAGGACAAGGGGCAGTGGGTATAAGATGGAACATAGGAGGTCCCACATCAGTATGAGAGGGAACTTCTTCCTGGTGAGGGTGACAGAAGGGGCTGCCCAGTGGGGTTGTGGAATCTCCTTCTCTGGAGATGTCCTGCCTGGCCATGTTCCTGTGTGACTTGATCTAGGTGATCCTGCTGTGGCAGGGAGATTGGACTTGGATGATCTTCCAAGGTCCTTCCAATCCCTAACGTTCTGTGATTCTGTGACTTGGCTCTTCAGATTCTTCCCCTTCTCATCTGTCCTCCACCCCTTGACTTTGCCCTCCCAAAGAAAAGGAGAGGACTTTAAGCACTGAGTTTGCTTCACCTTATAAACTAAGAAATCCTAATGTTAGATTTCTCCCTGCCTGTGATTCACAATGTGATGCCATTATAAACCGATAACGTAGGTTTTAATTCGTGATCCCATGGTTGCTTTTCCATATTTCTCTAAGCATACAGACTGCAGGTGTGAAGGTACAGAGTGAAACCTCAACATAGGACTCTGTATCTGGCTTAATGGGCTCCAGTTTGTTCCCTGGGAAAAGAAAACACTATTTTTACGTCATAGCTGAAGAAACTAACACATGGGTTGTAGCTCAGCTTTCACTGGGTAAAGATTCAGCTTTTTGATCTCGTATTTGAATTTCCCTCGGCTCCTTATCAGTCTCTCTGCACTGAACATGTTGTGTTGAAAGACTGGAGCCCTCTCAGCTTCCAGCATTGAAAGTTCCTGGTGTTTGTTTCATCCTTGGAATTTTTAAGGTATCCCCCTTACTGCGTCTTATTTCAGGATCACAACATAATTCCTCTGCAAACTACTGGTGATCAAGGAGGATTTGGAATAAAAACAGGAGATCAGCAAACATTTGAAATGGTTAAAGGAAGAGGACATACCTTGGAATCAGTGAAGGGCGGCGGCCATCAGACACTGGGATCTGTTAAGGAAGGAGGAGGGCAGCAGCCTATGGTGGATACGTGTCGATACTCCTACTCAGAATGGCACAACTTCACGCATCCTCGTTTAGGTGAAGTAAGTATTGTGAAGCTGACCTGGTTTTGGAGTGTAGGCTATAGTCGATATATACAGACTTCTCAAGGAAGAGGTTTATTTGTGCTAGAGAGGTGGATTTCTGGTTCTGCTGTGGTTCCTTTTTCCCCTCCTTTGCTCCCTTTGGATCACTGCCCTTTCCAAAAGTCCTCCTTGACCTTCTGTAGAGTGAGGTGTAAATTACTTTCTGTTCTAGGCTTAAAGTCTAAGCAAGTTTTTCCTGTAGAATATTTCTCATTTAGAATAATCACTGAGGCTTTTGTGAGTTCTTACAAGAAGCTCTGTTTGCTTTTATTCTGACTGCTTGCTCTGTACTGAGTGGAGCCTGATACTTAGCAGTGGTGCAGTACAGCATTAGAAATGTAGCTACTCCGTGCTTTGGAGATCAAAAACCTCTCCCTACTTGTCTAACTAGTTGTGTGTAAATCACTCTTTCGATTCCGAGTGAATTTTGGTTGCTTGACAGGTTGTTTAAGCAGGTTCTGCCTCTTTTACTGTTACGTACGTGACTAGTAGACGTGATTTCTTGATTAATATTTTAAATTCTTAATGATATAGACCAATGATGTGCATTTTTTGTATGTAGGAATCCATTAGAGGACACACTCTGATTAAAAATTAATCAATGAAAGGTAAATCAAAAAGAAATTACTTTTATGCAATAAATTTAGGATAACAATTTAAGAGACTAAGAAGGCTTGTTCTCTTCCTATGCAGAAGGTGCACCTATGCAGGCAGGATGAAGAACAGAAGCACTCTGAAGATTATCTCCTTTCATATAACTATGAAGGAAAAGGATCCTTGGCTGGCTCTGTAGGCTGCTGCAGTGATCAGCATGAAGAAGAGGCACTTGACTTCTTAGATCAGCTGGAACCCAAGTTTAGGACATTAGCAGAAACATGTGTAAAGAGATAAATGTGCCCTGCGCTGAGAACAACCTGTAAATAAGTGCCTGTCGTACTTTTGTGATGTTAGGTGTTTTGGAATTGAGGGAGGTAGAGGTTTATCAGGATTACTGTAGGCTGGTGAGAGTGGACCTAGCTCTCACTTTAAAGTTACAACTTACTTTTTCTCTCTGCTAGACACAGTCCAACAAAAACAAGGGATTCAAAATACTTCTCTAGGCTGTCGATATAGTAGTGCTAGTTTCTACTTAGTTTACAACTACTTCCTTTTCAAATGGAAAACGTGGTGTTATCCTTTTCATTATTCAAGCCTCAAAAAGTTACTGCACTTGGCTTTGGGGAAGGAAAGCTTTCAGCTCACTCTTTCTTTCTTTTCTATTAACTTCGTAGAAATAAACCAACGACACTGGTAGATATGAAATACCTAGTTCATCTTTAACTTATACAAGCAGATACAAAAAGCTCTCTTCATTTTTCACATCAAAACCACTGATGAATCACAGAACATTAGGGATTGGAAGGAACCTTGAAAGATCACCCAGTCCAATCCCCTGCCACAGCAGGATCCCCTAGATCTGGTCGCACAGGAGCATATCCAGGCGGGTCTTAAACTTGTCTCCAGAGAAGGAGACCCCACAACCTCTTTGGTGCCTTAGAAAACTTTCTATTGTGATTGAAAAAGAAATCTTATATATATTGTATATATGTAAAATAATATTCAAACATATATTTTTCTCCTAATGGGTTCCCACCCATCATCAAACTTGCTATCCTAAGGGATCTACGGCATCACCAGGTAGGGTATCAGCATTGTATGCAAGTATATATTATTTTAAGGAAATAAAAGGCTTTTTTAACATAAGAAATCAGGAAAGAGGGGTAATTATCGTACTGAACGCAAGACAAATCTCATGTTTACTTGATGTAAGTTTGTACCTCAGTGTCATTGCAGAAATTGCGAACATTGCCACGTTATGTCCAGTGTAGCTCCCACTGCCTTCTTTGTGTGCCTTGTTACGGACATCACTAAGCTCATTGTAAGTAGAACTTGCGAGAAGGTACAGCTCAGGTACAGCGCCAGTGAACCCAGAACCCACTGCATTAATGATGTGCCTTAGGGAGACCTTTATTTGAGATGCAGAATTACACTGGGGTAATCTGGAGTGTATCCTATGCTGGGTGTAGAGCTAATAAGCATTTACAGGGGTCTCTTGCAGAGATCCCCCACATCCCATTTGTAGTTTTACTAGGCCAAGCATACATACACACTATATATATAACCCCCCCCAAAGTCTGAAATCCTCCTGGCAGATGACAGCAGAGAGACTGAACGTTGCCATAAGGTATTTCTGGAATTCAGCCTGTGCTTCCCCAGGTTTTTACGTGGTTTTAATATTTGCACTCCTGGTTAAGCCTCTGCCCTATGGGATTTCTCCTGTGCCTTTAAGGAATGTCTTCCTGCCTATGAGAAACTTGTGCAATTACTTCTTTCTGTTGCTGTAAAGCTGCTTTTAGGGTTTGCTCTGTAAACATATTGCCTTAGGGAGAGAACATTTTAGAGGTTACTGTAGCTAATGATCTGTACAGGGAATTGTTGGTAAGGGCAGAGAGTCAGCTGCTCCAGCTTTCAGTGCCCAGCTGCTGCTCACAGCCAGTGGCTGCCTCTCATTCCATGCAGATTATGGCCAGTGAAAGCCTGTAACTTAACCAAGTTACAAAGCACTCCTTCTAAAACCTTCTATTTCGCACTGCAAACAGGCTTTCTGGTCAGACATGGAATGCGGTTAATAACTTCACAGACCAGCATTCAGTGCGTTGCAGTCTGGCACTTGAAAGTGGTGGTGAACTCATCCTGGATTGGAAACACTGCCCGTGCTACCAGCAGCTGTCATCAGCCAGAAAGTCCTAGATGAGAACCCAGGAGTAATGAACTTGGTTTATTTAAGAAAAGCATGCTAACACTTCTCTTCTGAACACAACTCTGTCACTAATACGAGTGAGTTTTGCTGTACACGGATAGGCAGATCGCTGGCTGATGCCAGTGGAGCTGTGCTGACTTCAAGCCAAGTGAAGACCTGTCCCCTACGGGTTTCCTTGCTTCTTTGTGTCTTGCAACTCTGTCTGTAGTTACTGGCTATCCCCCTTCTGAGGTAACGTTAATGTCTTCCCCCCTTTAACGTGTGCTGTTGTCTTACTGTTGTTTTTTAAATTATGTACAAGTCCTATTGCTCGGAGGGATTGCTTGGATTGATAACAGAATGCACTCTTGAAAATTACTTCGGGGTGGTGCAGACACACCTCAGGAAATACAGTTTGTTTCGTCATGAAAGAGACACCTCTAGAAATACAGTTTCTTTTGTCTTGAAATACAGAATCACAGAATTACTCAGGCTGGAAAAGACCCCTAAGGATCATCAAGTCCAGCCTAGCACCCACCATCACCACAAAGAGGGACAAGCAGGAATAGTTCTTTTGTAAAGCAGAGCAAATTTGTGTGAGCTCTGATTCACAGAATCACAGAACATTAGGGATTGGAAGGGACCCTGAAAGATCATCTAGTCCGGTCCCCCTGCCACAGCAGGATCACCTAGACCAAGTCGCACAGGAACATGTCCAGGAGAGTTTTGAATTGGTGCTGCCTCTTTCAAGTAAACTGTTGGCAACCTCCCACTCTGGAGTTCAAATTATAATTTATTGAAATAAAAATTATTTTTCATCTCATTTACCTTACAAATATTTTAATATATATATAATTTTAACATTTCAACAAACAACCATCATTAGTTTTTGCAATTTTGGGGCCCATTTTTACACAAAGAACAAATCCGGAACCACTTCTATTGGGTTGTCTCTTAAAAATTTGAAGTTCTGAACTGAACCAGCTCTTTCTGTAAAACTCAAGAGTATAAAAGCATCATAGAATCAAGAACATTAGGGATTGGAAGGGACCTCAAAAGATCATCCAGTCCGATCCCCTAGATCAACTAGCACAGCAACACGTCCAGGCAGTTTTTAAATGTCTATAATTATTTTAAAAACAAACTGTAAAACACTCTCTTCATGGTATCTTCTAATTGTGTGAATGAAAACTGTATAAAGCATTAAGGTTTACAGATAACTAAGTGCCAGAGACCATTTGTGTAAAGCTTACAATTGAAATACTTCAAAACATATTCACTGGTTGTTCCTCTCCTTATTCACCTGAAAGTCTGCGAGGATTTTCTCTCTTCAGCTAGGCAGTTTGCAAAGTGTCTAGCTGTGTCAGTGGTGTCATCACATCATGTTTTAGGGATGTTTTGTACAACAGTGAGTAGTAAATTTTTTTGCAAAATAAAAGGAACGTCTACAAAACGTGTTTGTGTCTCGTACATGGGGTCTCTTTTCTGCGGAGAAACTGGCCTTGGCTGAAGGGGATTGGATTTTAATTGAACAGAGTTTGGACTCTTGCACTGCTGTCATGGTAACAGTACTCACACACTATCACAGAACATTAGGGATCGGAAGGGACCTCCAAAGACCAAGTCCAATCTCTCTCCCAGAGCACGATCACCTAGATCAAGTTAGAGCTCTTGAATAATTACGGTTGGAAGGGACTTTTAAAGCTCATCTTGTTCTACCACCCTGTGGTAAGGAGGGACATCAACAAGATCAGGTTACTCAGAACCCTGCCCTTGAGTGTTTCAAGGGATGGGGCATCTACCACCTCTCTGGGCAACCTGTTCTAGTGTTTCACCACCTTCATTGTAAAAACTCATTGTTTAGTCTGAATGTCCTGTCTTTCGCAGAACGTTAGGGATTGGAAGGGACCTCAAGAGATCATCCAGTCCAATCCCCCTGCCACAGCAGGATCCCGAAGACTAAACTGCACAGAAACATATCTAGGCAGGTTTTAAATGTCTCCAGAGAAGACTTCACAACCAAACAACCAGGATAAGCATAAAACTGGAGACACTGACAGATGAGGTGCCTATCCCACAGTGTGCTTGTACTTAGCAGAGCTTTAGACAGCAGAGTTCTGTATGGTGTTTAATTAAATCTGAAGATAAAGGTCTCTATCTGGTCAAACGGCTCTCACCTATCTGTCTAATTGCAGACAACTGAAATGAAAGCCTTGGTCAACCCGCAAGATTCTGTGATGAAACACTTCAGAAGGGTCATACTTTGCACAGGAGCCAACAGACACAAATAAGTTACCTGCCAAGCCCAAACCATACCCATGATCTGATCATAGAATCACTGAACATTAGAGACTGGAAGGGATTTTGAAAGATAATCCAGTCCAATCCTCCTGCCAGAGCAGGATCACCTAGACCAAGTCGTACAGGAACATGGCCAAGCGGGTTTTAAATGTCTCTAGAGAAGAGATTCCACAACTCCCCTGGGCAGCCCCTGCCAGGGCTCTGTCACCCTCACTGGGAAGAAATTCCTTCTCATACTGATGTGGAACCTCTGCTCCAGCTCACACCCATTGCCCCTTGTCCTATCATTGGGTGCCCCTGAACAGAGCCTGGCTACATCCTTCTGACACCCACCCTTTCCATATTCTTCAACACTAATGGGGTAATCTCTCTGATGGAGGACAGAGGCTACCAGTGGATTTTCTGTACCAGACATATTGGGGCTCAAACACAAACCAGAGTCAAAGGCAGCGAAGTGGCTGGGAAGACTGAAAGATGTAGTGGACTGTTGGAGACTATGTTGAGAGCATTGGGTAATGGGGCATGGAAGCACTGGGATGTGCTTTGGGGTGAACTTGTAAGGTAGGGTAGATTGTTGGACTCAATGATCCCAGGGGTCTTTTACAACCACAGTGATTCCGTGAATCTCTGGGAAACAGTTCTGTACTGCCCATCTTGAACAGGTAGGTTCATGCAATGGGTTTTACTCTGCTTCACTTTCTGAGAAAGCGTTAGTTTTCTAGGTGACCCTGCTGTGGTGGGGGGGATTGGACTGGATGATCTTTCAGGGTCCCTTCCAATCCCTAACAAAAAAGCTGCTGAGAAAAACCAAATCAGCCTCCACCTGATCTAAAACAACTTCAATATCCCAATGCAAATGATCTTCATCTGTTGAAATCCTTACGGGTGAGTGAAGGCAGTCTTGGGCAACCAAGGAAGAGTTGTGCAACTCGTTAAATACAGGTAGCTCCGCTGGATCAGCCTATAATTAAGCTATCCCATAACTACAACCAAACCACTACAAACTTATCACATAAATGTTTAAACAGATCAAATAGGCCCATAAAAACGCATCTCTTGCCTCCCTCTTGAAGGAGGCTGTAATTTGACCAGATCAAAGGGTACAGCATCGGGTTTCATGCTCCACATGTGCTCCAGAACACACAAGCTGTCGGCACCTTTCTCCTGCCACCCTACCGTCCAATTCTAAGGGTGCCCTTGTGTTTAGTACACAGCTCAAGCAATAGCCACATCAGCAACAAAGCTGAAAGGAAGAGGTTAAAGATGTAACACTGACATCCAGCAAATACAGGGAACCTTTCAAAGATAATCAAAGGAGATGGGAATTTCTCATGATGCTGCTGCTGAACTCAGCGGTGACACGAAAAGAGCCTTTGCTGACCATCACTGCCTGTGTATGAATACAGAATTGGACCAGAAGGCTGATCACATTCTGGGCTGCATCAAAAGAACTGTGGCCAGCAGATCAAAAGAGGTTATTCTGCCTCTCTGCTCTGCCCTACTGAGACCTCACTTGGAGTATTGAGTCTAGTTCTGAAGCTCCCAGCAGAAGGATGCAGACAGACTGGAGTGTATCCAGAGGAGTGCCACTCAAATGATCAGGGGAGTGGAGCATCTTTCGGATGAGGACAGGCTGAGAGAGTTGGGGTCGTTCAGCCTGGAGAAAAGGCGGCTCCGGGGAGGACCCTTTTTTAACCTTCTCGTACCTGAGAAGGGCCCACATGACACAGGGGAAGGTCTTTTCAAGAGAGATGGAACGGACAGGACAAAGAGTAGTGGGTTCAAGCTGGGAAAGGAGAGATTTAGGCTGGAGATTAGAAACAAGTTCTTCACTGTGAGGGTAGCTGATGGCTGGAATGGGCTGCCTGGGGAGATGGTGGGGACCCCATCCCTGGAGTCATTTCAGGTCACGCTTGATGAGGCTCTGAGCAACCTGACCTAGGTAGAGCAGGGATGTTGGACTAGAAGACCTCTAGAGGCCCCTTCCAGCCTAGAATATTCTATGACTCTATGAGTAGGTTAAAAACAGAACTGCAAAAGGCACTCGACGAGAGCAGGAAGAGATACTGATTTAGCTATTTGAATAATGATAGAGTATAAATGTACTATGTTGCATGTAAGCTCAGATAAAACATGGAGGTATTAACTGGCTCTTTTCAACGTCAGAGTGGTCCTGCTCTGGCAGGGGGATTGGACTAGACGATCTTTCGAGGTCCCTTCCAATCCCTAATGATTCTATGATTCTATAACAGGCTGACAGCATGTCCATCTCAGACTATGGAAAGTACATGTTTGTAGTCTATGGCCTGTGCTGTGATGGGCACTGCAACAATAAATAGTCGAAGCAATCCATTTCTGCCTTAATGAGCATCTACCTAGAGACAGAGAAGGCTTATTTTAGAATGAGTTCAAGAGAAAAATCGATAAGTATCATGAGAACAGACCTAATCTGGACCTCATGGAAGAGTTAACTTCCAGTTTAATTCTTTTACTGGAAGTAAATGCAAACATGTTTTGCAAATATATTACAGAATCACGGACCAGTTCAGGGTGGAAGGGACCTCAAAGCTCATCTACTCCACGTCCCTGCCACAGGCAGACACATCTCAACCAGCTCAAGGACTTGAACATCTCCAGGGAGGTGGCAGCCACAGCCTCTCTGGGCAACCAGTTCCAGAGTCAATTACAGATTGGTCCATTCCAATCCCTAATGTTCTGTGATTCACTCCAAAATGCTCCAGAGCAAGATGTCAGTGTAGACACTGCTCTGATGACTGTGGTCCTCTTGCCCAGCACAGGGAGCATATGTACAGCAGTTTGCCAAAGGACTATGAGACCTGAGGTCTTCTGTGAATCTCTCCTCCATCTAACACAGTAAGAAGCCATCTCTAAATTAATGTTGCATGAGATTCTTAGTTATTACTTATTACCCAGTTTCACTAAATTTAGCCATATAATACTCCTACAGCAAAGGCAAGAACTTGCCCTCAGCAAAACCTGCTACAGCTATCTGTGCCACTCCACGTGGAAAGACAGGTTCATCACAATAAAAGCAGAAAGGAGACAGGTTTAACACTCTAAAAATCATCAAGTGACAAATGTGTTGCTGTCATTCAGGTCAAAGTCACAGACACCACAGGCTGTGAAACTCAAATGCACAAGGAAAACAGGACGTGCTGGTCTGGGCTATCTAGCGGGTCTGTAGTAGTGCAGAAACTGGTGAACATCTTGCTAGTGAAGCACAGAAAACTTTTGATGACATAGTAGGTGCAGAATCTGGGACAACTGATAGCATCACGTCAAGAATGAAGAGAACATTTGAAGTAGTTAAGATCAAGGCAGAAGAGCTGCATCAAAACACGTTTGTTTAAATGCAGACAATGGCTCCATGAACACGAGCAGCTCAGGACAATTTTCAAGCCAAGTTTAAAAAGCAAAAAGCTGAAGTATTGCACCAACTAAACTCTGAGCTTATATTAAAAAATCATTGCAGTTTTAATGCGCTGAGAAAGGGATTCTTCACATGTAGAGAATTAAGAGTGTCTTCATCTCCTCGTGTTCTGAAATGAACTTGCCCTATTTCTTCAAATGGTATTTCTGGTTTGTTTGAGTTTTGAATTGAATAATCCTTCCCCTTCCAGCCAAACATAGAGAGAGAGAAAGGCTCTGAGAGTAAATGAGAAGAGAGAACTTGTGTTCCAGCAACCCTTTCAAAACGCTAAAATTCCAGTTGCTCAATTATTGAGTCATAGAATCATTCAGTTTGGAAAAGACCCTTGGGATCACCGAGTCCTACCATCAAGTCTTTCAGTGAAGAATTTTTTCCTGATGTCTAGTCTAAACCTACCCTGTTGAGTCACAGAATCACAGAATCATTCAGGTTGGAAAAGACCCATGGGATCATCGAGTCCAACCAGCAACCCTACTCTACAAGGTCACCCTCAACACCACATCTAAGTGACTTTTAAACTCATCCAGGGATGGGGACTCAACCACCACCCTGGGCAGCCCAGTCCAGTCCCTGATCTCTCTGGGAGGAATGTCTTCCAGATGTGCAGTCTAACTCTCCCTTGTTGGAGCTTGAAGCCCTTCCCTCTGCTTCTGTGGCTAACTACTTGTGAGAAGAGACCAGCACCAACACCTCTACAATGTCCTGTCAGATAGTTGTAGAGAGTGACAAGGTCTCCCCTTAGCTTCCTCTTCCTCAAACTCAGCAGCACCAACATCTCTACAATGTCCTCCCAGATAGCTGTAGCGTGATGAGGTCTCCCCTCACCCTCCTCTTCGTCAAACTAAAAAGCCCTAACTCTCTCAATATATCCTCATAAGATTGACTCTCCAGGCCCTTCCCCAGCTCAGTTGCCCTCCTCTGCACTTGCCCCAGCACCTCAATGTCTCCCTTGTACTGAGGTGCTCAAAACCGGACCCAGTACTCAAGATGTGGCCTCTCCATTGCCGAGTACAGGGGGACAATCACCTCCCTACTCCTGCTGGCCACACAGTTTCTAATCCAGTCCAGGATGCCATTGGCCTTCTTAGCTACTTGGGCACCCTGCTGGCTCATAGTCAGCCGCCTGTTGATTAGAACCCCCAGGTCCCTTTCTGCCAGACTGCTCTCCAGCCACCCTGCCCTCAGCCTGTAGCGCTGCAGAGGATTGCTGTGACCAAAACGTAAATGATCTTTAGAAGCTCTTCTTCCACCTCTGTGCCCAATAGCAGATATTCAGCCACTCAATTTACATCAACGCAAGTCTCAGTCTCTATCTCAGTGGTGCAACCCACTTTACATGGCCAGCTGAGATTCACACCTCTGTGAGCTTTGCTACTCGATGGGATCCGGTACTTCAGCTGAGCGCTGTTCTGCTGCCACAAGGTAGCCTTCCTCACTATCCTAACACACCTCACCAACAGCATTTAATTGGCTCTCAACAAAAAACTGTGATCATAAGAATTCTCAAAGAACAACGGTTGCAAAATTCCCCCTCCCCGTAACAATGACTCAGTCCTGGACAAGATCAAACAGAAACATAAGAAGAGAGATGTTGAGCAACTCAAGCTGGCTCTTGTCACAGAAGACAACTTGGTGAAGCTAATTTTGCCCAAAGACATAAGGCTCTGGAGTTTACTCTCCTGGAAAGGAACATCAACTGTGCCAGTAAGAGATTAAACCCTTCAAAGTGAATAACCTGGTACAGAACTGCAAGCTACAGCCACCATTAGGGAAGTCCTGGGAGCAGGATTTCAGAAGCTGAGGGGTGGATCTGCAGTTTGTCTTGCTTAGGGACACGTCATCAGCTTAATCTCGCCTTCTTACTTGTGAAGTTCTTTGTTCTTCTACTGTATCTTTTTTTTCATTGTCCTGGGTTTGGCCCTCACCTTGAGGAGTGAAACACACAGCCCATGGGATGACAGCAGCCATAGCTGAGTATGAATTCCCCTAAAACACAAGCAGTGTGCACGCTGCTCCTCAACATCGGTTGATTTGCTCTAGAGATCTGTTCCTATTTTTCTTGACTGTAGATGGAACTGCTGCATCACTTTTTTTATTTTCCAGGGCTGTTTGTATCAAGAGCATTCACAGAATCACAGAACATTAGGGATTGGAAGAGACTTGCAAAGATCATCCAGTTCAATTCCCCTGCCACAGCAGGATTCCCCTAGATCCAGTCACACAGGAACATATCCAGGTGGATTTTAAATGTCTCCAGAGAAGGAGACTCCACAATCCCCTTGGGCAGCCCCTTCCAGGGCTCTGTCACCCTCACCATGAAGTTGTTCCTCCTCATATTGATGTGGAACCTCCTCTGTTCTAGCTCACACCCACTGCCCCTTGTCATATCATTAGACGCCACTGAGCAGAGCCTGGCTCCGTCCTCCTGACACCCACCTTTCACATATTTATCAACATTAATGGGGTCACCCTTCAGTTTCTTTTTCCCAGCTCAAGAGCCCCAGCTTCCTCAGTCTTTCCTCAGCAGGGAGATGCTTCACTCCATCATCTCTGTGGCTCTGTGCTAGACTCTCTCCAGCAGTTCCATGTCCTTCTGGAACTGGGGGGCCTAGAGCTGGATACACTATTTCAGATGTGGTCTCACCAGGGCAGAGTAGAGAAGGAAGAGAACCTCTCTCAATTTGCTAACCACTCCTTTTCTGATCCACCCCAGTGGATCTCCAGTGAAGTGATCCTGCTGTGGCAGGGAGATTGGACTAGATGATCTTTTGGGGTCCCTTCCAATCCCTAATGATTCTATGCCATTGGCCTTCTTGGCCACAAGAGCTCATTGCTGGCTCCTGGCCATCCTTCTGGCCACCAGGATCCCCTGGTCTCTTTCTCCTATGCTGCTCTCCAACAGGTTAGTCGTCAACCTATACTGGTACCTGGGGCTGTTCTTGCCCAGAAGCCAGACTCTACACTCCCCTAGTGCTTTACAATCACAGAATCATAGAACATTAGGGATTAGAAGGGACCTTGAAAGATCATCCAGTCCAATCCCCCCTGCCAGAGCATGATGTTCATAATTAAAACAATATTCTAGTATAGCAACTATCAGAGGAGATATAGACTAGAATCAAGAGAAACAGTGGCAAAGACACCTTTCAGGTCTAGGAAGAAACTACAGGTAAATGAACCACAAAGAGGTGTTGAATCATGACAGACTTGTGCCTAAGGTACCTTGTGCCTTAGAGAAGGCTGTCAGTGCTTCTTTAAGTTTTATGCCCTTTCAGCCCTGTAGGATTCATTCCTTTGGCTGGTTTGTAGAGAATCGGTGTCAGGAAGAACAGCAGAGTAAAGCACCCTGAGCTCTTGGCTAGGAGTGACAACCTTTCTGCAGGAACAAACCAACATGGGCTGTTTTGCCCTAAAATTGCTGCCATGTCTGTCCCCTGCTTCATTTAATGGCAAACAATGTTTTTATGGATAACAAACTAAAAATGGGTCAGCAACGGGCCCTGGTGATCAAGAAGACCAAGAGGATGTTGGGATGGATCAAGAGGTGTCTGGCAGATCAAGGGAGGATATTCTATCCCTTCGTTCTGCTTTAGTGAGGCTGCACCTGGAATCCTGCATCCAGTTCTGGTCTCCCCAATTCAAGATGATAGAGGATTAAAGGAGATAGTTCAACGCAGAGCTACAAGGATAATTGGAGGTCTGGTACAACTGCCTTAAGAGATTCAGAACATTGGGACTTTTTAGTTTGGACAAAAGAAAGGGATTTAATCATTGTCTGTAAATCCAAGAGGGCTGGGTGCCAAGAAGAAAGGAATCCTGTCTGTTCAATGGCATCAGACAGAACATGGGGTGATGGATGCCAGCTTGAACACAGGGAGTTTCACCTGAATGTGAGGAAAAGCTTCTTTACAGTCAGGGTTATTAAATATTGGAAGGGGTTGTCCAGAGAGGCTGTGGAGTCCCCATCTCAGGAGATGTTTCAGACCAGGCTGGATGTGGTTTGTGGAGTTGATGGAGGCTTTTTAGGCAGTTCTGCTTTTCAGTGATTTGTTTCCTGCTTGAGCAGGAGGGTTGGACCCGATGGTCTTTGAAGGCCTCTTCCAACCCTAATAAACTGCGCAAACTGTGTAATGTTCATTTTTACAGCACCTTGACACCTGTCCAGAGACACAACTCCCTTCAGACAGCAAGACCACCCATGATTGGATGATACAAGCACATTAAGTGTGTCAGGAGCAGATATTTTACTGAGATATGAACAGTTAAACCTTCTGAAAAGTATAATGGAAACACTTTGCAGAGGCACAAACCCCACTTTACACTGTAGAAAGGGAGTGAGACTTTAGCTAAAGCCAAAGTTTGCATCATCTTGGATGAGTATTGTGTCCAGTTCTGGGCCCCTCAGTTCAAGAGCGACATGGAGTTGCTGGAAGGAGTCCAGTGCAGAGCAATGAGGATGATGGAGTGGAACACCTCCCTGATGAGGAAAGGCTGAGGGAGCTGTGTCTCTTCAGTTTGGAGAGGTGACTTCATTCATGTGGATAAATATGTGAAGGGTGGGTGTCAGGAGGATGGAGCCAAGCTCTTCTCAATGTCATCTAGTGATAGGACAAGGGGCAATGGGTGTGAGCTGGAACACAGGAGGTTCCATATGAATGTGAGAAGGAAC